>NJDC01002090.1:51366-67062 GCA_002245475.1 Calephelis virginiensis | reverse complement strand
GTTGTTAAAAATTCTGTTTCTTCCAGTTTCGCAATTAATAATATTCCAAGTAGCTTTAATTTTATTTGTTGAATTTTTAAAAACACTTTTTAGATTTATAGATTTCGCAATCTTACAAGCTTTTTTAAAAATTTTGGAATATTTTGTACATATTCTTTAAATACAATGCTGTGATTAAAAGTTCTTTCATAATACAATTCATATAACCTTTTCCTACTTTTATGAATACCCAATGTTGCCCATTCACTAAAAGCTCTGTGATTACTATTTACTGTCATTTTTTTAGGCGTAAAAGTCTGATGATGTACAGTTTTTATTAATGTAAATAATTATACTATACCTAAATTTTGTTGACTAGTTAACAATTGTCGTTAGCTAGTTGACAAAATTTTTTTGCCAATTCTGTGTTTGGACTTGACAAAATTTCCTGCCTACACTGTTTTCGTTTAACTGAAATTCTTACACCAGTAATGTTCTCTCATTTTTGTTCCGACCACATTCCATCAGCAAACGTTGCACATCTTCTATCTTATTACCAAGTTCACAATTAGGTGAATCTTTTTTTTTCATTAGGTATGCAAAATTTGCAGAACGTAGTCTTATTGCTAACTTAACATCATTTCTATGGACACCAGTATTAAACCAAGGGGAGGAAGAAAGTTCCCCTTGTATGCTTTTGTACCCAATACCTTTTTCTTTACATCTGTTATTATAATGAAGTTTCCAATTATTAAAACATATTTTTTTTAAATTTTGTGAAATATTCATTAAAGTCTGGCACAAAATTAATCAATCTGCCCTCTGTTGTTGCTAATTTTGAAATTTTATCTGCCTCTTCATTACCACTTACTCCAATGTGTGAAGGTATCCACTGTAGTTTGAAATTTGCTTTTTTTGTTTTAAAATATTAATATAATATAAAATTTCAAAGGCTATCGTCTGACCTCTGTAAGCAGAGGAACAGCGAGCCAGATGTTGTAACGCACTCTTACTATCTGACAATATTACAGCTCTTTGTATATTCCTTTCAGTCAAATACAAAATAGCCTGATAGATTGCTAGCAACTCCAAGGTCATCACACAAATATGGTTATTATTAAATCTACATAACCCTCTATAATTCGAAGTCTGGTCATAGAAAGCAGCCCCAAGTCCCTTGTCCCCTTTAGACCTATCTGTAAATATTTTATGCCAGCCTAGATATTTTTCATTTAGTTCTTGTAGAATTTCATTTTTCAAGATTACTGGTTCATAGTATTGTTTTGCTACTTTGACTGAATTTAATGTAGTAATTATTGTTTCATTTGTACTGATTGAATTAAAAGAAAAATTATATGAAAAAATCTTTAAAATGTCTTGTTTATAAATATCTAAATTACATAAATCCTCATATACTTTGGATAGCAAGGGTTTCTTTTTTTTATGCCAATAGCTACAATGAGTTGACTCATTTAGGGTTCTTAATGTTTCTACAGTTTTATTATAACTCCATGAGTAACTTTTCAGACCAAATTTATATCCCGAGTAAAGTCTTCTTATTAAGAGTGGCGATATATTCAACTCACTCTCCATCACATGGATGGGTGTGGTTTTAATAAAGCCCCCTATTATACGTAGAGCTTGGTTCTGTACCTTATCGAGCTTAGAGGTATGACTATTTGCACTAGAATCATAAAGATAACTGCCATAATCCATCCTACTTCTAATTAGGGATAAAAATAACTGACGCAAGTGCTTTTGATGTACCCCCCAAGGAATCGTATTAGTGAATTGTACTTTCTAGAAAGTGGTAAGAAAAAGACAGTTTAAAAATATCAAAATCAACTTTTTTTAAAATCTTTAGTTAAATCTTTAGAAAACAAAACAAAATTATAATTATTCTGATAAACTGACTGGATTGACATTTACTACAGAATTGCCTAGTTTTTTTTTTATTTTTTACAACTCAAAAAACATCAACTTCTTAAAACTTGTTCACACTACTATAAAAAAGACTATATGCTAAAGAGATCAATGTCTTTAGGTACTCATATTTTAAATTAAATAGACCACACATCAAACAATAATCAAAAAACACCTTCATCTTTTTTATGTTTGACACAAATCTTTCTTTGGATAATGACATTATTTTCTTCTTAATATTTAACTGACATGAAAAGAACATTTCAGTATATACATGACGGCGTTTACGTTAAACTTCAGGTTGACAGGATTGTCGATGTCAACCTAGCGAAGCGTCATTGTCAATGGTAGTGCGGGCGGCCATCTTAAACTCACTTTTCAACTAGACGGCGCCAACGCACCACGCTTGTGACGAATCGCTCAGAATCTTTGCATTCACGTTAAATTAAGCACTGAATAAGTTGTTTACTGATAGTATTGAACATTAGTTACTTTATTACGCTGTGATTCCTGTGAATGCTGATTAAAATACGTCAATTGTGAGCTGAAGCTAATTATTTTTATTTCTGCACCAACATACCCACATAATTAGAATAAGATGAGTTCTGATGAAGGACCTTCAGGCCTTCCTGGCTTTTCATACACATTTAAGTATCTTGATAAAGAGTACTTATGTTTCTTGATATAAACATAATCTCTTAAAGCTACAGAAAATAACGTTCGTTATTTTTCACGTATATTCGCTCAGACACATTAATGATTGTTTTTTAAAAATAATCATTGACTATCACCAATTAACAAAAAGTATCAATACTTACACGACGTAAAGAGGTTTTTACACGTAATACTGTGGTAACGGTCGTTAGCAATTACAAATGAAATCAGCAGCATATACAAGATGGCCGTAAAAAGGTTAAATGAAAGTAAGGACATTTAATTTCTCGTACATTTATATTCACATTTAAAAAACTTTAAATCCCGAAAATCCCGGGATTAATGAAATTTAATCCCGAAAATTTCGGGACTAAAATATGACCGGGATCGACTTCGTTAGTAAAACTGCTCCACATAGCTCGAGGCGTGGCACAGAAATCTGTTTAATAGGAGCCACTTTGGTTTTAGCAGTTACTAAATTAGAATGAATATTGCCGTTACTATCAATAATACGAATGTAAACTACTGCAGAATACGCTAAACTGGAGGCAATCACAAAAACCATGCAGTTCAGTAACTCTGTGATTGTCATTTTTCTGTGAAGCCATCTAGGTATGTGGAAATTCTTTAATTTCACTAATTCGTGTCTATAATTTTCCCATTCTTGCAGCATTTCTCTTGGAAGTGTATCATCCTAATCCAAACCTGTTATCCAGAGCTTCTGAATAAATACCTTCGCAGCAAGTATACACGGTGCTATCCACCCCAAAGGGTCATAAAGACGTGATATCTCAGCAATAATTTTACTTTTTGTTTCAGGTGCAGCGCTTGACGACAACTTTACACTGTAATCGAATTTATCGGTGCAACGGTTCCAGGTAAGACCTAAGACCTTGGTAAGTTCATCAGCTTTTATTTCTAGATCCTTTCCAGTATTTCCTACTAATGATTTTAATAAATGTTCCTAAATACTTGACCTTTTTTGTAATACAACCCCACCTTTAGCTAGCAATTCATTCATTTGATTATATATGTTTATAGCTTCTGTTTCAGACTGGCAGCCCGTCATCAGATCATCCATATAGAAGTCTGTCTTTACACGTCTTGCAACTGAAGGGTAAGCGTGGCCCTCATCATCTGCAATTTGTTGCAAGGCTTTAACTGCCTGATAAGGAGCAGATGACATGCCAAACATGACCCGCAAAAGTCTATAATCCGATATGTCAGTGTCATTTTTTCTCTCCAAACAACACGTTGAAAATCAACATGTTTTTGGGCTACTTTAACTTGGCAATACATTTTAATTATATCAGCCATAAGGCATATTGGGTGCATTCTCCACCTTAGTACAATGTTCCCACCATTAAAGTATCATTTAAGGATACCCCATTAGTTCCTTTTGACGACGCGTCAAATACGATCCTTGTTTTGCTAGTTGTTTTATCCAATCTTACCACTGCACGATGAGGAAGCCACACTCCGTTTGCGTGGTTTGCCTTGGTACCGGTTTGAATTTTTTCCATATGCTCAAGTGATAAGTATTCATCTATTACTTGTGAATACTGCTCCCTCAAGTTTTGATCCTGAAGTAAACGTTTCTCCAAATTTAAAAGTCGTTATATAGCCACTGACCGTGAATTACTATACTTACATGGTGGATCCGAGCAACGAAAGGGTAATTCTACAATATAACGACCCCTTTCGTCACGACGGGTAGTAGCAGCAAAATGATCCACACAAGCTTGTTCTTCAGGAGTTAGTAATCTTTTTCCTTGTGCTAATGGCTCAGACTCTAGTTCCCAAGATCTTTTAAAAGATTCATTTCCTCGTGAACAAGCGCATTTAAAACAACATTGTGAGTACTTTGCTTTCTAATGCCACCAACTCTCCCAGACAATATCCATCCCAGGTAAGTATCTTGCGCAATGATTCAAGCGTTAGGACTTTTTATCAAACCTTCCTTTATTATGTTGCAATATACCTCAGCTCCCAATAATATGTCTACTATATTGGGAGTATTACACTGAGGGTCAGCTAATCTGATGTACTGAATATCCTATCAATCAGTTATTGAAAATTTCTTTTCGGGTAAAATAGATGTAATCTTATTTAAAACATGCGCTTTAACTGTGATTTAAAACGTCGGGTCATAAATTGATTGTACATTAATCATAACAACATATTTTGAGGTTACACCTCCATAGCCAGCACCTAACCCAGACACAGTACTTTTGACATATAACTTTTTTAATCTTAATAGTTGTACTGCTGTCTCAGAGATGAAAGACGCTTATGAGCCCTGGTCTAACAACGCACGCAGTATCTGAGGCTGCCCATTTTTTGACTCAGCCTTTATCAATGCTGTGGCTAATAACGTTTGGCTGTAAACGTTACCTGTCAAAAAATGTGATTTGATATCAGATGTGGTCTTATTCGCAAGTATTTGCGATTCCGGTATAAGATTTTCTAACCTAGTAGGTTCTGCTGAAGCCTTAGGATGTAATGGAGTGTGGTGTTTTCTTTGGCAAATATGGCACTTAGTTATAGATCGACATAACTTGCTAATATGGTTATTGCCGAAACAATTGAAACAAAGTCCCAAATTTTGAACTATTTCTCTTTGTTTCTCTACATCTTCATTACAAAAGTTTTTGCAAGAGTGTAATCTGTGTTCTTCTAAACAATAGTGACATGATAGAACTGTAGTAGCGTGCAGAACTTAAGGAACACTACTACTATTGCCTAGAACAGACTTGGTCTTAAGTTTAGCAGGTTCGAGAATTTCCAATGCACGAAAACGGTTTTCCAGAAACTCTATGAAATTTTTAAAAGACGGCAAATCTTCACCTGACAGACTTACCTGTAATTCCCATTGCTTGCGCGTGTCAGCATCCAACTTCAAACTTATTACATAAATAATAATTACATCCCATGTACTTGTATCAATACCTTTATTTGACAATTCATGCAAACAGTCAGAAGTTGTGTCTAACAATTCTTTCAGAGCATAAGATGATTCAGAGTTTACGCTACGTTGATTAAATAATCGTTTAAAAATACAATTTGACAAAAACCGTTTGTTATTATATCTGTCTTTTAAAATATCCCAACATTTTATGTGTGATTGGAACATATCTAATTAACTGTTCGCCTTCCCCTAACACTTGAGTTTTTAAATAATGCAAGCGTTGCACATCATTAAGCATGGGATTATTGTGAACTAATGATAAAACTAAATCCCTGAATGACGTCCATTCTGAATATTTTCCGCTAAATGTAGGTAGTGAAATTTTAGGAAGTTTGACAATCGAATCCTTGTTTGATGATGTGGATGGTAAATCTACATTACTTAACATTTGGTATGAATTAATCCTACTCAGTGCACTTTGTAATTCAGTTTTATAATCTAAGTAAGTTTCATATCCATTTTCGAATAGTTCGTTTTTAAAATATAACGTTTCTTCCAAATCTTGCTTGTCAAAAATGAATTAAAAAAAAAGTATCTTCACGCCTATATCCCTGAGGAGGTAGGCAGAGGTACAACCAAGGCACCCACGACTAGCCGAAGACACTAAGTCCCACAATGTGATAGGTGGCAAGCCTATCGCCAACTGGGCACATTTCCAATCCCGACCTACATTTTTTTTTAATTAGAAAATTGGAAAAATCCAATTTTCTTTATGTTGGCCGACCCGGGATTCGAACCCAGAACCTCATGCAGTCAAGTCCAACACCCGGACCGCTAGACCACAGAGGCGACAAAACTGAACTATAAAAAACTGAACTGAAAAACTGAATTATATTTTCGTATTTAGTTGTAAATGCCTGAATCAATTTATCTAGCGCTTCTAATCTTGTAGTAATATAAGCTGTTGTGATTCTTTCCCGTGGAGATTTTTTAAAATTCTTTAGATTTCTTTCTATTTGATTTTTTAAATCTTCTATAACTCTTATTTCAACCTCCATTTTTGCCATGGTATTAAACTATTGAGTAATTAACAACTAAATTTGAAAATTTCTAGGTAGTAATTTTTTTAAAGTTCCAATTTGGCAAATTTTTCAAAGTCCAAATTAGGCAATTTTTTCTAAGTCCCAATTCGGCAAATTTTTCTAAGTGTTTAAAACTTTCTTCATAATAGATATAGATTTTACGTCTAAATCAAATTTTGTAAATTATTCTAAGTCTTCTTTTTACTTTTTTTTTAATTAACGTCTTCAATTTTCTTAATATTTATTAATTAATCACTTACAGCATCACACTTTCCACTTTTTCCAGCATACATACACAGCTCTCACCCAGGTTTGCTTAGCACAGCACCACTCCAGACAGCTTGGTACAGTAAATCCGGCTCGAAGGACCAATTGATTGATCCGATACTCGGTAGAAAGCAGTAGAAAGAATGAAACTCTTATCCGGTTGTTTAGACATTTAATCACAAAGTACATTGAATAATAGGTCTTAGAGACATCAGCTAATGTGGTTGATCACTGCCATCTACTGCGCCACGCTGGACCTACTGCTTGCAACGTATATATGCATAAATATAAAATGTATATATGTACTCGTTGCTTTTTCTCGAATTATTGCTTTTTTTCTTCCATATTCTAAGTAAATGAAACACATAATAGTCTTACATATTTATTGATTAAAATTATACAAAATATCATCATGGACGACAAAACATTCTTTCGAAACTAGTAATATGTAGTCAAATAAACTGTAACCAAATTCCTGTAAATAATCGAGATGTAATTCACGATTTGTTATGTATTTAACACATTATAACGTAAATCCATAAAACGTAGCCAGGTCATAAGTAGAAATTGCAAAACTTTCGTTGAAAATATTGAAATATTCAAAATCGCAAACTTTGGAATCAGAAAAATCACCAAGACTGACAATTGACAAATTAAAATCAGTGTTGCAAGAGTAAAATTTTAAAACTCGTTAAATGTTCTATCAAAAAATTGGGAAATTTTAATTAACCAAAATAAAACACCGTTTCATTAAAGTATTAAAGTAGTGCGATAAAAAATATTTCAAGTTGTAAAAAATGGTTAAAAGACATATTTTTAAGAAAATAACACGAAAATGTGTACGTAGTTTCAGTGATTACAGTTTATTCGCTTACGTATTACCACTTTTAGCTAACGATTTTGTAGACATTTTATATGTATATGTACGTAAAACCCCCTTATCTTACGTATGTAAAATTTAATTACTATATTTTTCACCTACAGGATTTTGGTTTTTTTTGGCGATGTTTGACAAGATTAATTTTTTATTGCAACATTTGATGTATATAGTAATAATTAAAAACTTAAGAACTACCTGGAATCTGATCGTCACACACTCATCGTTCGTAGTTCGTCACGTTGGTGTAGAACAGTTCTTCTAATAATAGTGGTATACAGAAGGCTTAACACTATTTGAAGCTTAGGCTCCGCTAGTAGTATATTAATCTATGCGTTTAGGAGGCCAATGCAATGCCATTCCATCTTTTAGTTAAAATATTTCCCTTAAATTTTTCGCGTTTAAAATAAAGATGAATAATTATTTTTTGCATTTGGATAGGAAATGGAAAATTATTTTGACTAGGTTTGTTGAATCTTTTGTACAAATGTAAAAATAATATTATAAGTTTGTCATTTTATTTTATTTTTCATTTGAGTTTTCGTGGGATCGAAAAAAAATTTGAACGCTTTTTTTTCACATTTATTGAATCACCGTTATAAATTAAGAAAAAAGATTATTTTGGTGGTACTTTGTGTACTTCTGTACACAAGTTGAGGATTCGTGAAGTTTTCTCGAAACCGCCACTTCATGTCGCACTTCAGTGATCTTGGGATGTTACCGCTTTACTTTAAACCCCGACACGACTATTTATGATAACTCATGCATTATTTTGAGTAACTCAAACCATATTTCGTAAAATCAGGCAGTAACTTGATACATGGACAGTTACTTGTTACTTTACTCTTCGCTTGATAACAAACGAATTAAAATTGATTTGACTAATGGCAGATGATTTAATTTAATGCCATCTACTGCGCAATGTCAAAACTAGACGGCAAAGCTGCTTTTCCATACAAAACCGAAAAGTATTAAGCGATAATTCCGTGCATAGGGTCTTGCCTTTAAATCGTACTTATTAATTGAAACAATACATTCTATAGCGTGATGTAAAATTGTATCACGACATCTATGAAATAAATATTTAACTAATTGTACCGTATAACATACTTGGGAAACGATGACAATATTAGACAGATTTAATTTGTGTAACTTGTTCAGGAATATGTTTTATTTCATCATTTTTTAATTCTTTCTTTAAAGTGATCCTGTATAACTGTAACCAGTGTTTGTCGTAACCAGTGTGTCCGAAAGCGCAGCATCGTCTTCACTAAAGCAGGCAGCTCAGGCAGGCATTGATCCATAATTAGTTACATAAGATAAAAATGATTTTAATTATCCTCGTCAAAGATACATACTTCTGTCACTTCAAAAGTAAATTTACGGAACTCTCCTCCCACTTCAAATCAAACATTTACTTTCAAGCAATAATCAAAACAGGGAGGTTAAAATGTTTTCAGTATCATCCCTGCTATTATTGTAAATGCGAATGTATTTTTTTTTTGTTACATTTTCACGCACAAAGTACTAACTACATCATAAAACTTTTTACACATATTCTTGGGTGTTATAACTTATAATAAGTAACATGGAGTACTTTTTAATAACTTGGAGCAAGCAAAAGTTAGTATTATTTATTTTTGACTTAACATTTGTATGCCACTTGTCACACAATGTCACATTTTGTTAACCCCCATGGACCGCCTCTCTGGTCAAGTGGCTAGCGTATACGCCTAACTACACCAACACACTGCGAGGCTCGGGATTCGAGTCCCGACAGGGTCAGGAAATTGTGATGGACATTTAGATGTCTGCATTTCCGGGTCTGTGTGATAATTAATTTATTCTGGTATCCATTTTAATATTTCACTGTATTAGTATCCTTAATTAGTATCAGAAAACTAGGAACAACCATTAGTCAGAATAAGTAATAGTGCCCATATACTCGTATTACAAAGACTTATTTACAAGTAATTGTACTTTAATACCTTTCCTAATGTAGATTCAGTTTGATAATCAAAAGAAAAGATGCACACAGTTTTTTCATATCTAATTTATTGAATTTCGTGTAAGTAATAAATATTAATTTAGGTTACACAGAATAAAGTAACATAATTAAATTATGGTGTCATTTTTTATGTTTCTATTCCTTATTAATCTTATAAAAATCGCCTCCATGGTCTAGCGGTCCAGGTCCAGGACTTCATGAGGTCCCGGGTCCGATTTCCGGGTCGGTCAACAAAAATAAAATATAGTTTTTCTAACTTTCTAATAAAAAAATGTTGCTAGGGATCGGGTGTGTACCCGATAGGCTATAGGCTTACCATCTATTATATTATGGAACTTATTGTTTTCGGTTAATCGGTGGGTGCATTAGTTTTGCCTCTGCCTACCTCTTCGGGAATATGGGCATGAAGACACTTTTTTTAGTGTGTCGTGTATTTTCTGATTGCCGCCAAATCTTAAGTGGTAGACTTGTGTAACGATGCCACCGCTGTACTGGCAGACATAAGGGGGCGTCCATAAATTACGTGAGGTGTTTTTTTACATTTTTTGAGCCTCCCTCCCCCCCTGGTGAGATGTCGTGAGATTTTATTAAACCCCCTCCCCCACCCTCCTATCTCACGTGAGATTTTTCGAAATGTGGGTTTCTTATTTAAATGTATTGGATTTTTACAGCAAAGGCTCAAAAGATATTATTGGAACCAACCTGCCCGTATGATTTTCAGTAAAATCATCTGCTCCTTCAACTTCGTTCCGGTTGAATCGGTAGACAGTGTCGTTTAAATAATGGAGCAAATGACTTTCAGTCATGCTCTTTAAAGTCTGGAATTGTCAAATGTCCATCAACCCCCTTGTTGGTCCGGGCTTCTTTGCAGAATAGACCATCTGCTTTCGTGCCAGGCAGCGTGTAAAAGGCGAGCATAGGTATTGGCAACAAAGCCTTGCCTAATCCTGCCGCTATAACGTCAGTGCTTGCCGTTGACGTGTTCCGGTTGGAGGATAAGGTACACTCGCTTTTACACGAGGCCTAACCTCCCAACGTTAGGTTGGCAACGCACCATTACCACCTTTGGTGTCTATAGGCGGTGTGAATTTTTCACCATCAGGAAATCCTTGTTTGCAATCCAATAACATAAAAAAACCTAATTGATTAATTAAGTGAATTGAGGTATTTGGTACAAAACAAATATACCTAGGTATACGATGGTTTGACAGACAGTAAATGTATAAAGTCGGGTATGAATGAAGTTATTTTCTTGAAGGAATTAGTGAATGATCTTCGTTGTATTATTACGATTTTGCTTAAGATTAAATCTTAAGTATGGATGAAATGGACCAAAGTAGCATTTTTTTTGTGATTGAAGCAAAAAAATTACGTGATATTTGCTCTCTCCAACGTAAGATTAGGTGAGATTCGAATCGACCCCCTCCCCCCTTTAAACATCTCACGTAATTTGTAGACGCCCCGTAACATGTCCAAAAATGACGGAAGTCTTCCACAAAATACTAAATGAACATGAAAAAAATGAAAAAGTACGTTTATTATGTAAAATTTTCGACATCAAAACAAATTCAAAACGTAAATCCAAGAACTTGTTTCGAAAAGTACTCCATCTTCAAGAAGTTTTTAAAACACCCAAAAACATTTCACGTTAAAAAAGTTTCAACCGTTTGCTGCTCACTACAAAATCATCTCCAGGTCGCTTTGAAGTGTAAAGTTCCGAAGACTGAACTGCGAAACAGAAAGTTAGAAGTAGGATCTATTTTAAGTTATTTTACGATACAGAAGGACAGACTAGCAGTCAGATTTGCTAGTAGTAGGACGTTGGTATTAACTCTAGACTAGTAAATATTGTCTTTGGTATATATGTATATACAATATACATCGCTTATAAACATAAATGTAGTAGATAATGGTGCATCGCGAACTAGAGCCTTGGATGTTAAGTCTGTTGCTTAAGCCAGTTACCCTCCAAAAGGGAATACGACAATAGCAAGCACTGAATTTATGGTGATAGGCGAATTCGATGATGATGATGAAATCGGGGTAGTTGTTGCAGCTAATGTCGCCTAATCTGACTGCACTTGTGGAGTCAGATCAGTGCAGGCTAGTGTCCAAGTTTTGGTTTAACAAAAGGTAAACATTATTTTATGAGCAAAATGTATACCAACCTAGATGGCTTATGCTAGTGGGTCTGGTACTTCATTTGGGTATTTATTTAGCACGTATTTAATTAGGAATAATAATAGTTGACAAACACCCTTGTCACCATAATATTAATACGTGAAGCAAACATTTTGGGACCAATTTTACGAATTAAGCGGACGGAAGAGTATGAAAGCACACAGTTTATTTGTAGGAGAAGTGCAGAACGCTAATATTTTTCAATAAACTTATAAAGTTCATTAAATAAACTATATAAACTTATAAAGTTCATTAATACTTATAAAGTTCAATAAATCAAAAAAATAAAACATTACACATACTTTCATGCCTTTGAGACGCACACAAACAAATATATTTATATCGACAAAAGATCACAGATGGCGCACAAACTAGGTATATTCATAATGTTTGATAGCAAAGTAGTTGGTCTTGATAAAAGAAGATAGCGTACTCGTCAAAAAGATATTAAAATTTATAATGATCCAATTTCAAGAAATGGGCGACCGCCAGTAAAATTTTAATTCGTTTATACACGTTCCAAAAATAAATAATATTACATTACATTATAGGAGGCTTCAATGTGAATTGTAAAATTATGTTTCCTAATTATACAAAAAACAAAAACACCCCGGTTTCGGAGACTCTTGACACCACCCTCGGATAATATCCGATTGATCTGATCGTGAAATGTCAGCCTTGGTCTCCCCGGGTACCTACATCCATCCTCATTCGCATTGTATATCTGCTTTGTCAATCTTTCATCTGTCATTCTTTCCACATGACTGAACCAGCGGAGCATGCCCTTTCGCATTTTAACACCAACACTTTCTTTCAATCCCACTCTTTCTCGGATCTCACTGTTACGAATGCGGTCAGCGAGCGTTACACCACAGATTTTCCGTAGTGCTCTCATAGGGTTATGAATGTGAAGGAAGCAAGACAGGTTTGTCAGGATCGTGAGGTCTGGCACTCGATTCTCTCTGCCTACCCCGTAAGGGACTTGGCGTGAAGATATGTATTTATTTTACAAAATACAGGCTAGGTGACAGTGGGTGAGAATATGTCCTTTTTAAAAAAAAAAAAAATAAAATCTTTTTAAAATTGATGGAGAAATCGATACTTACCTTACCTGCCTTCCATAAAAAGTAATCAAACATTAAATCCCCTTTTTTCAAATTCGGTTAAAAAAACTCATAAGTACCTGTGGTTATACCTAAGGGCAGATAATTCTTTTTGGGAAGTTTCTTCATAGCGTTTCGATTTCGCCTGTAAAACTTTGCTAGCTTTTTACAACCCAGTTTCTCAGCGAGTTCAAAGTGGTTTAGTCTTCGTTTTAAATGTTTATTGGAAAGTATTATCCGCTTCCATAATCCACAAACACGAGAAGCTGTACTCAGAGAGGCTTTATCTAAGTACCTGGAATTTAATTTTTACTGTACATAGACATCGGACATGCACCCGAAAAATATACATATAATAGATATGTATTCAGCATGTTTGGGTGTTTTACGCATAAATCGAAATGGAATCATTCTCATAATAAGACCCAGCATCAGGTCATAAAGATTGAACAACCAGAGCGTGGTTGGAAACGAACATTTCGAACTACTTCTTCAATTTACCAAAAGCACATCAAAAAGGGAGTTGTAAGTCAGATGTGTGTGTGTGCGTGTGTGTGTATATATGTATGTGTGTGTGTGTGTGTGTGTGTGTGTGAACCTCCGACAAACATCCATCACACAGATGGATGTTTGTCGGAGGTTCATTTTAATGATAACATTATTATTCCGTGTTGGCCCGGGTTCCTTTGTAGAATATTTTCTGCTATATCAACTGCTTTCCTGTAAGGCAGCTCGTAAAAGGCGAGCATAGACTTACCGTCACTAACACCGTGACATCCTACTAGGTGGTAGAGTTGCGCAGCTCGGTATTTTTTTTTTTTTGTAAATTGTGTTTTTTGGAAATTATATTTAAGTACGAATTACATACTAATAAAATTATGATAATAATATGAATAACATTTTTCGATCTTAGCGACAGAATAATGAAAAAAAAATTAACTGGTACACGCCAATTGCTCATTTAAAGGTACCGACGAAAGAAGGAGTTGCGGCTTCGTGAAGTTAGATTTTTTATAAGCGTTTTTTTTCAAGATCGTTTAGGCATGTTTAAGTCAACACGTGCAATCTAGAAGACACGAATATTATAAAATTTCTTAGTCTAACCTCAAAGCAAACATTCATTGACTTCGTATCACTTAGCAACGCCATCTGCTGGAACAACTATATTGCTCACAAAAAATAGTATTATTATTCGCCAATAGATGTCAGGAAGAGTCATTTTTCAGTTTAAATACGAATAAAAGGACATTTTCTAAAAATAATTCCTAGCTAGATCGATTTGTCGCCCCCGAAACCGCCTACATACTAAATTTCATGAAAATCGTTGGAGCCGATTCCAAGATTCCAATTTTATATATATATACACAAGAATACAAGAATTGCTCATCTAAAGATATATATGTTTGGAATTCTGATGATTATTTTGGCAATAAATAAAAATGGTTTTTCCTTGAAATAACATTGGCAAGCATGACAAGTAACACGAAGTACCTAGGCAGGTAAATAATCTTACTAGCTGACCTGGCAGATGTTTTTCTGCTATTTTTTTTATGTAATTTAAATAAAAAAAATGAGGTGAGTCACCCTTTTCACTTAGGGGTATGAAAAATAGATGTTGGCTGATTCTCAAACCTACTCAATATACTTACAAAATTTCATGAGAATCTGTCAAGCCGTTTCGGAGGAGTACGGGAATGAACATTGTGACATGAGAATTTTATATATAAGACTAGCGAGCCGCCCCGACTTCGCACGGTTCTGAAATATACATATTAACCTTCCTCTTCACTCACTTCATCTATTAAAAAAACTGCATCAAAATCCGTTGCGTAGTTTTAAAGATTTAAGCATACAAAGGGCCATAGGGACAGATGAAGCGACTTTATTTATACTATACTCGCGGCCCGCCCCTGCTTCGCACGGGTAAAAAATTACATAAAAACCTTTTTCTTCAATCACTTTATCTATTAAAAAACCGCATCATAATCCGTTGCGTAGTTTTGAAGATTTAAGCATAAAAAGGGACATAGGGACAGAGAAAGCGACTTTGTTTTATACTATGCAGTGATAGTGATAGTTATACTAACAGTCGCAACATAAAATATGGTACCTCCTTGTTAGAAATTTTCTTGCGGCAATTTTAACTACAATGGCTAGCCTTATTAACATCTTAGTCGTTACCTGACCGAAATTCTGCAACTATCGATTGACTATCTAACCGACAACTGTCGAATACCATCTTTAGAAATAGCTAATTCTAATTCAAATACCAAAAGCCCGAAAAATTGATATTTTTTTATAAAATTCCCAATGCTGGTATTTTATCATCAACTAATGGATCCTAGTAAAACCTAAGGTTTACCAAAAAGAATTTACGACTAAGCTTTTTAGGGAACCATAACCATATACAACAAAATTACATCCATGTAGAAACACAAAAAAAATGAACGAACGTATGGAATGTATACGAAAACTTACGTAAAAAATTTTCACGAAAGTTCCTAAACCTAAGTAAAACCTAAGGTTTACCAAAAATTACTTACGACTAAGGTTTTTAGTAAACCATAACCATATACAACAAAATTACATCCATATAGTAATATAAAAAAAAATGAACGAACGTATGGAATGAGAAAACTTACGTAAAAATTTTCCACGAAAGTTCCAGTGGCAGGGACGATATGACGTCGCGACATATCTCTTCAAATAATTTG
>NJDC01002090.1:36418-51131 GCA_002245475.1 Calephelis virginiensis | reverse complement strand
GAAAATTCTTTTAACATTGGAAGCCAGCATTAAAACGTAATGATTATATTCTCTTTGGCCAGCATTATCGCTGATAAACAAAGACTACCTTTTCACCCGGCGTCATTGTGGTAGAAAACAGTTACGCGAACGTTGAGGTGGGTCAATATTACCCATATAATATTTTATAGTTGGTATTTCAAAACTTTATAAGCAAATTAGTACTCTGTGTTACCATTTTAGTTTTAGTGTATTCTGGTTTTGAAAATAAAAACTAAAATATTAATTAACAACTGTTTAACTTTTACACCAATTCACAAAAATAGAAACAAAATATAGGCATTTTACGTTTCATGGGATTACTACACTAATAACCAATCATTTTGGTTATATAAGGCACTTTTATATACTTAAGTCTATAATAGGAAAAACTTTAACAAAGCTAATTAGAATATTTATTGAAAATTTAATCACTACAGAAATTTATGATGTGTTCAGGACAAATAAATGTATGGCAAACTTAACAAGTACGTTTTGTTATTGTTGTTTGTGGTTTTTGTGGCGGCCAAACGAGTTCTCGTTTTTTCAGCTTGAATCGTCAATTTTACTGTCTGGTGAAGACTTGACAGCAGCAATACCACCTTATTTTTGCTGGAACATAAGATACAACAGCAATGTTTTTTCGAGTCGAGATGAAAATACGTCAACGTCACGAGTTTTCGTGAATGCAAGAGGGGTTTGTTTTTTTTTGTTTTTACGCAGAGTACCAACCGACGTCAACTTGTGTTCATTGAGCAAATGTTGAACCAGACCATAACTGGTGAACCAATCATAAAACGGTAAATAACGGTTTGATTTTGTAATAGGTCCCACAATGCGATTCACAATCAGATGGTTTATTACTTGCAGCAAAAGAACAGCAGGTTGTTTTCCGGGACATATTTCAAGACTCAAAATGTAGAAGTTTGTAGAATCTGCGATGCACTGGCATCGAAAAGCTACCAGTGGTACCTGTCCTCCGTATACCGGTACCGTCCCGATATCAATACCTAGCAAATACCTGTAGGCTGTACTTTGCCGATAAATACCTGTATCTACCTAATTAAGGGACCCAATAAATTCAGGAGAACCGTTACCAATTTTTCGTTTTTAACAGAGATAATCAGAGATATCTTCAAACGAAGAAAAAATATTACGGAACATATTTTCTTGTACCGATATTATCAGTACCGGTATAAACCACTACCGGTATAAAACGTAAACCAATAGTACCGTTAATAAAACAAGTACCGCAGCTGAGTTGTAGAGTCTTATCACTAAGTTAGAATCGGTTCGAACCTACGTATTATTTGACATTCTTGTTAATTAAGGGTCTATAATTTCTAACTAATAAATATTCACCATAGTTATGTTCTGGTTCAACGTAACATCCTCGCCTTAGGTTGGCAAAGCATTCTTGACACCTTTGGTTCCTTTATGCGACATGCAATATATAATAATGTTATCGTTATTATAAAAATTAGGTAAGCCTCCTGCTGCCTGCTTTTTTTCTCATTTATTATTTTTATTATTATGAAGCTAGTTGTTGTTTCAAGAACGAATAGATACCAATTTTCATAGTTTTTGGAGTTTACTCGACCAAACGATATTACCAAACGATTTGAGTTATAAGGCCCGGTACGAAAATTTTATGAGGAGTAAAATAAAGTGTAACACGAAAAGTTGAGGCGTTACGTAGAAAGAGACAAAATAATATGTAAGTCGTACCGCTTCAGTCCTTCAGTATTTTTTTCTCGTTCAGGACTGACGATCTCGCCCGAACAAAAGTCGAGTCGCCCCGAGTGGGTCGTCATTCGGCTCCGTCACAATCGAGTTACGTATGACATTGACATTAGTCGAATAATTTAAAACGCAGATTATTTTGTAACATACTTTATGTAATACGCTTTATTGAAGTAATATAAATAATCCGAATAATTACAGATATATGTTTGTTTCTCTTATCATTTTAGCCGATTCGTTCATTTACCCTTTTTTTCTCTATTCGATATATACCTATCATAATTATCGTTCGTAAGGAGTAAACTCCAATTGTGCGTCGTAGCTTACACACACACACTTTTTTTTTATTTATAGTATTGCCTCGTGGTGCTTAGGTACTTATTGTAGTCCTATTTAAAATTAAAAATATGACGATGAGTTTACGATAGTTTTTTTCACCTCAAAACGAAGTTTTAACGATATATAACCATTTAATTATTGTTGATGAATGACGTGACGGATACCGAGGTATATTGAAGTCGGAGTTTTTAGATTCTACGTATGTACCTATTTCAAGTTTTTCTTACAACACGATAGTGAAATTATGTTTCATGTCTTATTTTTCACGTTTAAGTAGTGTTTAATTTTGTTTTACCAACCTAAATCTTAATGAGTCATATTTTTTGCTTGATTCTTTTTATATGGCATAAATAATATACTAAAAACTTTGAAACAATAAAATAAACTAAATTAGAAACTGGCAAAACTGTTTTCGCTTAGGACATGCACGGAGATTCGGTTTCCTGGTTAGATTACTGGGTCAGAAAACCGTGTTCTGAAACCTAATTGTCTTTTTTTCCCTAACCTAATAATTGTTATTTTTTTCAATCAAGGAAAAAAATGTAATATCCTTTTTCCACGCCTTCGGGTTGTCAGAAATAAAAAAAAAAGTGTGTGTGTACTTATGTACACGCGTTAGAAGTTATACTTCTTCGGCGTAATAAGATCAAAATCTTTTTAAAAACTAAAATGTTATCTATAGCTAACTTCATAGCTAACTTCATCATGTCGGTTTTTCGTGACGGTGTGCGCGCGCATCGTAAAAATTTACCCTCATCATTTTTTCCTAACGCGCCAAAAGAAGTATAACTTCAAAAACCAATGACGTCATCTTAGTCGCTGCGCCCGCGTATATTTTGGTTCAGCCACCTCAGGCGAACGGATATTTTCATTCAGAATTGAGGCTTAAAGCGTATCTCAAGAATTGATCATTGGTATCTGGATTGTAGTCTTTGATCTGAATCACTTGTCAGATATGCAACACTAAAACATGTCATTGCACATTTCACATTTAGAATATTAATAAAAAAAGAACATTAAATCTCTATTCTATAAATTTTTGAAATTTATCTTTGACAATTTATCACTCCTAGCTTTTTAAGATCGATACTGCTGTCACGAATAAGAAAACTAATGTTCAGTTATTGTTAAACGTTTTTTAAAAAAGATACCTATTGCATGATTACACCACTAAAATGCCTATTTGCAGGTATTTGACACATATACACACATACATGTCTTCATGCTAAGTTCACTACGTGATAGGCAGAGAGTACCTATCAAATACCAAAAGTCCTTCCTTGCAGAGCTGCCCCGTTTCCTGCACATACATTACCTAGCCTATTCATATAAACACACCGGTTTCGGAGACTCTTGAAACCTCCCTGAGTAATTTGAGAATTACATAAAATGTGGTTACAGTGAGACTAAAATTTCATTTAACAGCGGAACTAGGATGACATTTAATGTTGTTTTTATAGAAAATTCAACACTTCAATAAAAATTTGAATTAACAAACAAGCAGTAGCTATCTGCAAAACAATACAAAATTAAATTGCGAGATTCTCATTTTCGCTGCTCACTCACGAAATAGGTACCGGGTAATTTGAGATTTTAATTCCCGAAGAGATACAATTAAGGGCACTATACTAGATTATTTACAACTTGTTAAATTTTTCAAATAAGTGATTATCAAAAGTTGCGACACGTAACACAAAACTATATCGTAAGCTTAAAAATTAAGTTTATGACTTTGTCTTGTCACTGGAAATTTTCAGAATAGTTGTCTCAACGATATTAGAAAAACAAAAATAAAATTGCTACAGAAATCAATATTTACTCTTCATTTTGAATCTATCCTTTACGATTTGTGTCTCTGTACGTACGAAATTTCTAATACAAAAAAACGTAATTTTGCGCTAGTCTCACGGAATTCCAAATCTCAATCCTGGCAAGGAAACCGGATCAGGAAACCGGACGCCTGCGCCCGGCCTAAGTTAATTCTCAGTCCTAGAAGAAGAAGAAGTACCTACAAAGTACAAATATGGTAACACTGTTCAAATCAACAAGCGGCTCAATTTTGTCTCAATTTGCGGGTCAATTTCGCTCGCATTTTGTTGTAGATTTTTGTGATTTTCAAAACATAGTTATTTCATTCAAGTTAACAATTAATTCAGCCTTGGCTTACGTTAATTAAAAAGTCAGTTACCATCAGTTCCCGTTATTGGAAATGCATTTAGTTAACCGTTCCGCCTAACGTTACGAACTCGAGTTTTACATAAACCCGCCAGGATATTTGAGCAATGGAGGATTTAAATATCACAAATATAGAATCGAAGAGTTCTTCATCAGATCCAGGTTATTTGATTCTTTTTCAATTGCTTCGTTGTAATTTTATTGAATAATTTGACCGGACATGTCCGTGCGTCATTTTACTTGACACCATTTGATGTGTTTCTTGTAATTACTACTCTAAAAATCGATTGAGCCATTGCGGGGTGCAATTAAAATCTAGATATGCTATCTAATTACCTATAATATTTATAATTTGTTCATTCGTATCAGTTGTTTATTTTCATATTACTAATCGATTTCATAACCTATAAGTTTGACATTACAGATAAACTTGAATTGATCCTTTCTAAAAGCTGTTCTGAAAGTAATAAGAGTTGGTAGCTAGATTACCTAGTAATAATTCAAAATATTATGATAAGAACTAAATATGTTTTTTTAATGGAATATTTTTATATTTTACTGTTTTTTGTTTATTCAGATTAAATAAGATTCTAGTTCAGCCCTATTTTAAATAATATTTTGAGATTTTGACTTTTGTTTTAAATGTGATAACTTTAAACTGTAATATAGAATATATTTTATTCACCAAACTTTATTAAGTTAAATTAAGTTATGAGTTAGTCAAAGTTAGGAAAACAATGGATATTGTACTGTTTTAACTCGATGAAACAAGTAAGTTTATAGACATTAGATAGATCCTACAAGCCGCTATCTTTTGGCAGGGTTGTCAAGGCTCTAAGGCATGTCTTCTAAAGTCTGTTCTTAATCTCAGAGATGGAATTGACAGATGTAAATGTTAAGTTTACAAATAATGGTACCTGATTTTGTTGCGCTGATTTATGTTAGGGAATGTTTGGAAATTAATAACTATCTGTTTTTCAAGACAGAAAAACCAAAATTTGTTTGATACTTCAACCCTAAATTTGTTAGAAATGATACTGAACCTTTTTTAAACCGACATTGAAAAAAAGAGGAGAAATAATGTGTTTGGCTCCTATATTTTTTTGTATAAAATTTTTGCGAATACTTTTTATGAAACAAAAGAACTGTCAAGTACAGACTTGGCAGTTCTTTTGTTTTTTTTTTACTTGTTATCATCGGCACTTGGTACAATTTCATTGTATAAACATTTTTTAAGGTAAACGCTTGTACTTTTCAACTATAGTATATATAGTATATCAAGTGGAAAAGTACAAGCATTTAAAGTGTGTAAATAATAATAATATTTATTTGCCAAAAATGACTCACTTACAGTGAGTTCTAACAAATTTTTATGACCCTACGTAACAATATGACATAAATACACGGAATAAGTTGCAGTTTTGACCCATATGATATAACTGTGCACCTTGTGCTGTGATGTCATTTTTGTGGTGGTATGTAAGAGTCTATGAATGGTGAGTCATGGGGGACTAGAAAGTGAAAGCCTCCATTGAAAGAAAGTAGAAAGCCTGGTTAGACTATGTACCATGTTTGCAATCGAATCACAGTATGACAGAGAGATTAGCTAACAACTTCAAGATGAACACCAAATTTTTTTGAAGGGAGGTGAAGAAGTCTCGTAGTTGTTCGTCTGCTTCTAGAATGAATAGGATTAACTCTAAGAGTAGTGATATTCTTGCAAGCTCAGATGACTTGCTAAAACAATGGAGTGTATTTTATGTAGATATGTATGAATATGCCCAGGATGGTGCCGTTGGGTCTGAGAATGTGGTGGCATTATATCATAATCCTTCCATCAGGAAGAAGTTAAGGATTAGGTGTATGATATATGGTAATGCTGCAGGAGTAGATCAGATTAGCATCAAAAGTACTTGGAAAAATAGTTGAAAAGAGGTTGCAATGGAATATTGTGGTAGGCTCAAAGTGGTTTCAGGTTTGGAAGAAGATGTACAGATCAGGTGTTTTCACTCTGCAACATTGTAAAGAAGCATCTGGCTGTGGACTAGAAGATTTGTTGTGGTTTTATGGATTACTAAAGCATTTGATAGGGTTCTACGTAAGGAACTTTATGACAGCAGTGTATCACCTTGATTTATCTTCAACATTGGCCTCAATTTTTTTTTGTATTTGGACAAATGTTTTAAAAGGTTAAAGTCAATGAATGTGACCAAGTGGTGAACTGCCTGCTTTATGCAGATGATGCTGTACTTTTGGGCTCTATACCTTTGAACTTTTGAGCTGCAAACAATGGTCACCCTAATCGAAAGTGATTGCAGAGAAAGAGGCTTAAATTTGATTGAAATGAAAACCAAAGTAATAGTGTTTGAAAGAGGCAAAGCCACAATGGATGTAAAAATTTTAGTTGACGATGTAGTGCTAGAACAACTGAATGAAATTGTATTTTATGGTTGTGTAATTAGCAGAGATTTAAAGTACACCGCAGAAGTAGAAAGTAGATTATGTAATAATAATAATAAATAAATATCCCTGGACAAGTCACACAAATTGAATCTAACCCTAAAGTAAGCAAATTGTATGATTTTGTTATGGGTGTTAGTCAATGATTGTAGTACATAGAAATACTTAAATAGATATCAGAATAAGTTTAATAAACACCCAGACCCGGAAATGCAGACATCTAAATGTTCTTGATACAAATGCCTGCCCACGTCGGGAATCGAACCCGAGCCTCGCGGTTGGTCGATGTAGTTAGGCATGTGATAGACTCGCTTTTTACATAATTCTTTACTTATGGAAGCAAGAGTTGGATATGTTAGAGAAAGCTGTAGTGTTACGCAAACCAACCGCATTCGTAACATGTAGAAAAAAATGAAAGATTGACAAAAAAGATATACAATGTGAATGTGGATGGATGTAAGTACCCGGGGAGACCTACGTTGACATTTCACAACCAAATCGCTTGGCTTTTATCCAAAGATGGTGTCAAGTGTCTCGGAAACCGGTGTGTTGATAAGAATAGGGTAATGCATGTGGCGAAAGCCTGGCAGGTCTACCAGGATTGTGAGGTTTGGCAATTTGGCACTTAATACTCTCCGTCAACCCCGTCAGGGACTTATTGTGAAAATACGAATGTTTGTATTAATAATTATTATCCCTGGACAAGTTACACCATTTGATTCTAACCCTAAAGTAAGCAAATTATATGCTTGTGTTATGGGTGTTAGTATACTAGTACATAGAAATACCAGAATTTATAATATGCAGGGCAGGAGTCAAGATGGCTGTCATAACTAATAGTTTTGTCTATTTAACTTTTTGCAATCATTATTCCATTTCCTATCATTTGTACCAATTCAGTCACTGTCTTCTTGAAAATTTAATTGTAATTGATTAAAATGTCAGGCCAGTACTATAAAAATTAAATTAATTTCTATAAATAATATTTATTTAATGTCAATAATTGTGTAATTAATGTCAAGTTAAGTAATAATAAATGAAGAAATAGTAATTGAAAAATATGGTGATGGACAGGTAAAAAAAAACTAAAATGTACTTTAATTTAAAAAAAAATGCATGTTTAATTTATTCAAATTATTGTAGCCATAAACAACACACATATTCTATATTTTTTTATAAAATTGTTTTTGTAAAAATGTAATTATGACATTTATTAAACCTACAAGACGTATAAGTGTTAATTCGTTTTAATTCCATGTATATGTCCAGATTATGCCATAAAAATTGGGAATTTATTTTATTAACATTTGCCAATAATGGAGTGACACTATTTATAAATCGCAAAAAAGACTTACAACATTGCTAATGTCAATTTAGTCTCAGATTAAAAATAAGGCTATAGTTAACTTTACAATGATAAAAATATATGGGTGTTTCTCTCATATTTAGAAATTCGTCCATACAAGACTGTCCTAAGCAAATTTGATGAGTGTTTGTTAATAAAATGACCCTTCATTTTCTTTCTTTCAATAGTAAACTAAATATATACCTCAAAAAAGCTAACACAACTTCCACATACTTTTTGAGTTATTGACGATTTTATACAAAATCAAGACAGGGGACTGTTGTAACCATACAAGGGAGTGTTTTTATAAACAAAAACAAGCATTTTGGTTAATTAAAGTAATCAAATAGTCTTTATTTTTCTTTGTCAGTCTTATAATACGTATTTTTTTTAAAATAAATCAACAGCATTAAAACAAATTTTACTTACGATAGTGACTTTCCACTTAACAAAATTAACTCCTTTTCCTAGACACTAAACTCGGTCTTTATATTATTAGAAAATAAACATAGAAGCATAACTAAGTACTTCTAATTAATTATCACAAATTCACAACTAATATTTTAGTTTGACATAATCATAATACTTGAGATTAGGTACTACTTTTGAAGTAATTAACATTAATTGTAGAACGCTGAAAAACAATCAGTTTCAATATTACAATTTAGGAATAAATTGTTAAAGCTTATTTATCAGAAACCGGTACAGATATTGGAAAATAATAAATTTTTCTCTCTTTTAAACTTTGATCTGGATTTGGTAACTTCTCCAGTATTTGGTCAAGTTTGACATTGGAAATGTCATCCTCATCCATTGTGAACTTGCGGCCCTTATTATCACATATTTTCATTAAAGTTACTCTTAGTTCACCTACCTCATTATCAAATTGATTATTAACAGCAGCATAACGATATCCGGTGTTTCTAACGTTAAACTTGACTAAAACGTAATCACCACTGTTGTATTGCTGTTGGCTGATTGTACTAATCCCTGCAGTATTATCAAAGTCAGTATTGAAATTGTCACACGGCCGTGAAATTTCAGTTTCTGTAATAATGTTATTGTCCGGCAAGTTCCTGCTTAACCTGAATTTCGTCTCCGAATTCTGAATGTGTAAACGTCCTCCACGTGAAGTTTCGTCAGTTGGTAGTTTATTCCCCCCAAATTAAAATGTTTACACGCTTCTTCACAAGGGCAGTTTAAACTTTTCATTATTAGCTTCTCAATACCTTGAGGTAAACCTAAAAGGCACCTTGATACTTTACCCTTAATCTGATGTGTTTTGAGGGTACCCTTAAAACTTTTCAAATACTTGGTGTCTTTCTGAATATCTTTAGTCATATTAAAAATTGCATCATCGTCAATCATAAACATTGTAGTTGAAGGACATCTTTGTTTCACAGAATCAATAAAAGATTCCAAACTATCAATGTCACCTCCTGTAACAACAATGGCATCTTCAGTTCTTTTACACGTAGTGCCAACAACATCTGCGACACTCTTTCCATGGCTGCTCTCAGAAAAGTTCCAGGCAACTTTAGTATATTTGGAACCTCTACGTTCGGCTATACGTTTTTGTTTTAGTATTTCTTGTCTTGTTTTGGGTGGTTTCTTTTTCGGTGGCATTTTGAGAGAACACATATTGTTAATGGTCGGAGATGAGCAATCAGACATGTCAGACCTTAACAAATCTAAGCAAAAAGCGCCCTCGGCCGTGGTGTGAACAGTCCCCTGTGATATGTATAGTCCACTGTGCTAAAAATGACAGGGGACAACCATTGAGCACATCGGCAAGGCTGTTAAACTAAATAATTGTGGTATTTTTAAAGAATATTAATCTGATGTTTTACATAAATATGGGATATTAAAAAATTATATTAAGAAAGTATATTAATAAACTTTTGGTATTATCAACTTGTTTACTATCCTATATTATAACAGAAATTGTTAAAAACTTTATAAATCTTTGCTTATTTTACCTGTGTAATTTTTTTTAGAATTGGGAAATCCGGAGGAACATAAAAATGTTACAAAACCAATGGATTCATCGCAAAATCTTTTTCCTGAAAGCCCTGTTTATGAACCAGACGATGATTTTAAATCTACCGAAAATATGGAGGTGAAGTATAGAAGACATAAAATATTTATTAAAAAAACTTCTTAAAAATTAGTATCATGCATACACATCATATAGTCTAACATATGATACCTATTCAAGTTTAGTAAGCACCTCCAACTGTTAGTGTTTTCAAACAAAATAAATTGTCTAGATAATAGATTTCACATGTTTCAATAATAATTCTCATAATTTTCATTGTCATGATTTTCAATAAATAAATATGTAATTTTGGACTTACATATGTAAAACAATACTTACTAAATTTTAGTTACCCTGCACACAAGTTCCTTGTAACAGCTACAAAATTCAGCTACCCACCTATGTTCAGTAATTTTCACGCAGTTTATGTGAACGCACTGCACGCGATAAATGTTGGTGGTCTTCTCTTGCTTGGAAGGTGGAAGGATTTTGTGGATGTCATATGGGGCCCTGGACCCGAGACCTTTATGCATTTTCCACAATTCCTAAAAAAATAGTATTCACTAGGTATTAAGCAAGCTAGGACTTAATGCTTTGCAAAAGAAGTAAATAGAGGAGTATGTTACTTTACTTAAACAATTTAAAAACAAACAACTTGAGATACTGTTTTTAGCACATTTTATTTATCTAGTAACTTTTAGTTTCATCTCAGATAATTTTCCAAGTTGCTCCCTTTAGCAGATGAATATTAACCCATTTATGAATGTATTTTTAACATTACGAGTTAAGGTTGTATAATCTATTAGAAAATATTTTTATTTAGCAGAAATTTATGCCTCATAACAAATAAACTTTCACTGTAATATGTCTTATAACGAAACCATTTATCACATTGATTTTTTTTGTTGATTATATGTGTACATAAATGGTATCATGTATTTTGATATTGATCAAAATTAAACATGTTACTACTACTATTTTGTAAATTATGAGAAATACATCACAAACATTTTAAAAGATTATCAAATTATCTATACTAGTGGTTGAACATTTGTCAAAATTCGACCATAATAAATTTTAATATCTTGTTGATAAGAATGCCATCTTCATTTCTCAAGACCAACTACTTTGTTTACAAACTGTATGATTATAGTTTGTGTGTGTCAAATGCATAGTAGTATGTGTAATGTTTTATGTACGTTACTTTACATTATCATTAAAAAATATTAGCATTGTGCACTTCTCCTACACATAAACTATAAGTGTGCCAAATTTCATACTCATCCGTCACCGCAATTTTCGTAAAAAGGGTCCCAAAGTTTTTGCTTCACGTATTAATACTATGATATTGTTATATTCAAATGTGAATTACACATTGAAAAAATGTGGGTGGGGTTAAGTAGACTTGGTTTACATATTATTTACAATTTTCGACATTTCCAGATTCAAACAACCAATGCAGTTCTTGACGTAAAAGGTATCTTAGAATGTTATGCTTCTGTTTTATGTGAGTCATGTCAGTCAGAATGTCTAATTTTGAGTGGTATTACTTACAGATGACCAACAGGTAGTACACACGAAAAGAAAGCTATCTGAAGATAACTCGGATAGTAGTGCAAAAATTCTGAAACTAGATGAAGCTGATCACACTTCAACGGAAGTATTAGATAAAGAAGTGACAGACATTACAAGTCTATCCATACAAAAATTAAAGGATGAAGTACCATCTACATCAAGAGTTCGCACTCCAGTACGATCCAGTCCTAGAAAAATCACGAAACGTAGTAACAGTGTTGAAGTTACCCCTAAAGCACCAAAAACACCGAAATCTCGATCAGCCAGTGCCGATATAACTAAGACAAAAACACCAAGACAAACTAAACTAGCTTTATTAAAAGAAAAAGTAATTGAAGAAGATTCTGAAAGTCCTGACCATTCTAGTGACCCAGTTATTAGTGTTGAAAGGAAAATATCTCCAAAAACAGTTTTAGAGTCAACAGAAGAAAGCTCAGAACCTTTGAATGACTCTCAAAATATACATTTAGCATTTACACTTTCACCAGTCCCAGAAGATGATCAAATTAAAACAAAAATTGAAAGTTTTACAGAACCCATTGTAGTTAAAGACAGGGAAGAAAATATTGATCCTGGTAAAATACCTCCTACCAGGAGTGAAGGTTATGATTATTCTGACCTGAGTAGTAACTTGTCTCAGCCTATACCAAAAGGTTTTGAAATTGGTAGGACAACAGATCAAGAGAGCACGGACAGTGTCTGTTCTGCTAACTTAGATAGTCCCGATAATATCCCAACAGTCACATCTAGACTTATTTCAAAATTAAGTAACGGAAACTCTTCAACACCAACTGAAGGTGGTCCCAATATTGAATTGGATAAACTAAGTAGTAGCAAGAAGAAAAAAGACAAAAACAATTCATTTCGTGCTAGTAATACGACAACACCATCTACAATATCCCCATTAGCCAATGGTCACTCTTTGCCCATGAACACTCCACATGTTCCCATTTTTGATATCCATATGAGCCACAGTGAAGATGGTGAGTTTCTATCAATGTATATTGTTAGAACGGACAATGATGTAGGAATGGACATGTGTAGGGAGTATCAGAGGGTTTCAAAAAGGTTTACTATTGACCCATACATGGGTGATGTTTCCTCAAGTAATTCACCCTCAAGTGTAACAAGTGTTGGTATGGTAAATTTACCAAATAGGACATCATTTGCATCCACCGTAAGTTCTAATTCAACATCTAGTAATAGAACTAGTGATGGAAACTTCGTTGTACCACAACCACCACGAAAATCTGTCTCGAATCCCTCTACATCAGTTAAGGGATATGACACTTTAATGAAGAAACTCCAAGACATATTTTCCCATATTAGAGAGGCATCAATAGAAGAAAATAATAGATCACTAGAAGATAAAGTTTCAGTTGGTATTCAAGCTTCACTGTCAGGTGAATCTGCTGTTAGTAATGGTAATGCCAGCCCAGAAGAAGTTAGCAAATGTGACAAAGCAACTCCTAAAAGTTCACTTAAAAAGACAAGGGTTAGGGGACGACGACATATCGCTGGGAAAACAAAACGAGCAATTCTACCGACTCAACATGAAGAGGTTGAGTACATGCATGGAATGAATTCTCCAGAAATGGTTCCAACAAATGGGGAAAATGGAAATGCGTCACCTGCAAAGTCACCAAAGGAAGAGAAACCACTTTCTTCTATGGTGGGAACACCAAAATCTATTACGAAGCTGAAACAAAAGCGTCGTCCCACTTCTCCAAGACCGGCAACACCAGTGGAAAAAGTACTAGTTAAACAAGAATATCCAGGATTTCCACCAGATACTGTTGTTTTAGCTAAGTGGGTTGACAAACGATATTATTCTGGGAAAGTTTTAGAAATAACAGAACCTAATAAATACTTGATAAAATTTGATGATGGTCATAGCAAGGCCCTTTTGGATGATTTTATAATTTTTGGTGACCTGAAAAAGTTACCGTTGCAAGGCCAGTCAGTGTATGCTATGGTAGATGAAGAACAGAACTATGAGCCAGGATTAGTTTTGGAAATTGAAGAAAATGAAAGTGGCACAGTCACATACAGATGCACAACTGATGGGTAAGTTAGTTAATGACCTTTTTGTATTTGTTATTAACAGCTTTCGAAAAGAGAATAAGTTTTTCATTCAAATGTATGTTTTTATGTGTGCTACTTAACCCTAGATCACTAATTGTTCGCCTCGTAGACGACTACATTCCCCGCGCATTCAATATTTTGGTAGTTCCCGCCACTCCATTCTGTGGCTCTAAGTACCTTCTTGGTTTGCATGTTAGTGACCCTTGACGAAGTGACGCAGATGCACGAATCCTAGTTCTGGAGATATTGCGATTTGTTTGTCTCACAGACGAATATTTAGTGACAACGTAATTTAAAACCACCATATCTCGGTTTAATGTTTGAAATTACACGTTTTTTTTTTTATAAATTAATAGCAATTTATATACGGTTACAAAATTAATGTTATATTATCAAATTATATATTTTAGTTACAAATTTTGATGTATAGAAGCGTGAAAGGGAAAGTATGAAACTGAAGAGAGGTTGGCTAACAACTTCGAGATGAACACCAAACTTTTTTGGAGGGAGGTGAAGAAGACTCGGGAGTTGTTCGTCTACCTTCAGAATGAAATTCTTGCAACCACGCATGACGTGTTAAAACGGTTGAGTGAATTTTATGGAGATATGTATGAATGTGCCCAAGATGCTGCCGCTGGTTCCGAGTACTCATATGACTCCGAAATAGCGGAGGCATCTGACGGCATTACGATGGAAGAAGTTGAATGGGCGATAAGAAGTATGAAATATGGTAAGGCTGCGGGAGTAGATATGGTTACAGCTGACATGATCAAACTTGGTGGTCCTGCGGTCCGGGACTCTTTCTGGGTTCTTTGTACTAAATGCTGGAAGAGCGGCAGAGTACCCGAAGACTGGCGACGTGCGGTCATCGTGCCCTTGTATAAAGGCAAGGGTTCACGCATGGACTGTGCTAGTTACAGGGCCATTAGTTTGAT
>NJDC01002090.1:12093-23493 GCA_002245475.1 Calephelis virginiensis | reverse complement strand
ACCAGACGTCGTCGAACGGTCCTCGCTGAGACACCAGCTCTTTCGTCTGTCTGTTTTCATCAGTAAACACTTCGTATTTAATTAAAATAGAGCCTAGAAACGGTTATTTCTTAGCTAACCTGGTTATCATTCTATCTTCTTGTGGAGTTGTTTTTCTCGATCTTTTTTTTCTGGGCACATTTAAATCTGTGTTATTGCGTCTGACATGTTGCACTGCAATGTAGGTATACCATAGTTTTTGAACAATTTAAATGTTCTGCTATCCTTCGGTTTGGCCAACCATTCTCGACAGCAAACTTCATGATAATTTTTCGTAGTGTTGGATCGCAACTTTTATTTTTACCCATTTTTCTTCAAAATATTTTTCAAAACTTAAAATAAATATCGGGATTGCCGCCAAAACTACCACGAAATAATAAGAGAAGAAGTAAAAAAGTATGGAGATTCAAATTTTGAAAATAGAACTCAATATCTCAGTGTCCCTTATTAAATGGCCAGCCAGCATTATTTGACTACGATAATCTATCAGCTATACTGTAAAGAGGTTTAATGTTTAAGAAGTTGTTATTGTTAGTGAAATGAAACATGAAATGAGCAGACGGATTTCCTCATGGCACGAAATTCACGCCACCTAGAGACACCAAAGGTGGTAATGGTGCGTTGCCAACTTGAGGCCGTATTGTTAGACCTCGAGCAAAAGTAAATTTATCGACTAATTTAACCTTCGAACCGGAACACGTCAACAGCAAGTACTGACGTTATGGCGATAGGAATAAATAAGGCGGTGGTACTAATCCGGGCAAGTCGCTGTGAAATTCTACCACCTAGTCAGATATCACGTTGTTAGTGATGGTAGGCCTATGCTCGACTTTTGCGAGTTGCCTGTCAGGAAGGCAGATGATCTATCCTGCAAAGGAGCCCGGACCAACACGGGAGAAAAAATATTATTATCTTTTCGTAAACGTTACTTACTTCCATCATTCGTTTTAACTTTCAGCTTATGGTTTTAGTTACTGACTGATTAAGTGACTTAGTTTTGTTTTAATTGAAAAATTACTTAAAAACTTGCGGCTATTTTGTTATAACGAGACTATAAATGTGTTTTGGGTAAGATAAAAATACGATTCATTAAAAAAAATACATGTAAGCCCCCAGTAGTTTTTTTTAAATCTTGTTTTGAAAGTTGTATTGCCCTATTTTTAAAAAAAACGTAAATAAATTATAACCCGATTTGGTTAGCTAGTGACCTCATCTACATCCCCTTAAAGGGATCGGGACACATTTCCAATAAGCCTGTATAATAAAGTTGTTTAAGTTTAACCGACTATGCTGAAAACATAACTAGATGGGTACCTGCCTTAGAACATATCTATACATTTTAATCTGTACAACAGCGAGGAAACTAGGAAAAACAAAATTTTATTTTTTCCCATACAAGCTGAACGGGTGGAACGAAATTCGCCGGGACAGCTAGTATAAAATAAATAAATGGTAGATATTATTTTATGTGATTTTGATTGTTTTTTTACTACATCTGTTAAATATTTGGAACATCAAGGCTTAATTTTGACCCCATATATTCCTTAAAGGAGCTTGGCGTTGAGAACATCAAATGTCTTATTTGCAGCCACTTTGACGACGTCCCGAAGAACAAACACTGCGTGTGCAAGCTGATCGCCCCACGGCCCTGTCTCAGTGCCAAGTACATCCACTCTATGATCGCCGATATAAAGGCTGTGTCCCACGCGTGGGTCATAGAGGCCTGCGCGCGAAACTCGCTGCCTGACCTCGGAGCGTTCATTCTGCCATCTGGGTGGTCGATAACGCAGAAGGCCTATGTTAACTGGGTAAGTTAAGCTAGAAAAGTACTTTTACCTTCACGCCTGCATCCCGAAGTTGTTAGGCAGAAGTGCAACCAGTGCACCCACGATTAGACTAAGGTACTTCCCGCCAACCGGACACTTATTATAACATTGTTATCGTATTGGATAAAATTAAAAAAAAACATATTTGAGGCGCTCGACCCAGGAATGTAACATCAGACCACTGGACCAAAGTGAAAACTTGATGTTTATAGTGGGTACGCTATAATACTTTTGTCGGAATCTCTCGTCTATTTCTAATTCCGGGTAATTTTGGCACGATTGAATCCGGCACTTGAACGTAAATTTTGGGTAAACAAACTCATGGAATATTAATAGCGTAAAAGTCAAATGTTATCTTTGCTTGCGCGTGAAACTCGTTGTCCGAAGTCGGTGCGTTCTAGATGCTCTATTATCATATATAGGAATGAATGAATATGAAGGAAGGAATGTTAGGATGAGTACTGACATTAAAAGTTAAACTTGGAAATGGCATATCAATTTTAGTATATTGGAAATGGACACTTTTGTTTGTTTATGCGAGAATATAGCGCAGAAACTCTCGGAATGGTAAGAGGAAATTGTAGCCTATAGGTACTGCTATATGTGCTTTGCTGTCCTGTGACCATGATATAAGGCCAGTTATGCAATTCAACTATTCCTTACGGCCTAGCACATGACACTGTCTTTATGGCGACAGGAATAGATAAGACAGTATACCTGCCCGGACAAGAGTCTGCACAGTACTCTACCGCTAGTGGTCTTGATGATAATGGCCTAATCTGAACCAACACAGGCAAAAATAATAGAAACCAGGGTTTCGGGATGGACTTCCAGTGTTATAAGAAAAGGTTTTGTAACATCTTTATGATCCTTATCATAATTAATGTTGTAGGTGCTATCATCAGGCAAACGCAACACAATTTTCAAAGACAAAACAATACTCTTATGTGGTGATGATGTTTTCACCAAATTCTGGGAACGGGTGTGTACCCTCACTGGAGCCAATACTCGACTGGTGAACGAAGAAGATATTAATACCACTGGTGCAATCGCTCTAGTGACGGACTGGGACTGTCCTCATGAAGTTCAAAATATAGCCAACCAAGAAAATATCCCTATCGTTTCATCAACCTGGGTTAGTCAGTGCCTCATCGAGGGCAGGATCCTCTCCCCAACGAGCCACGAGTGCTTCTCATTCATGTATACGGAGCCGGAATGATCCTGGGACTTCAGAAAAGTGCTCATTATACGTGAAAATTGACACATAGTGAGTCATGCGCTTGGACGCTTTAGCGTTAAGTGAATGGTGTGTAGAAATGAATTGTTTAGTGAAAAGAAAGAGTTATGGGTATTACATTAGTGTATACTTCTGCTGTGAATTGTTTATTGGGTGTGTGAAAAACATAGGGAAATAAAATTATGGACAAGTGTACAGGAAGAAGTAAACTGGTTTTCTGGTATAAAATGAAGCAGTGCTCGGGAAAAGTATGAATAGCTTAAAACTATCAAGATGGTTATAGGTTTACTATTTACTACTATTACTAATAAAATTGAATGTTTAAACTGATATTCCATGCTAAAAAGGGTATTAAAAGTACAAGTAAAGCACGGACTTGTATAATTATTTTATCATCACAGAGAGTTAAATTAAATGAAAAATAAAGAGGCTATAATTTTTATCCGTATTGTTGATTGGCCACAAGGCTTGAAATACCGGTATTTTTGGGAACCGGTAGTAATAGCATTGGAGCGATACCGATATCGAAAGCTTTACCTGTTCTGTTAGTACTGGTACCAGACTTAGTATAGGTACTATTTGTTTAAGGGTTTAATATTGGTACTGATTTAATATTACCGGTACCAGAAAATATATTACATAATATTTTTTCTTCAATCGAGGATATCTTTGTTTCTACTTTACAGATTTAAATGATACTGATATTTAAAATCGAATAATGGCAACGACTCACCTATATTCAACAGATACCTTTATTAGGCACAGCTATTTATGGGTACTAGCACAAGTATTTTCTAGGTATCGGTAAGGGAACGGTACCGGTATACGGAACACAAGGACACAAGTACCCACTTTCGAAGCCAGGTATCGAAATGGCAAATATTGCTAAGTACCAGTATAGAACCTGTACTTTTGTTGTCGGTTCAAAGCTTTGATTGGAAACAAATAAAAAAGTATAGTCCAGTCTACATATACCATACAATGTTTAACTGAAAGTCTGGATAATACTTTTTACTATATAAACCTAGTAATATTTAGTTTCCATCGTAGAAAGTTTTAATCAAAATGTTATAGATTTGGAATTTTAATCTGAACTGTAATAAAAACATTAAAAATGCCAACCCTACAGCTTATCAAATATAGAGCAGCCACTAATTCACGACTCCGGCCAGAGCAATCTTAGGGTTGTCAATGAAACAAGTAAAAAGTGTATTTTTAATATTTGTAAGGTAAAAAAAATGTACATTGAACATTAATATTCGAGTATATTCTAGACTTCTAGTAAAATATAATTTATAAATACCTTTCCTTATTATCACGCTTTTCGGTTAAACCTTGTGTAACAAAGTCGTAAATGTGTTAAATTAAAAAAAGACAATCAGAAATGCAGGTGCTCTTGGACAGATCTTATCTAAATAAATTGTACAATTAATATGGATTTTGTTTACGTATATATATAAAAGAAAGTCATGTTGGTTACACTATTTATAACTCAAGAACGGGTAAATCAATTTGGCTGAAAATTGGTGGGGAGAATGCTTAAAACCAGGAGACGGACTTAGGATACTTTTTATCCCGTTCAAGTGTAAGGAAACTAGAAAAAAATATGTGTTAATTTTTTCCCACACAAACTGAACGGGTGGAACGAAGTTCGCCGGAACGCCTAGTTTCTTATAAACATGTTTTGATTTGTATTGTTCCAGTGATATCTAACTTGTGAATATTTTGAACAAAGATTTTAACTTTAAAAACTCTGTCATACTATAAAAAAGACTTGTATATTAAAGAAAATAGTGTTAACTAATTATAAATATAAGCTAGATATAAGTCTCTTTGAAAATGTTGTTAAAATAAAATGTTTTCCTATTTAAATTATTATGATCTCGTCGCATAAAATGTCCGAAAGTTTTTGTTTATATATTACTTTTATATTGATGTTTTTTTTTTGTATTTAATCATGTATCTAATTTATTTATACAGGAATAGATTAGTTGCTTATAATACTATGAAGAATGTTATTTGTAAGTACTGAAATAGAGATATTTTGCAAGAAGTTGAATCTTGTTGAAGCAACTCCAAAACAAAAGATTTGTACTGTTTCAAATGTTAAAACAACATGTAAAACAAGTAGACATGTACCTAATAATATTATTTGCACAATTATTATTTTGAAAATTTCAGATCTACATAGTATCATGACAAAGTGAAATTGTGCTAAAAGTGACATGTAATACCTAAGAACTAAGGGTTGATTCACACGAGTTTCGTGCTTTTTGATAAAGCCTCTTTTTTAGCTGATAAAAAAAACATGAAACTCTTGTGAATGAGCCCTAAGTTGGAAAGTGTTTTAAACAGACACTAATTAAAGGGGCTGGTAACAAAACCTAATAATGACTTATGTCAGTTGTTTCACAAATGTAAAATAATATTTATGACATCAAATAATCTCAATATTTATAATTACTTATCTTTGATCTCAAAATTGATGATTTATTCAGAATTTTGGAAGTATTATTTGTTTTAGGATATTAAATGTTTTGGCTAAATTATATTTGTATATAAGACATCTGAGCCGCCTAAGAAGTATTGGCCTGTTATTTTATTATTATATGACGTCATAAAAATTGTTGTTTGTGAATTTATCGACATTTTCCTAGAATCTCTTGAAAGCGACAATGTATGTTATCACGTAAACCAAAAGCATTTTTGTCTACTGTAATATATGTATTAAGAGTTAAATTCCAAAACAAACAGCAATTTCTAATGGACACAGAAAGTGAACAATTGTGACTGTTTTTCACATTAAATATTAATTAAAACATTTTTTAATACCCAAATAGAAAAGTGCCAATTTGCAAACATACTCGACGTTATTAGACATATAACGGCATTTTTAATAAACAAAATGACTGCTGTGTGGATAATAATAGTCTTTTTAAGAAATTAAACATGTTCCTATTAATTCCATTCACCAAATAAAACGTTTCAAACTCATCTGACTTGCATTTACTAAATTACTAATAAATGTATAGTGTTACTTTTAGGGCCACTTGTATGTTTATGGGTTTTTAACCTAACTCTGAGTTTGCTTCTAACTAGAGTCAAATCACTTTATATTGGATAGTATAACTCATTATTATATTTAACTCAGGTACGTGCAAGTGGCAATTAATCAACTGTTTTTAAATGGCAGCTTAACATTTTATGGAAAATAACGTCCTTTAAACCTCCCGGCAATTTGTTTGAGCAAAGATGGTGCGTCTGCGCATGTTAGTGTAAAAAATAATCGGAAGTTGCGTAACTCGATCACTAAACAGTGCATTCTCAAGATGATTGCTGCTATTTACATCAATGTATGAAGTATCTTGTATGAAATGTAGGCCTAATTATGCCTAGATAGAAATTAGTAGTTTTTAGTGGATTTGATGTATCTGTTTACCAAATAAAACAAATGTCTGGTTCTATTATTGCTAGATGCTAAGTCATAATTATGTTATATATATATAAGAAATTTAAAACCTATGTAGAAACTCTAACAAACGGTGGAGTAAAATTTCGTGATAGAATTTATACTCGTTATCGTCGGCACTTGGTGGAATTCCATTACACACTTTTTTGTTGTAAACACTTGTATAGTGGATAGGTACAAATGCTTACTACAAAAAAGTGTGTAAAATTTCGTGAATTATTTCAATGAAAGTCTTAATGTAAGTTTAATTTTGTTAATAAAACTCAAAAATAAAATTTACTAAAATGAAAATATGGATGTTTAATTAAAAAATATTAAATGATATGTCAGAGGGCCACTAGCCAAGCTTGCTTGTATGTGGGACGCATAAACGAATGTATGTATTTGTATAAAACATAAATATAAAATGTCTTTTCGAATTTGCTAAGAATTACGAGTATTTCACGAGATTTTACTTTAAAATGCAAGATTTGTTAGAAAACATGTTTCAAGTTAAAAAACTGTAAATAATATCAAAATTTTTAGAGAATGTTTTTATCGCTTTTTTTTATCGTTTGCATTTCGAAGATCAATACTTCAAACCCTAAATATGTGAAAAGTGTTAAAATAATATTTTGTGTGTAAATATCGAAAAGTGAAGTTCAATGTTGTTCATATACATTTTTATTTTTTCACTTTACGTATGTCGAATATAAATTTAGCACTTGCCAAGGTATAGTGTAAACATCTCAGTGTTTCTTAATGTCTAAGTAATAAAACAGTATACATGTTAAGTAATTTTAAAGATTTTTGACTAATTTTCATAATACCAAAATGTACAAAGTTCACTTTTTTTCTTTCGTCTTTAGGACATATAGACTCATGTATATCGCATGTAAATAGCTTTGTATGTTTTCTTTGTATGTTTAGAATACTGCTTGGCCACAATAACATTGTAAATATCTTTGTTTGTGTTATTTAATTACTAAAACATGTTAAGTGTAATATTGAAATAAACAATTCGACACAGAAATAATTTCTAACGCATTTATTCTTCCATTAAAACGATTAGAAGATATTCACAATTGCATTTATTGTTTTACATTAATTTTATATGTAAGAGCATTAGAAACTATAGTAATTACAACTCACACCTGAATTACTGTATCTAGTACTGCCTTGCCTTTGCAAATTGGAAAAACGACCCGTTCGCAACAACTAATAGAAAATTGCGCGATATGATCAGCCACGATATTTTGCGTATAGACTAAAAATAAACAAGGACCGTCCTTGGACTTCTTTAGTCATCAAAAATAAACGATTTCATTTGGTTTGGTATATAAAATTCCTTTAATAGTTAATTTTACCCGCTTATTTTTGGCACTGTTCGGAAGACTAATTTTAAATATTTCACTGTTTAAATATTTCAACGTTCATACAAAGCTTATATGCAAAGAATATAAAGAATAATAAATGATGTGATAAATGTATATTTAATTGCAGATATTGTATGGATAAGATTACTTTTAAACATAAACAAACAACGTAATAATATAACGATCAATGATTACAAGTTGTTACTATGGCCAAGTTGTATTTATTACTGGCTGGTTGAATTTAGTAATAAGAAAAAAGTGTACAGAATTTACAAACTTAATGTTATAGATGTAAGATTCCAAATTATCGTGAAAAGATGTCGGTTCTTGTTCTATAAATCTGTCTCATTACTTTCGTGTGTATGGACATAATCTATGTAAAAAATTCTTCAAGTGACCTTTAGCGAGTAAAATGTTTATTAATATTATCGAATTGTTTAATAGTGATGTTTTGAGATGACTTTTGTTGCATTTTTAGTTTATTTTAATGAATAGTCTTAAATAAGAATCAGTAGATGTATTGTGTAAACTGTGAATAAAATGTGGAAAAGTGGAGTGTTTTCTTTTCTTTGTCTTTTTTTTTTGTTTTTATCGGTGTGTACAGATTTCTTTTTTTAATGAATTTCCAATAATCTTTTTTTTTATTCTTTATGAAGTCAAACAAAATGGATTTCCTGGTAGAAAATAATATTATTCATCTAATGGCAACAAAAGGAATACTAAGATAATTTTAAGTAGTTTATAAAAAAATTACATGCCAAATTAGCCACGATTGTAGAATTATTTCTAAATCAAGTACTTACTGGAATCTAATTATTGTGATAGATATGTGCGTAAACATCAAAAAATATTTATCGAACAGGTCAGGGCAAAAGTTTCTTCGTATTTTGAATAGAAATACGAGGAAAGATTTTACAAAATTTGTTTACGTTAAGGCCTTACTTGGTCAGCAAATATTTACGTTTCGATGTACTTTCCCCTCTCGAGTGGGCGGAGCGCGGAATCGGCGTCCCTTGCCCCGCACGCACGTTGGGCCGTATTCAGCTCGCCAAACTTTGAAAGTTATCAATGCGCGCGCGCTATTTATTTTTTAACTCGTAGTAATATTATCTCATTACATTTCTGTTTCTTATAGTTTTAGTTGTTTTAACTATGTTCATATCCCCGAAAAGGTACGCATAGTTACACACAGGGCACCCACGGCAAACCGAAGACGTTTTAAATATTTTATTACATCTTACCATAAAGCAATATAACAATTTTCATTTTAGTTACAGAGTTAGGGTTGTCGTCTACTTAATTATTACCTATATTATGTACAAGGCACCTAGAAGTAAAAGATTTTAATTTTAAGAATTTAAACGGTTACCATTTTCTTGTCAGTGTTAGAATGTACTAGCTTTTGCCCGTGGCGTTGCCCGCGTGGTTAATGGTCCCACAGGAACATTTTTCGGGATTAAAGCTATCCTATGTGTATTCATGAAAATCAGCTTAGCAATTTTTACGTCAAGGAGCAACAGACAAACAAACTTTCGCATTTAGGAATATATATATGTTAATGTAGAATTATATGTTAATACAAAAAACCAACATGATTAATATAATTTATTTATCGTATAAAATTAATAACACAAACATGTAACAGTTTCCGTTCTTTACAAATACCTTTTGAAGGTAAAAGAATCGTAGAGGCCGAACATCAATCCTACAGTTGATCAATGTTAGAAACTAACAGATGAATTTAAATTCACATTATTTATTTATTAAATAGGTAACACAATTCTATATTCATAATTGTTATAACAGCTGTATACAGACTTATCTTCACGCCAAATATCGTATGTGGTAGACAGTTTTGAATGACAAATATGCAGATCCTTGCAGCCCAGACCAGCTTCCTTCACATTCATTACTCTTTTCATACAATCATGTCTTTTCGGATACTCATGACACCACCGTCGCGTCGGATAAAACCCGATCAGTTTGATCGTAGTATGACTCCCCGGATACTTATTTATATCCATTCAAACTCACATTGTATATCTCTTTATCTGTTTTATAAATCTTTCATCTAAAATTCTATAATTAGAGAGATAAAATTCAACATAAATAAACTAACAGACCATGCCCTTTCTATTTTGACACCCAGACTAAGACTAAGACCACCGGTGGTAGATTGCTGTGCAGCAACTTGCCTGGATACGTCCACCGCCTTACCTATTCCTGACATTTTTAATTATTTATACGGGATAATCACGACGTATTTTTATTTTATTTGTCGATATTTCGGCCTAGTTGCATAGGTCGTCCTGGTATCCCGTATCAATAATTAAAAATGTTAATAATACGCGACGATTTAAGTTTAAAATTTCATAGTTCTGGTCTGAAGAGTAAGGTAGCAAGTTGACTCGTACAATAGGTATTATATCCCGGATATATATTGTACGACATAACATCTGTGTTGTCTATAGGTCACTGGTGTCTTTCACCAACAGGAGTCCCGTGTGCTTATTCGCTGACCTGTCACAGAAAAAAATCCTTTCATGCTTTTGCTGAAATATCTCGCTTTTAGAAAAATTGTTGCGATAAGCAAAGAAATACGCATAGCGAATCTAGTGCATTGTCTCGAAATTTCGCTTTGAAATAGCTTACCCAACGCTCCATTCACACTATCCCACACACTCTTCCTTCTACATCCGCGATGTATCTTCCATCCCTGCTAGAAGCACTACGAAGACAAACAATTTCATTGACTTGTTTCAGCACTTCGTCATCTTACATCCGTAAGGAATACGTCATATAATATGTACATTTACTCGCATTTCCAATGGTTGGTTTTCTATTTGTAACCAAAATTTTAAGAAAATCTTTATTCAAATTGGGAATTTCACCAAACAAAATTATTTCTTAAAAGATATTTTATTGAATCAGGCGTTACTTTGCGGAAATCCATTATAAAAGATGTAAAATAAGCCTTTATTTTGCTAATTCCGCGTAAGCAGTGTAACCGTTGTGGCAAATAATCCTCCAAACTACACAGAATGTGACAAGCCTAACTGACGTTCCCACCACCCACCTCCGCGACCAGAACACGAAACTTTAGGTAGGGTTGTCACATATAAAGAACGTGACAATTTATATTGTTTCCCGAGCTCTTCCTATATTCGAAATTATAAAAGAATCATCTTGAAAAGTATATTTTTGAATAAAAGTTAAAATCCCATAATCTTCAATTGCTTTAAAACTTTAAAATGTTCAAAATACACATATGTGTCTGGATTCAGGCGAGGTCGACATTTACATACCACTAGACTGTTTCATTGTTTGCTATGAAACCCGCGAGATGAAGTAAATTTAATACAAAATAAAGCTATGTTGCCAGATTCGGAAACGATTTTAAAAAGTTCAGAAAAAATCACAGGCTAATCTCCATGTCCATAAATAAATACTGATTCTCAGAAGAATTATACAAAT
>NJDC01002090.1:0-11199 GCA_002245475.1 Calephelis virginiensis | reverse complement strand
GTTGAAATGTACCTAACTATGGCTTGTGGTAGAGTAGATAAATAATAAATAAATATTCCTGGACAAATCACACAAATTGAATCTAGCCCCAAAGTAAGCACATTATATGCTTGTGTTATGGGTGTTAGTCAACGATACTAATACATAGAAATAATTAAATGGATACCAGAGTAAATTTAATAAACACCTAGACCCGGAAACCGGACACCTAAATGTTTATCACACAAATGTCTGCCCCCGTCGGGAATAGAACCCGGGCCTCGCGGTTGGTCGATTTAGTTAGACTTGTACGCTAGCCACGCGACCAACGAGGCGGTCACCTGAGGACTACTGTACTACTATCCTACTATGCTAATATGTCTAAGGAAACATAAAAAATAAATAGGTACCTACTACCTACTGTCTAATCGAGGGCATACCTAATACTTGCACCTCAGCTTGTATTATTTTCAGTAACTAATGGTAAATTAAAATATTTACTTCAAACATTCATTCATTCTTTTTGCTTGTCTTTTCCGGCTTGCAGAAATATTTCTTATTTTAAGCTTTTTTTTATTAGCCATGATATTGTTTTTATATTTCGTCGTAAATTGAAGGGCTAACTGAAACGAGCGACACAACCTACACGTCTGAGTACCTATCTGCAGCAAAGAATACTAATAGTCTGATCTGCAGGGGACTGAAGAGCCACACGCCGCACTCCCCCGTTCCATGATTACTATGAAATAAGTGCGCTCTAAAGTAAATGTCTTAAGCGACAAATCACTTTTTTTGACACTATAAAAGTAATTAGAAAAAATTATAAAAACTGAAACAGTAACCGTTTAGGTATAATATTTGTCTATGTTTATGTTAAGTCTGGTGCCGATATTTCCATAAATAAAGTAGACAGTTGGATTTTGTTTTCAAATAAGGGGTAACTTTCTGATTTTTTTCTGTCGAGAAAAGTAAAATGAATCGTGTTTTGGAAACACTAGTCTTATAAAACATATTAATGTTAATCTTATGTATTTTTGTCACCAAGATCCACTGTTATTTTGTATGAAAAAAACGTGATACTGCTGACGTATTTTACCTGTTAGCATACGTGGACCCTTATGTCAAATATTCTTATATGAAAATTATTCGTATACTATTTCGATAATTCGCTGCCATCTTTTAAGGTAGTGACGAATCATATTCCTATTTCTGTGCATGAGTCTGTCTATGAATGCTGGATGAGTTAAAAATTCACAGTCAACTCTTTATCAATTTTTGATGAAGTGCTAGCTTCTGGATTTTTTTTTAAATTTCCTTCTCATGTCTCATTGCATGTCAATAGAAATCTGAATCGATGTTTATGCCCTGTGGTAAAGGCACATATTTTAGCAATACTTGTCGCAGTCTCCAAACGGAAAATGCGACTTAAGTTGCTAAAAAAATGTGCCTTTACATTTTTTAGCAATGTAAGCAAAGTCTTTTTCTTTCTTTCTTTAAGTATTGGCCTTCACGTAAGTATTTTGCCATTAGTCAAGTAGAAATTTGCTTCAAATTTTTCATCAATTTTAACAAATTATAATTAGTCATCAGTCATAACTCATAAGTAGTCGGTTAGTCATGTCAGGCTCTTGGGTAAAGCGATGACCGCATTACCCAAGCTCATATAATGAGGTTTGGCGGCAACGAGGAAATACACGATACGCTAATTTCTTCCTGATTATTTCACTTCTGCACTGTCACTGAACGAAATTGTACAAAATGCCACCAATATTGACTAATTTCACTCAATATCAACACGAAATTCAATAATTATGAAAAAACTTCAACCAGCTTTTCTCTCGATGGCGCCAAAACTCTGTAAGCAAAGTCGCATTTCACTTTTATAGTAGGTAAATGTTACCGAGTTACATCCTTGGATTTACCCATTTTACGGACAGAAAAATGAAAAGTGGCGGAATGCTGTTGAAAACAGCCTGTTTTTACCCCAATGGGAAGGAAATGTTATGTCTATTTTTAATTACAGCATATCACCAGATTCGATGAACGGATTTACATATTTGACATATTGTTAGATTCGTCTTAGCAGCCCAAGTATTATTTATATGCGATTTAAAAAAAAAAACTTGCCGGTAATGAGATACCATGTACATACTTTAGTACCTATTTAAACTAAAGGACACAAATTTATCAAAACAAGCAGTTAGCTACTGGAAAGCAGGGCTTGGAATATCGGTATTTTTGGGAAGCGGTAGTTATGGCCTTGAAGCAATACCGATATCAAAGGCGTTACCTGTACTGTTTGTACCGGTACCAGACTTAGTACTGGAACTATTGGTTTAAGGGTTTTTCTACCGGCACTGGTTCCAAATTTTTTTCACCTATCTCTCTGTAGCTATCTGTTCCTTCATGAGAGATTAAAATAATACCGATACCTGAAAACGAAACCTTAATTGGGTAACGGTTTTTATCGGTATTATTACCGGTACTCGTTAGATACCGGTATCGGGTTGGTACCAGTATACGAAGTACCGGTGCCCTGTACAGGTATCGAAATGGAAGGAACCGCTAAATAACGGTACAGAACCTGTACTTTTGGTACCAGTTCCAAGCTTTCTTAAAAGTAAGTTCGTCGGCTAGATGTCATTTTCAAATTTGGCTTTTGACTTCAATTTGATGCATTCGGGTTTTTGTTAGCTTGATGTTGAAAGTAACAACTTTTTAATTTATTTTTTCTAAATGTCACCTTTTCATGGTATCCACACTAACAAGTTACAAATAAAATGTAAGCCCAAATAATATTAAAACTAATAAAAAAATCCCGGTCTTATTACATAACTATTAGTACAAAACAAATAATACTTAGTACTTGGTACTATTAGGTAATAGTACAACCAAATATTTCTGTATAGGTACATTTATTATTATACTCTTTTAAATACAACTTAGTCATAAGACGTCCTGTATATTATTTTACTCTTTGCATAAGACAGTGTTCCCAACTCTCAGATTTTTTTCTCCCCAATGCTGAAATAAAAAAAACCCTAAAATTCCCGTAATCTCTTGGAAATTCCCCTAGACAAATATTAAAATTAATATTTAATATAATCATTAATAAAAAAATAAATAATTACTTGATAAAGAAACATAATTTAATAAAGAAACTTTAAAAAATGTCAGATTCCTGTTTCATGCAGAATCATGTTTTACCCTTTAAATCTGGATCTGTTTCCCAAGTCTTCGTATATCGCTGAGTATATTTTTTCTTGTCTTTTCCCATTTTTAACGAGCTAGTAGTCGATACCTGCCTGGACAATAGCTAAGGTAAATAGCGCAGGTAAATAACATTCGCAGAAGAATAACGAAATAATGCGTTGGCAGTAAAACGTCGAAATAATATAACCATCAGCCATCAGTTTATAGTAGACACTATAGTAATATTTATTTCTAATTTCAACACATTTTTTGTAAAGAGCATTCGTACCAGATGTCACTAAACCTCTGCGTTAAAAATAAATAAGATTATTGGCTTTATTGGTTCAATCAACGCCTTGTATATTTTTTCAAATAAGATAAAAAAAAAATCAAAATTTAAAAAATCCCTAATAAAATCCCTAAAAATATATCCCCCCTAAAAAAAACCGTTCCAATTTTTTATCCCCTAAATCTGGGGGGAAAACCCCTAAGTTGAGAACCCTGGCATAAGACGATCGTTTGCGCTAGTCACTACCTTTGTCACTGGCTGTATAAAACGACATCTATTTGTAACCACTTATATTAATTGTGAAGCCGCTGAAAGATTAAACCTGTTTCATTTGTTATAAAATAGATGGCGTAAACCTAAAACTTGCTTTTAAGTAAAAATTCTTATAATAAAAAAGTTCAAAGATGCCTGCTGGATGTAAAATGGCTGGAAGATGACCAATTACTTATATAATAAGTTTAATAGTACGTTTGTTATAAGTTGAATGCAAACATTAATTTTGATAATAGTCAAGTAGGTAGATACCTATTATTTTGTAATTTTCACCATTCCAGATAATTAGTCAAGCATAAATATTTTAACATTTGTATAAATTCCGAATATTAGTTATAGAGCAAAAACACACATATCTTTAATTAAAAATAAATAGTAGTGATACTGTCATTTTATCGGAAGTGGTTAGTTCAAGTTGATACGGAGATTTAGAAAAATTCTAAGAACCTGATACCTTATGCCCTCGACTTTTTGACTTGCCATTTCCCGCATAAATACCTGGTAGTAAAAATACAAGAATAACCAATAAAGCAAGTCAAGTCAAAGAAGTAGAACTGCTTCATTTATATTTGGCAACTTTTTATAAATCTCTTTTTTTTCACACAAGAGGAGGCAAACGAGCCAGTGGGCCACCTGATGGAAAGTGATCACCGCCGCCCACAAGCCCTTGGTTGTAGGTCCGTCGCTGTCTTGTGGTCGAGGAGTTAGGCCAATTGTGCAAGTCTACCAGCTACCCTACCCTCCAGACCAGAATATAACATAATTTTGGCGGCAGGAATAGATAAGGCGATGGATTCCTACCCGTGCAAGTTGCAACACGGTACTCTAACTTCAGTGGCGTTGTTGGTGATGCCCCACATAATCTTAGCTCGCCTATTACGAGCTGCGTGGCAGGAACGCAGTTATAGTATTCTACACACGAGACTCGGACTACCAACATTACACAGGTTCGCTTTATTACTTTAAGGCAAACATAAATATATTAATATCTACATATCCCACTCTCCTTTTTCCACAGGGGTTAAAAATAGTTAAAAAGGGGATAGATTACGGTATTTTTATTAGCAAAAAACCAGTCGGATTCACCATATATATGTAATATTAGTAGCACCTAGGGCCGTGGTATAAAACTGGGTCTGTGGTGTAGCGGTCCAGGTGCTGGGTTTGACTTCATGAGGTCCTGGGTTCGATTCCAGATTGGGCAACAAAAAGAAAATGTGGTTTTTTCGATTTTCTAATGAAAAAAATGTTGCTCGGGATTGGATATGTGCCCGGTTGGCGATAGGCTTGCCACCTATCACATTGTGGCACTTAGTGTCTTCGGCTAGACTTGAGTGCCCTAGTTGTGCCTCTGCCTACCTCATGAATAAACTTCAATATCTAAAATTTGATCAGCAATAATTAGTGGTAGGTTACATTTCGTAAGGATACATCCTTACGAGATGTAACCTAAATATAACCTATGCTAAATAAATAACCTAAATAAACCTAAAAAATAAATGAAACACACTTTTTTAGAATAGACAAGCTTGAGTTTTAGAGGCATTAATGCTTAGTTGTTATTGCCTGCTTACGCTCCTTTTGGGTACGTCCGTGACCACTTTCCATCAGGTTTAGTAAGGTAGGTTTCAGGTAGTAACATTTCAGTACGTATACAAACTCCCTAAGTTATGTACCGAATTATAATAAATGTTTTCTTTAGATTTTTTTTTTTGTATTCATTTTGAAAAAAAAATAGTTCGTAACAAAATTCACCATTACATGTAGTTTAGGGGCGGCATTATTGCATGCTGGTGCCCTAATAGCTAGCGGCGGGTCTGCCTACTATGTTCGCCTTTTACGAACTACCAGGCAGAGAAGCAGATAGTCTTATAGGTACTAAAATCCGGGCCAACAAAAGAAAAAGTTCATAACAATTAACCGCCTCGTTGGTCAAGTGCCAAGCGTACACGCCTAACTACACCGACCAAACGCGAGGCTCGGGTTCGATTCCCGAAGGAGGCATGCATTTGTGTGATGAACATTTAGATGTCTGCATTTTTTATGTTTATTTTAATGCAGGAAAAATGTTAAAAATTATTATTGTTAAATTTATTCTGGTATATATTTAAGTACTTCTATGTACTAGTATCGTTGACTAACACTTATAACACAAGTATATAATTTGCTTACTTTGGGTTAGATTCAATTTGTGTAACTTGTCTAGCGATATTTATTGACAATCCCTGGACAAATCACACAAATTGAATCTCACCCAAAAGTAAGCAAATTATATGCTAGTGTTATCGGTGTTATTCAACGATTCTAATACATAGAAATACTTAAATAGATACCAAAAAAATATAAATAATAAAATATTTTTTAACATTCAGACCCGGAAATGCAGACATCTAAATGTTCATCACACAAATACCTGCCCCCGTCGGGAATCGAACCCGAGCCTCGCGGTTGGTCGAATTGGTTAGGCGTGTACGCTAGCCACTCGACCAACGAGGCGGTCAAAGGATTAAGTCAGAGGTTCCCAAACTTATTTCATGTAATGCCCACTTTGAAAATCAGTTGTTTTGTAGCGCCCCCCCCCCTCGTTTTTTTCTTGTCAATAACCTCAATAACATATTTGTTGCGCCTAGTTTAAAAAAAACATTTTTTTCAAGATTTATACCGCCCCCCTCTAGGCTTCCAGGGCCCACAAGGGGGCGTTATCGCCCACTTTGGGAAAGGCTGGATTAAGTGTACTTATAAAAATTGAATTAAACGTTCAAATCTAAAATTAAAATAGGTACATATTATTTACATACAATACTGTAAATGCGTCATAAAAATAAACGCTATCGCATCGTCCAACAATACGTACTCTTGTGACCTGTAGGTGAAATGCCTTCTCATAAGTGTATCGATTAACCCTAAAATCTCAACATAGGGCCCAGTTGAAAGGTTAGGTGTATATAAACAACTACCATTTAATATTTTAACAGTTCTTGTTTCGTCTTATACTTGTGAACTATTTTTATGTCAATGTCAATATTGGCATGTGATTTATGCCATCGAAGTGTACCTGTGTCAAAGAATGTTACAGGGGAGTTTTGGCGCCATCGAGAGAAAAGATGGTCGAAGTTTTTCATAATTATTGAAATTCGTGTTGATATTGAGTGAAATTAGTCAATTTTGGTGGTATTTTGTACAATTTTGTTCAGTGAAAGTGCACAAATGAAATAATCACGAAGAAATTAGTGTACCGTGTATTTCCTTGTTGCCGCCAAATCTCATTACATGATCTTGAGTAATGAGGCCATCGCTTTACCCAAGAGCCTGACATGACTTACCGCTTATGATGACTCATTATAATTTATTAAAATTGATATAAAATTTGATTTAAATTTTTACTTGACTAATGGCAAAATACTAACGTGAAGGCCAAAACTTAAAGAAAGAAAGAATGTTACAGAATGATATAGGAATGTCAAGTTTGCTCTTTGTGTAATGTGAAATAAGGGAAAATCTAAAGGGTACTCCTGCTAATATTAAGCATACCTACTAAGGACCGCTAGGCGTGCAATGGAAAAGTTTATAATATGTACTAGCAGAAATAATAAATATAATGTTGTCTTTGGAATTGAGTTTCTTCAAACTATGATATAGTCAAAATTACCTTTGCTAGTGAAGATATTAAACACTGAATGCTGTCAGTGTTGCCAGTGACTGTATTTTCCCACCAACTTAGGGTAATTTAGCATGATATGGATCTAAAATGGCTATTCTGAAGAAGAAAATTCGTAAACTCATGTCGTCTTATCTCTTTGTTACCTGAGGTAAATGATAGGATATACTATTCTATGCAACTGCCAGTGGTTTGCAAAAGTTCTTGAATAGAGATCATGGACTCGATGAAGGCTATTATGAATGTTACGAAATGAAGATGGGATTGTGGAAATGGAATAGGGCTAAAATGGTGTTTTCGTTACGACGTAGTAGATTTGTGTTCACACTCTCTCACAGCCAGGGAACACGACAATATCGATTACTGACGCTACGATTACAGCAATAGGTTAAGCGGTGGTACCAATTCGGGCCAGTTGCATTCTAAATTTGCATTAAACACCATATAAAGTTGTGGAAAATTTAATGACTGCCTGAAATGAATCATTATTCTAAACTAGCTGAGGGAGTTTTGGCGCCATCGTGAATGAAGGTGGTCGTAATTTTTTCATTCTTAATGAATTTCGTGTTTATATCGAGTGAAATTGGTTTATTTAGGTGGGAATTAGATTAATTTTGTTCAGTGAAAGTGCACAAATGAAATTATCATGAAGAAATTAGTGTATCGTCTATTTCCTGGCTGCAGTCAAAACTCACTAGTTGAGCTTGAGTAACGAAGCCACCGCTTTACTCAAAGACTCTGACCTGACATGACTTTGTACATAGTGACTAATGACTTTATAAGAATTAACTAACTTGACATTGGCAAAGTAGTCGTGGAAAACGATCGAAAGTCATATTCTTACGAGAAAAAGCAGAACGAGCTGAGCTATGTCATCCCATCCTAACTATAAATATTGATTTTTCTATACATATGAAGTTACAATTATTTTCAAGATACGTATTCAAGAATAACTGACTTACAAAAGCGAATTATCAAAATTGACATGTTTGCATCAGGGGAAAGGGGGATTCATTTTAAAAAAATCCGGTATTGTTTTAATTATATGTATTAACATTGAAAAAATGTTCCAATTAATTATTTGATATAAATATTCAAGCTATCTAAATTACGCAGAGCCGTCGGGCCGGACGGTCAGAGTTTATCAGAACACATAAACATACTCGTACTTATCTATAACTTAAGATGTAATTTCGAACACAATATTATTGTGTTTACATAAACCTACATATTATTTATAGTTTTTATGTCCCTGTAAACTTCATTCCACTCGTTCAGTTTGTATCGGAAAATTTAAAAAGGTTTTTTTAGATTCCTTGCATTATTTCCCACACAAAATACATAATTTACGGTTGTATGTATTTTTAAATAAAACCGCATCATAAAAAAAGTTCTGCCCAAAAAACAAAAAAACATCTTAATTTGGGGTACACCGTCCTTGGGGCGATGAAATATAAATGATAACCTTTTCATAGAGTGTGCATATTAAAATTCATTAAAATCGGTTTAGCCGTTACGGAGCAGTACGTTAATAAGCAATGTGATACAATTTTTTATATACAGGGGTACATCGTACACGTAGCGTGACAACAAGTAAAGCATTTTTGCGGACTATTTTAAATGAATGTTTATAAAATAATAGCCTATTTAATAGGGGTGTAAGGGGTCCCACCTTAAATCTACGGGATCTAAGCCAACCTTACCTGCGCGTGGTGCACCCTGCTAATAACAGACGAGGCTCTGGCGACCCGCCAACACGCAATGGACCAGCGTGGCGGGTTTTGGTCCAAACTCCCCCCAATGATGATCGCACAATATAAAAGGCCCCAAGTGCCCGGCGCCTCCAGTTGTAACGCCGACGTTGACGGGCGTCGGTTGAGAGCTGGAGCCCGGGGTGTTAAGAATCTTCGGGTGGCGGTATCTCTCCGTCAAACGGCTATGGCAGGCATAATGGACATCCGACGGCGCAGGTTATCACTGGTTACTTACAACACGCACACTTTGAGGACCGACGAGAAGCTAGCTGAACTGGAACAGGAGATAGACAAGTTGCGATGGGATATTATAGGGTTATCTGAAGTCCGAAGAGAGAGGGAGGAAACGATAGCCCTCAAATCCGGCAACTTGTTTTACTACCGCGTGGGCGACTAGCAGTCTCAAGATGGTGTTGGGTTCCTCGTCCATAAGTCCCTTGTTAACAACATCGTATCCATCGGGAGTGTGTCGAGCAAGGTGGCGTACCTTATACTCAGAGTATCTAAAAGATACTCGTTGAAGGTCATACAGGTTTACGCACCGACCTCGACACACAAAGATGAAGAAGTAAAAGGTATGTATGAGGACATTAGTAGAGCCATACATACCTCGGAAACCTACTTCAATATTGTAATGGGGGACTTCAACCCAAGGCTGGGCAAGAGAAGCAAAGATGAGTTGAGAGTGGGGCAATTTGAATGTGGGCTTAGGAACCAAAGGGGAAAATTTTCTGGAGAAGGAGGGACTCTTTATGATGAACTCTTTCTTCAAGAAGCCGCCTCATAGGAAATGGACCTGGATGAGCCCCGATGGTAACACCAGGAATGAGATTGACTACAATATGACCACTAAGAGACGGATATTCAACGATGTCTCTGTGATTCACGCAGTTAAGCCTGGGAATCACTCCCAGGATGGTAAGGGGCACGTTGAATATCAATATCAGACTAGAAAGATCTCGTCTGGTGAAGTCTACGCTCCGACCTGGTGTTGCCCAGATACAAAACCCCGAGAGCTTTCAACTCGAGTTAACTAATCGCTTTGCTTGCCTGGAAGATTGCGTTTCGGTGGACGAGATAAATGACAGGTTGGTAGAAACTGTCCATACTGGGAAGTCCAAGGCTCTAAAGTGTTCGCAAGAGACATGTCTATTGGGCAAAGCCAGTTGACGAAGCTGAAGACAGAAGACGGTAGTGTCACGTCCACTAAAGTTGAGGTATTGAGGGAAATCGAGAGATTTTATGGACAGTTATATACCTCGGTCGCAAAACCTGTCACTAACACGGCGAAAGACCCCAGAGCCAAGTTGACCCGACACTATACTGAAGATCTCCCTGACATCAGCCTGTACGAAATTAGAATGGCCCTCCGTCAGCTTAAAAACAATAAGGCGCCGTGTGAAAACGGAATCACCACCGAGCTTCTAAAAGCGGGTGGAACACCAGTACTTAGAGTCCTTCAGAAGCTCTTCAATTCCGTATTGCTCGGAGGTACTACGCCAGAAGCATGGAACAGAAGCGTGGTGGTACTGTATATGAAAAATAATATTTATACAAGTTTTCTATCGAAACTCCATCTCTGCCACCGACTTGTTAAATCCTCCCGGGTTAGTTAATTTCAGAGTTGCAAGCCTATCGTCAACCGGGCACATATTTAATCCCGGACATCACTGTTTTTATTAAAATTGAATAATTTTTATACTTACAAAAAAACGAGTATTTCGTCAATGTGTCTTAGATTCCATTATCAGATCCAGACTTGGTTGCAATGGAACCACCTCGGAGGTGCGCTCTTTCAAATACAAAAAAAATCGGTTTAGAAATGCTAGAGAAATCGATACATAAAAAAATAAAGGAGGCGTACATATAACCTGATCCTTTTTGAAGTCCGCTAAAAAACAAATTTTCCTGAAGCGGGAATCGAACCCGGGAACTCATAGTCACTTTAAAATAGAACCTCTAGACCTCAGAGCCGTTTATTTTACTATTGGGTTGGGTAAAAAATGTTAAACGTCAAGTGAAATATTCTCCGAAATTAGGCACTTTTTAATTTT
>NJDC01002089.1:14037-30504 GCA_002245475.1 Calephelis virginiensis | reverse complement strand
TAAGGCGCTCAAAAATTTGGGATTTATTATACGTAACAGTAAGGAATTTCGCAATGTTCGCACTAAGGAGGTTCTTTATTACAGTTTTGTTAGAAGTAAATTAGAGTACTATAGCGTAGTATGGCGCCCACATTTTTCTAACCATTAAGATTGGAAAGAATACAAAAAAGACCATTTGTACTTTTGTCTCAAGCTTTCAGCTAAATGTTAAAAGTTAAGTAAATTAAATGTGATTGAAAGTATTAAAAGTAAATTAATTAAAAGTAAAGTAGTAAATTGTGATTGATTGAAAAGAGGCGCCAATGGCTTGATGTAGACTTGTTTTGGAAATTAATAAATTATAAAATAGATTCTCCTGAATTATTGGAAAGATTTGATTTTAGAGTACCTAGGAAAATACCACGTAAGCCAGTCACCCTTTTAGCTCCACCTTTAAGAAGAACCGTCTTTGGCGCTAATTCACCCGTGCCACGCATTTGTAAAATTGTTAACAAATATTGTGGTAACTTTGATGTTTTTTCTGATTCAAAAGTTAAAATTAAGAAAAAAATATTATGTGAATGATTTTGCATGTTTTAAATAAGTAAATATTTATTTTTATTTTTCAATCAATTTTAACTTTTTTATATAGTCAAGTTATATTAATTTATCAATAATTAATTGTTAGTGTAGAAAAATAGATGTGAGAGTTTTATGTGTTTACCTGTAAGATGTTGTGCAATTGGTTATTTGTTATTTTTTATTCGTGTAAATTAGATTATTGTAACAACTGTTAGTAAGCCTGATTCATAAAATAAATAAATACTTCATAAAATAAAAGGCATATCGATAAATTACATTGTTCGTATTAAATATGTCGCATCCCTAATCTTACATATCTGTTTATAAATATGATGTGTTGTCATTGCAAAGGCCAATAAGAAAGCAGTTCCTCGCTTCCCCGCACCTCAGCTATTTGCCAGAATTGTTTCAAAGCAAAATTATAAAGAATAGGCGTCTATAGGGATGTGTGGTCGATGAATAAACATTACAGTATAAAAGACTGAATGTAAGAAATGCTGTCGGTTGGCTGCATAGCCCTTATGAATTAACCGAAACAATGTTATCGCTGAAAACAAACAACTGTGAACTTTAATAGCTGTCTGTCAATAGTATACGATACTACGTGACAGCATGGGAACTCTCTGTCTGATGCGTTAGCATCTATAGTAGTCTGTGGGCGGCATTCTGTAACTGGTGCTTGGAAGGGCTGGGGGCTGATTATGTATCTCAGTTGCCAACTAAAATGAAAAAGTGTACATCAAATAGCTGTCAAATGACGTGTTTTATATTTGATATCTCCAGTGACCAAAAGAAGTACAACAGAGATAGCAAACACAAATGACGTCATTTGATGTACACTTTTTCAGTTTGAGTTGGCAACTGAGATACATAATCAGCAACCTGGTCGATCGCTGCGGAGTAAATCTACGATTCAAGAAGTCTATTTTTACATAATAATTTAGCATAATACCTATCATTATTTGGAGTTTAAAATTTACTTGAATATTTGTAGCGAGAAGTAAATTACAATATATTGCTGATGGAGACACGTGGTGGTTGTTTGGTTCTTATCGAAATTGGTGGGTAGAAGTGATCTGCCAAACTTTATTCCGTGTACCGTCCATATGTCGACGGCGATGTCACCGCCGTGACATTCCTTCTTCCGCCGCGAACCATCAACGAAGATATACGTTGCTTGGTTCCATTGTGTGAACGTTTCACATTAACATTTTGTGCCTCAATATTAGCCGTGCTAATTTGTGAACAAAAACAATCAAAATCGAAAGGGTGTACTAGGGTGTACTAGAACGACTTTGTGGAAGCAGAAGTTCGTGGCCTTAGGCAGAAGGCGGTCCGGATAAGGTTAGTGGATCTTTCTTATTCTGCCATTTTCCTAAGAACTAGTAGCCCTCCATATTTAATTAATTAAATATGGAGGGCTAGGCTACCAGCGACCTTTAAATACAAATCAGAAGTGGTAAGTACACGCTCAAATTTAACTGATTTGCTACATTAAATCAAATATAATGATAAATAATTAAAGTTAATTTTTGTAGTTCTGCACTTGCAAAGTTATTAAAAATGATAAAAACTATTTCTACGTGTGGCGATAACAAAAACATGTTTTATCTCCGTTTTTCTTTCTATCCTACACATAAAAAAAGTCGTCTATTTGCTACCAGGGTTAAGAACACGATTATACGAATTTTAACTTTAACTAAATTATATTGTGCCATGGATCATTCAACTTATATAGTAACTAAATTCTTTAAATATATCTATACTGTAGATTCGGGCGAGATTGTTTTTGTAAAATACAAGGACACACTAAGTTTTCGTACTTTAATCGCTATAAATTATCTCAGATTTGTTCAAATTCGATTGTTACATATTATAATGAACTAGCTGTTGCTCGCGGCGTCGCCCTTATGGTAAATATTTCCACGGGAAAAACTTTCGGAATAAAAAGTATCCTGTGTGTTAATCCAAGTTACGCTCTATGTGTTTGCCAAATTTCATGAAAATCAATTCAGCAGTTTTTGCGTAAAGTAGTTACAAACGCATAAACAAGCATACAAACATTCGCAATACTAATATTAGTAGGACAAGAAAAAAAAAACTAAGTGACTGTGTTAACTAACCTCTTTTACGGGGATTTCAATTAATACTATTTTCATGTAAAGACACCACACAACCTAACAAGCCGAGACGCATCGTTTTACATCTATTGTCTCCTGTTACTGGTTTCGTAGTAGTGTTACAAAGAAATATGTTATGCCGACCAAAAAAAATCAAGTGCTAACAATTAAATCCTACCTATTAAAATTTTGAAAACTAAAAGAAACTAATGTTTCGGTATTAGTACCACTGCGTAATATGTATCATAAAATTAAAAAAATGATCCAGGGTATTTCAGTAATGATCTGTGGAGTATTAAAGGTGGGTAAAAATTTCGTTATTTTCGTCGTACGACGCACCGTTTCCGAGATACAAGCATTTTTCTGGCTATCTCTATTCTCACGATTCCTGTTGTAATACGTATCATTAACACGTGTGTTTTGAGTTTCAGACTATGCAAACCGACTGCGGCGATGACCGTAGATGCCTGCGCAAACCCATACGAATAAGTCACTCGCGTGGGGCAGGACCAAGCTCGAGACGTTCGCGCAGCAAAGGTAGTTGCCACCACTTGGGTCACCATCGCCACCGCAGTCGCAGCCGCAGCCATAGTAGCTGTAGCCAAGCTCGTACGCGCGAACAACGGAGTTTGCGGGAACGGGAACACGAATTGTAAAGAGAGCGGCAACGCGTCCGATGTCTGGAAAACGAGGTACGGAAAATCGGTTGTCGTTTATCTTGTAGTAATCGCTCACATCATGGGCAATCTGTATCACTAGCATATTCAGGAAAGGAACCTTGGCTATTTAAATGATAAGACTGTTGAAAAGCTAACTTCGAATTCTAGTCATGATTTCACAGCAACTGATGTGATGAAATTGTTAAATAGCATTAGGAACTTTGCATCACGGCCGAAAACCTCGTCCGTATTCAAACCTAGCGAACACAATATTTTACCTGAATTTGACCTATCTTTAAAGAATCAACGTATTGACATGTAGTTAAAGAAGGTTAATGAATGCGCAACAGTTTACGACTGGGATGACAAGACAACAGTTCATTTTGCTATGCAAAAATTGCAAGGATTGGCCAAATCCTGGTATGAAACACTTGATACGATTTTATATACATGGTCTGAATGGGAAGAAAAACTATTAAATGCATTCCCTTATGAGCACAATTATGGCCAATCCTTGGAGGATATGTTAAGGAGGAAAAGCAGATACAATGAACCCATTGAAGTTTATTTCCATGACAAATTAGGGCTTTTTAATCAATGCGATATTACGGGCAAACGAGCCACAGAGTGTATTATACAAGGTATCACAGATAATACTACTAAATCAAGCGCGATAGCTGTAAGATGTGAAAATTCCGACGAATTACTGAAATTTTTATTGAGTCATAAAGATAATTCTACTTTCGTTGAACAGCGAACTAACAATTTAAAACTCAGAGCGGCACAAGGGTCTAATCTTTACAGTATCGTCAGACCTGTAAACAGATCGAGCTACACCAACGTTTATTGTTTAAACTGTAAAACTAAGGGTCATACTTACACTAAATGCACTCAGACCATTATATACTGCTCAAAATGCAATAGAGTAGGTCAAACTAGAGACAACTGTTTGTTTAGGCTAGAAACTAGTAAGTCAAACGAGACTATCGGCAAAACAATGCGTATATCGGCCCAAAACCCTAATTCAATAAAAAAATCACAGTAAATGGTATTAGTGTAAATTATGCATTCGTCGATTTCGGTAGCGAGGTCACTTTACTTTAAAGGTCTCTGGTTGATGATCTGGGTGTTGATCATGATGGTTCTATCTCAGACTTGAAAGGTTTTGGTAACAGTTTGGTCCGCACAATTGGTAAGATATTTATCGATATTTGTGTTGATGCTGTTTGCGCAAAGGCTTCATGTTGTGTTGTTGAAGATAAGTTTTTAGAAGCAACAGTACTAATTGGTCATACGTATACCGAGCAAGCTCACATTGTTGCATACAAAAATGCCGACGAGTTAAAGCTTATAAACATTGGTGACGAAATTCCGTTTCCGCAGGAAGACCTTTCCATAATTACCACATTTAAGGCTAAAATTCCTGATCATGTTAAGCCTCTGTTAGGGCAATGGTTGAGCCGGCGCAGAATGTTCATGTGATTTTAAATGGTGGGGTAGTTAGAAAACCGAATGAGCAATGTAGTGATTGGTGGCGTGTATGTAGTGAGATACGGTATCATCTATATTAGTGTAGCTCCTATTTTCTAATCGTGTTTCATTCCGAGTGAAACAATAGTAGCGCGAGCTCACTTGGTGAGAATGGTGAATAAAATCACATCGTCATCAATAACTGTAGGTCGACCTTCTAGAGAGATCGATTTTAGCAAGGCACGAACAGGTCCATCCTGAAGCAAAACTGATACAGCACGACTTATTGAAATAAAAAAAAAATACGATCACTGTTTCGCGACATCGCTTAAGGACTTGGATTGCACCAATGTTTGCGAAATGTCTATCGAAGTTAGCAGCAAAGCCCCTATCGTATACCGTCCTTATCAACTTTCCTTAAACGAGCGACAAAAGGTACGTCTGGTGGTTGAGGAAATGTTAGATTCGGATAAAATCAGAGAGTCTATGTCTGAATACGCCAGTCCAGTCATATTGGTGCGCAAAAAGGACGGCAATCTCAGATTATGCATAGATTATAGGATGCTCAACACAGTAACGGTTAAGGAACGCTATCCCATGCCCATAATAGAAGACGAAATATCAAGTTTATTTGGTCAAGCGTGTTTTGTAACGTTAGATCTCGCTTCTGGCTACTACCAAGTGCCCATATCGGAAAGTTCGAAGCACCTTACGTCATTTGTCACACCAGACGGCCAGTATGAGTTTAACAGAATGCCGTTTGGTCTGGCAAACGCCCCCGCTGTTTTTCAACGGATGATAAATAGGGTACTAGGCTCCGCTAGGTTTTCTAGAGCTAAAGCATACATTGATGATCTGCTGATTTATGGGATAATGTAAAGTATTGTTTTGGAAAATTAGATGTTTTGATGCTATTAGGGCAGGCAAATCTGACACTAAACCTTGCAAAATGCAAATTTTAAAAGACAGCATTGACTATTTAGGATATGAAATCGGTGCTGCTGGAGTTCAGCCAGGAGAACAGAAAATTCAGTCAGTTATAGATTTTCCATGCCCCCGTAATATTCATGGAGTTCGCCAGTTCCTTGGTTTAGCCAGTTACTTTCGAAAGTTTATTCAAAATTTTGCCTCGATAGCACACCCGCTGAGTAGACTTCTAAAAAAGGACGTACCTTGGTCGTGGGGTTCCGAACAGGAGGTGGCCTTTAGGATTTTGAAAGAAATTGTGGTCAAGAGGCTAGTTCTGGTAATCTTCGATCCCTGTGCGGAATCGGAGGTACATGCTGATGCTAGTAGAATTGGAATTGGTGGCATTTTAATGCAGCACTCTTCTAGTAATGATCCTTTTCACCCTGTGGCGTTTTACAGTAGGCAAACCTCACCAGAGGAAAGGAATTTTCATTCATATGAATTGGAAACATTCGCTGTAATATGTTCGTTAAGAAAATTCAGTCTTTTTGTTAGGTCAGACCTTTAAGATAGTTTCGGATTGTAGCGCATTGCGAACGACGTTTGCCAAGAGAGATTCAATTCCTTGTATAGCAAGATGGTAATTGCTGTTACAAGAGTTTAATTGTTCTATAGAGTATCGCCCAGGTCCTAAGATGAGCCATGTAGACGCACTGTCTAGAAACCCTGTTTTAGATAGTGGAAGAGGCGTTGAACAATATCCAATGATTATGAAAATTTCGCAAGACGATTGGCTCCATACGTTACAGTTAGGAGATAGCGAGCTTATTAGGATACGTAATATTATTAGCTCTGATTTAGACATAGAGGGCCTAAAATATATTCAGGACAATTACGTGATTAGAAATTACGGTCTCTACAGATGTATCGGTGGGGACAAAACAAACATTAGATGGGTGGTACTAAAGGGAGCAAGATGGCAATTATGTCGTTTAAATCATGATGAGATAGGTCATGTCGGGACCGAAAAGACCCTGGAACGGATCAGAAATTCGTATTGGTTTCCGCGAATGACCAAATTTGTAAAAAATATGTGAGTGCGTGCATTGAATGTGCGTATTCCAAAACGGGTAACCATAAAAACGAAGGTTTGCTAAATCCTATAACAAAAATAGAGATTTCGTTTCATACGCTACATATCGACCACCTTGGTCCCTTTGTAAAATTTAAAATGGGGAATATGTACTTATTAGTTGTAGCTGATGCCTTTACAAAATTTGCATTTGTAATGTCAGTGAGGAATACAAAGTCTGTAACTGCGATATTCACACTAGAGAAAATTTTTGACATTTTTCGTTCTCCCGATCGAATAGTTAGCGACAGAGGGACGTGTTTCACATCTCATTCCTTTAAAAAGTTCTGTTCTGACAAGAGGGCTTAAACATGTTCTTAATGCAGTTGCCAGTCCGCAATCTAATGGACAAGTGGAGCGGTATAATCGCACTATTCTGAATTTATTAACGGCATAAAATCTAAATTGTGTCGAGAGGGAATGGGACATGAAAGTAGGGCGAGTCCAGTGGGGACTTAATAATAGTATACAGAAAACAACAGGTAAGAGTCCAGAATAAATCATGTTCGGCACCCAAATGGTTAGTGTGGTAGACCCTAGACTAAATAAAGTTAGACACGAAACGAGGGAACAAACTGACATAGAATCGAACAAGTTAAAGATAGAATTGATGAGCAATAAGTAAAATAAAAACAATACTATGATAAAAATAGGCGTCCGACTCGTAAATATTCGGAGGGTGATCTAGTCAAAATAACGCAAACGACGTTTACTAATGATCAAAGTAAAAAGCTTCTGCCCTCATACGTAGGACCATATCGCGTAATATCTGTGTTAGGTAACGATCGATATGAGTTGGCTGCGATTCCAGGCCTAAGTAGTACTAAAAATAATCGTAAGACAACAGTATCTGCTAATCGAATGCGTCCCTGGGTTCATGTAGCTGCTTTAGAACTAAATGAAAGTTCAGATTCTGCAAGTAGTGAAGATGTTTATTAAATCATCTATGTTACAATAATAAACCTAAAAATGATCCGATTTTAATATACATGTGATGCTAAATAACTTTTACATTTATTTATTTAAAAAGAAGAAATATGATTCAACTTAATTGTAAAATATATTTGTTTGAGCCAGTCTTAACTAGTAGGAAGTAGTCAATTTATTGTTCACTAGTTTTATTTTTTATATTAATTTATTTATAATTACTTAAAGAATTTATATGTTAGTCAATATGAAGAGGACATATTGACGGTCGATGTGAAGAAGGCACATTGATTGAATTTTAGAATTTAATGTTACACAAAAAAAATGTTAGTCAATATGAAAAGGACATATGGGCGATTGTAAAAATGAATGCCCATAAATAAGAACTAGGAATTTATAATTGCTTAAATGATTTAATTTTAACAGATTGAAACTATTTATAATTTTCCCCAAAGTTTTCAATTCGAAAAACAACCAAATGCAACTTTGCGATTATCGTGTCTAGTCCGCCGTATAAAAGTCATAAATGGTCAGTAAGTACATGGTACAGTCTAGAGTTGTGTCAGACTTGGAAATAACAAGAATAAAAGATAAATGGGTAAAATTGAAAATTGCATTTAATACTTTTTATTTGGTCCCTTCGTATTCAAAACTACAAACCAGTAGTTGAGTTTCGGCTAGTTGTAGAATGTACCTACTTGTGCCTAAAGTGCTCTCTCAAACAAATTATTATTTAATTAATTCTAGTGCTTTAACTTTTATGTATTAAGGTGTTCAAGCATTATAAGCATCTTTTAAAACCTTTCCAAATATAAATTCTACTGTAAACTTCTTTATTCAAATAATATCATTTAAATAATATTACAATGGTGTTGTCTCAAGAAATGACTTCTAACTTACATGACATAATGAATTCTTTTAATTCCCGGATGTCAAGTTTTGAGGACAAACTGGATACAGCGACTTCTACTGCTGCAGTTGCTTTACACTCCGATTTATCTTTGCTTTCACGTGAGTTCTCTGATTTTAAAGCATTTGTATGGAGAACATTATCACTATTTAAGTCACAACTTGAATATCTCTCTCTAGGCCAGGAACGCCATGAAATGTACTTAAAAAGAAAGGTTCTACTTATTCATGGTAGGGTCGTTGCGCCTGATCGCGTCCACTTAGTGGAGTTTACAGGTTTAAGGTAAAATATAAAAATGTTCTGGATCTAGTTTTGAATTAACTAATATTGTAAACCATCCGTAGTATTGTCTATTTTAGGATGAAGCTAAGTTTTAGCCAAAATGTCTAGTGATTATTTTTTAATAAATAAAATAACCGAAATAAGGCGATTTCGCCTATTTGAGTCCACAAAATCCAGATCGCGTCCACCCATTGACCAGTTTGCGTCCACCAACTTATAAAGGGGTTAAGGGGAGATTTTATTAAGAAATTTGATAGAAATATTGGGTTTCAACTATTACTGTATAAAATACATGTGTTCACGCCTAGTCCCTTTGCTGGGTTGGCAGAGAATATCGAGTACCAAGTGTTAGTAGCTCCCTCACAATAATTACTTTTTTCATACAATAAAAAGCTGGTCGTGGAGATTGTGGTGACAAGAGTGGGCCGTGGGTTAAAATTGACCATGGAAAGTCAACTTAGGTCTTCCCAGGTAACTAAGTACATCTATCCACTTTCGCAATATATGTCTGTACTGGCAATCTTTCATCTGTCATTCTCACAACATGAATGAACCAACGGAACATGCCCTTACTCATTATTGTACCAACACTTTTTTAATCCCACTCTTTCTTGGATCTCACTGCTATGAATGATGTCAATCAAACTATCTACCCCTGCTAAAAGCACTTCCTGGACAAACAAACTCATTTGTTTATTCTAGCACTACTACGTCTACTAAAACTCTTGAATACGTTCTGGCTACATCTCTTTCATATGCTGTTTTGGTTTCATTTCGTATTCAAATGTAGATACACCTTTTTCCTTCCAATCAACATTCATTAGTATATTAGGTACTGTTTGCAGCTCAGATGATTTGGAGCCTAAAATTACATCATCGATTGTTTATATCAGACAGGTCACCACTAGGTCATATAATATTTCTGTTTTTATTCAAAATATCTTAATTCTAGAATACAGACATATTAAAATATTTAGTAGATTTTGTTGGATCTGCAAGTAGTAAGTAAATTTTCTTTTATAGATTTCACATCAAGCACGTCCATTTCACAAAAAAATTTAGTTTCCTTCAATTTTTTTCCTAACTATTATTACCTATCGTGTTCCCTCTTTCATTCTTGAAATGCTCTTTATCTTTATTATTTTCTAATGAAAACATCGTCATCCGGGATAGAACATGTGCCCGGTTGGCAATAGGTTTGCCACCTATCGCATTGTGGTACTAAGTACATACATACACATACATATCTTCACGCCAAGTCCCTTACGAGGTAGGCAGAGAGTATCGAGTGCCAGACCTCACGATCCTGACAAACCTGTCTTGCTTCCTTCACATTCATAACCCTTTTCATACAAACACGCCGGTTTCGGAGACTCTTGACACCACCCTCGGTACTAAGTATCGGTACTAAGTATCTTAGGCTAATCGTGCGTGACCTAGTTGCACCTTTGTCAACTTTTTGTCTTCATGTAATTAAAATGTATCATACAGCTGTTAGTGTATAAGTGGAAGAAGGCAGAAACAGTTTAATGCGCTTGTTCCATTCCGGAGCGGTGGTGGGTACTAATCCCGATGGGATGATACAATGCACTCTACCGACTACCACCTATCTATAACTGTCTGATTAAATTTTATAAAACAGTTACGTAAGATTTAGTATTTAAATAAACAAGTGGACTCAAACAAAGTGGGTATATAGTATAATCGGTCCATCCAGTTTGCGTCCAGGTAAATTTCGACATCTGTATCTTATTCTATTACCATAATGAAGTGGACGCGAATTGGCTATTTAAATAAGCATAATAATAACGGTAAAAATAAAATAAAACCCCGTCCTTAAAACATATTTCTTTACATTGAAATAAAGGATCAAGTTAGAAATAGAAAGATGACTTTGCGTCCACCCTGGATGCAAACTGGCTAATTCGTAATATTGGTATACCAGTTCGCGTCCACCTCATTTTAAGTCTAAAAAGTAAAATAATCAATCAAAATCATCAATATTTTTATTCTTTTAATCATTTTCAAAGCATAGGAACAAATACAATATTTAATTAAACTTAAAACATTAAAAAATTACGTATGAAACGCATGCCGGTTCACTATTTTTTTACTAAAATTATGGATATTTACACAACTTTTTTAAATAGGTAAGATTAATTATTTTTTTTAAACAGGAAAAATTATGCGAACAGTTCTTAAGTCTGTGTATGTATGTTCCTAATATATTGTATAATAGGCAGTAACTATGACAGATAACCTCGTTATTTTAGATATATCGATTTATCTGTATAAGTATTAGTTTTTTAATAATGTATATAGGCCTATATACGCTATTTTTGTTATGTTATTTAAACTGAAAAAAAAACTAGTATAAAGACCAACGTCTCACTTAAGCCCTTTTACTGGAAGCCAAGCCAATTTAAAAAGAAACGTGTTTTTTTTTAATTTAGAAATATTAACATAATTACAATAATGTTTTAACTACATGAGCAATTTGAACAAACAATAAGATATGTTATTATATGATATAGTGCATATTGACACTTATACACTATCTTACTAATTGACGTTATATTTTCAACAACCAGATAGGCCACATGAATAAAACCAAATAAACAATTTGATGTTTTTCTTTTTGGTAATGTATAGTCGCAGAAATAATCAATACTATAAATCTTCAAAAAATTTCTTTAAAATAGTTAAAAATTCGAAAAAGACAACCAAAACTTACTTTCCGAAAGTAACTCAAATGGTGTATAAATATTTTTGTCTTGAAGCTTTCTCAATTGTAGCATAAAGTATGAATGCAGCAGGAAAGCATATTTAATATTAATGTTAAAGTACTTAGTTGTATAGAGGTACGTCAAAAACTTAGTCCTTTTTCTATTTCGGCCAGTAAAATTGTCTGACCAAGTCTTAAATCAGCACAGCCTACTTAAATTAATATCTACATAACTTTTTTAATTGAACCCTTCATAGCTACTTGTTTATTCCACAAGTAGCAGGTACCAACCAAATTCCAAATATCAAATACGAATAAATTATAGACTTTTAATCGCTTATAAAATAAACTAGGAGCCAGTACCTAAAAGCTTTTGTAAATAAAATGTAGCACAAAATATTTTGGGATATTTTTGTGATGCATGTCATCAATCTGTTTGAAAGATCTAGACACTTGTTTGTTACTTACGTGCATGTCAAAGTTTTGGTTTATTTCTGCTATTATGGAACTGTGCTTATAAGAATAACAGACTTGACTCTGATCCTTTTGGAGTTGGTGAAATGACAGATTGATATTTTTGTATTATTAACTTTTATTTATATAATGCTATATTAGTATAATTAACTATTAATTAAGTAAATACGTTAATAACATACGACAATACTTGAAAACAATTAAATACTTTCGAAGCTCGGTGCTCGTATTTTCGTCGTTATTACAACCTAGTTCATCACTCGAACCACTATTGTTCACATTACCAGTTGCTTAATTAACTAAATTCTGACTTCTAAACTTATAATGGTGTATAGAAGTAATGTTTTAATAAGTTATAACTCATAACATATATAATATTCACTAATTACACTGACTAATTGGCCCTAAACGAAAGCAAAGACGCGGGATACCCCCGCGTACAAGTCTCTAAGAACCATTTGGCCTTTGTACGTTTAAAATTGTGTTACATTAGCCCTTTTACTGCAGCAAATAAAAGCATTTTTCCCTACAAATTTTTCCCTACAAATTCCCCCATATACGTAGGACCCATCGGTATATTCTTCCATATTATATACCTATTATGAATAAATTTCTATTTTCCTTGGTCACCGCATCACTCCTAAACGGAATGTTAATTTTTTTGTTGTTGTGTTTGTCACTACCAGGAGAAAACCCAGGAAAATTGCAGGGAAAATAAGAAAACAGTGTTTTTATTTTTCCCTATATACAAATTGTTAGTATCGAAGTTCACCGGGTCAGCTAGTGTTTTAAAATAAAAAATGGTACAGTGAAAAATATTCGTGAAAACTTTAATTCCATTCGCCAGTAGTAAGGGTGTCCATGCCCCGTACCTTCCTTCACCTACCTACCACTTCGGGGATAAGCGAGTGAAGATTCTTTTTACATTCTGTCTCTGTCCGTACTGAGTGCCGATCCAAATATTAGTAAAATAATAGTAGGTAAGTTTACCTATATGTTTTTTTTAATTCGATGAGCAGTTTTGAATTTTACGCCTTACAAATAAAATTGTATTCAACACCATTTCGAATTTTAAGTAGGTAATATCGTAAAACGTTATATACCGCTTTCGTGCTTGCAATTCTGAATGAAACTTTCCAATTTGAAGCAAAAAATAAAAGCTACATGATTCCGCAACTGTACTGTAACCAATGACGTATTAGGATTGTTCTCATTGGTTGAACTGCACGCGAGGGCGGTTGTGGGATAAGCGAGATGCTGAGGAACTTGACTTTATCTCGATGGGAATTAGGTTGAGGTGCTCGGCTGATACATTGCCTCTGTAGCAACGCCTTCGTCATAATGTGGAGTTAAATACTAATGTTAATCGATATTAGTTTTAAGGTGGAGTGTTATGTGGGCGGTTGATCTTTTACTATGTTTTGACTTCCAAATTAAACAAAAGTCGATATAAAATTCTCTCAAAATAGTTACTATTGTGGTGTTGTGACGGTTTGTTTTTTCCTAACAGGTAAGTGTCATATACTGTGTCAATAATGTTATATAGATGCTTAATGTAAAACTTTCTCCGTACTATGTTTATAGGTACATGCAATAAATTAGCATATACTACATATGCAGATTAGCTGCACCCGTTCGTCTAAATCTTTTGTTGTTTATTATTAACAGGACAACATTTTTATGAAAGAAATGACTTAGGTATGTTCTATTAATATAAATGCTAAAGACTGTCTTAGCTGTTTATTAGGTAATGCTTTTACGAGTACTCCATATCTTGAATCACATAATAAAGCCTTTGAATAATTAAGTCAGTGCCTCATAAGCGACAAGATGATTAATTTCAATAAGGGGTAACATTTCGTTGTAGGAACAAAAAGAAATGATGAATAATAATGGGCGAGCTCGCGTGCCGAAATGTGCAAGATGTCGAAACCATGGTTTAATCTCAAGCCTACGAGGACATAAGAAGGCTTGTGTTTTCCGGGACTGCCAGTGTCCCAAATGTGGTTTAATCAAGGAGCGACAACGAATAATGGCAGCACAGGTGAGAAGGAAATCTGTTTTAAATCTAGTCTTTTTATTTTACTTTACTGTCTAAGTCCATGTTGATAGTTAATTTATGGTTAATTCACATTGCCTAACCATCACGATTTAACCCTTACTGCTGCTACTTTTGCTGACCTAGTTTATTATAAACGTAGGTAGGTACATATTGAGGAACAAGACGTTATTTTAGTGTGATAATTTTTAAGAAGTAGGCAGAAGGTACTACGATAGAAAACGACCAAAAAAACCCAATTTAGAAAATCTGAAGATTTTTATTTTTTTAATCGATTGCCCTTTGAACCGTTTGCTTGTTTGTCTAGACGCCAAAGGTTTCTTAACGTAAATAAATACGAGAAACTTATTATTGACACCAAAGGTGGTAATGCATCCCAATTTATGTCTGAACTGTTAAGTGAGTGGGCAGGTGGGTTGTCCACTTTGGTCTTCCAACAGAATTAAACAGCGGCAACTGATGAGAACCGTCATAAAAGCGCCATGCGATGGTACCGTTCTGGGAGTCACGTGTGAACCCAAAACATTTTTGAAATAAACGTTTGTGTTTTTGCCATATGTGTACGGAAAAACATATGCCTTATAGATTACTTTTATGCTCGGACGTCTATATCTGATTGCTTTCACGATCGTTTTTCATACCTAAGTACGAAAAGTTGAAAAAGTTAAACTTAAGAACAGATACACGGTTTTCTACTGAACTTCACCGGGGTCTTATAAGGCTGGGCAGATAACTTTTATTGTTGCAAATATCTATTAACATCGGCGACTGTTTTCCTTCTCTTGATGGAAGCTCTCACCTTGTGTGGGTACCTCTTTATGCAATAAATGTGCCCATAAAACTAGATTTTAGTAGAAGTGTAGACCTTTAGTAGAGATGGCGATTGCTTCGATTGAGTGGTTAAATGAGTAACGAACAAAACGTCGGGTTTTTGCGAAAAATGCATATCAGGGCAATTTGCATATTTCGCAAAAACTCGACGTTTTGCCAAAAGTACAAATTACATTTTTACTTTGCCTCTTTTTACACAGAAAATATTATTATGTATATTAATCTGCAAACTTTGCCACAATCCGTTATGCAAACACTGTGTGATGTAACAAATACCCGACCCCTTTGCGCAGTCGGATAAAAGGTGGTACGACTCACAATTCGCTGTAGTTTGTTCAAAGTAGCGTAGGTGAATGCGAAGGTAGGTAAAGGTGAAAACTTTAGTATTGGTGTTTCAAAGAGATGTAGCGATAGCGGATGTAAGTGATTTACGGCCAATATTAATAACCAATCCTAATCCAGAAATAGCTGTCCGAGATTGATATTTTGATCCATTTTTACGTTATCGCTTGCCAATAATATATCTCAGGACAGGATTTGCAATCTTTAAATTCAGTCAATCCTTGAGAGGGCAGATAACGTGTTTAAGATTGGAGTCTGTATGAAAATGATAGTGTCTAATTGCCAATAACTTATCTTTGAATTTGACAAGAGCTGTTCAATCGGCGTTAACATTATTAGGTACAAAATGAAATCCGTAAAATTTTTAATTAATGTCCAGTGGCACAAATCAAAAATCAAATTCCTTTTTTTGGCATCTTCTATTTTAAAAATAATAATATTGTGTTAGTCAGATTATAAATCTTTTTCGAAACTGACAAATTCAGAGAGTTTGTTTAAAATGCGTTTTATACCAAACGGAACGTTCGGGAGGGAAAAGATCACCGCTAATCTATCATTACAAAAAATGTTCGATTGGAGAATGTTTATTGGCAATTAGATAGGAGATAGGCCGACGGATACGCAGCTGTCTAGATTGCTTGAAATCCATCTTTAGAGATACATTATTAACATTGGGCGTTAGTCGACGATGCATGCGATAGTGTAACAATTGAATGAAATTGTATATCTTGGTAGTGCTTTTAGCAGGGATAGAAGGTACAACGCGGATGTACAAACAAGAGTGCTTTCGAGGAATATTCTAAAGCCCTCCTTCCTACGAGTAACCCAATTATAATAATAATTATAATAAGGCATAACCAAGTAGCCAATATAATCCACCAGCAACTTGCTCTTTGATATGGACTTGTCGGATTTGAAGTACCTTACGATAAGTATACACCGGAGCCAGTTCTTGAAAATAGCCATGCGAAGCTCTACTGGGACCGGTCTGTTATCACGGACAGGACTATTATCGCCAATAAGTCTGACATCGTGCTGGTAGATCGGTTGGAGCGCCGGGCTTTTC
>NJDC01002089.1:1154-13813 GCA_002245475.1 Calephelis virginiensis | reverse complement strand
TCTGGACAAGTTACACAAATTGAATCTAACCCCAAAGTAAGCAAATTATATGCTTGTGTTATGGGTGTTAGTCAACGATTCTAATACATAGAAATACTTAAATAGATAAAAGAATTAATTTAATAAATACTAGATCCGGAAATGCAGACATCTAAATGTAAAGAACATTTAGATGTCTGCATTTCCGGATCCTGCCTGCCTCCATCGGAAATCGAACCCGAGCCTCGCGGTTGGTCGGAGTATTTAGGCGTGTACGCTAACCACTCGACCAACGGGGCGGTCAGTGAGAATGAAGCGCTAGATAAGCTATTTCACTTAAACAGATACACAAAAATTAAAATAGACTAATTTTACGATTTTTTGATGTAAAACAACACTTTAATTTTATTATTTTTCTGATAACGAAAACTCACAATATCATGTCTTTGTGTTACCTACAACTAGTCAAAACTATGGTATGGTATGTAGGTACATCTAAGCAAGTAAACATTTAGAAAAAAAATCATAAAAATTACCTAAATTTACTTACTTTGTGCTGACAAAGGTAAAATATATACATATATTGTATTATTTTGACATTTTTTATGGGAGCTACTTGTGTACGCAGTAAAGTACTTGCGGGGAGTCCGTAAATTACGTAGAAAAAAAGTTATATAACCTCTGTGGTTATATAACTGTGGCAGTGGCAGCGACGAACTCAGGATTAAGTAAATGTTCTGAGTAGAAAAAAGAGAAAGAGAAAACATCTGCCTTTCTTATAGTCAGCTCGTAAGAGACGAGTACAGGTTACATGGGTCGTTGCCAAAAAGACTCCTGATGGCAGTGTTGTGCAGCAGCTTGTCCAGATGCTGCTGTACGACACTCTCCCGCCTTATAGATTCCTGCCGCCATAAAGACATAGCCGTGGTCCAGTCCGGAGGGTGAGGTAGCCGGAGTTCCTCCACCACAGGCACCCATGCCACACGACAACAACGTATTCATAACATCTGTGGTGTCTACAGGCCACACCCATCTCTTACCACTAGGGGAGCCTTATGCTTGTTCGCTGTCTGTTTGACTATGTCTGTCTATGAAAATAAGGGCTCAAAGTAATTAAAAATTTAACTTTAACTTTTATTACGCGATTCGTGAATACCGAGATCAATAACAATATAAGTCTTAAATAGTGTTAAATTTTTAAAAATGAAAATGTTTTTACTTTTTCACGCGAAACTTTTTTCTTTGAAATTTTGTGTGTGACAGGCTAAATTTTCTAATATTTTAAAATAATATTTAATGTTATGAACAATAAATACCTACATTACCGTTACCTACATTAATTGTTATTTGTTTAAAACAGTTGATTTAAAAAAAATATAAAACTAGTTTTGACCAAAAATATTAAAACTCATAACAACCTTCGTTTTGTGTTGGGGGTTAAATATTTTTAAATAAATAACTACCGATATTGATTCATTGACATGTTTAGTAAATCTTATCATATGTGTATAGATATAAAGAAAAACTTATTTTTTACACTATTTATAACTCAAAAACAGTAGCCATTTGGCTGAAAATTGATTTCTATCCCGTTCGACTGCGAGGATTTTACGAAGTTTGCCGGAGCAGCTAATATTTCATTTAATATCCCAAGAAATGTTTCGTTTCTTATCTATACATTACAGTAAAATTGTAGAAGAGTGCGTTCTGCACATTGATGATATTCGAAAAAAAAAGTAAGGTGATTAAAAAGGGGCAGCAGAACAAATTTTTATAATTTTTTAATCGACTTCCTAAATTAGGAGGGGGTTTCTGAACGGATTTACGTAATTCTTTGTTTGTTTGATTTGGAATAGTTTCGAATTGGTCCAATAAAAATTTGATTCAACTAGGTCTAAAACTTTTTATTTTATGAACACATTCTTAACTACTTTCTTCCATCCCGATGTCTATTTTATTAAATTAAATCAAATCTCGCAAATAAATTTGATCCACTTAGGTGACTTAGTGACAAGGTTACAGACACTTCGACAATCAGCAACATGCTATAAGTATATTTAATTACAAGATTATTAAATTGAATATTATCAGCAATAAACTAAAAAGTAAAAAAAAAACAACTAAGTTAATTAAAACCGACCTGTTACAAAATAACAAAAATAAGTAATAGGTATTTAGTATATATATTAATATGAAATCTTTATTATTTTTTTCTTTTTAGTTTTGAAGTCGGTTTTAAGTAACGTAGTTATTTTTATTTAATACTTTTTAATTTATTGCTGATATGTTTAAATTTAATAATAATAGTCATCGGGATAGGTAAAAATAGGTGTAAAAATGCTCACGAAATAAAAAGTTATGGATCTACCTGAATCAAATTTTTATGGAACCAATTCGAAACTATTCCGCATCAAACAAAAAAAAATACATAAATCGGTATAGAAACCATGAAAAAATCGGTGTACATATATAAAAAAAATATACTAGCCGAATTGAAAACCTCCTAGTTTTCTTTTTCTTTCTTTAGGTTTTGCCCTTCACGTTAGTATTTAGCCATTAGTCAAGTAGAAATTAGCATAAAATTTTATATCAATTTCAATTAATTATAATTAGTCATCAGTCATAAGTCGTCAGTAAGTCATGTCAGGCTCTTGGGTAAAGCGGCGGCCTGTTTACTCAAGCTCATGTAATAAATTTTAGCGGCAACGAGGAAATACACGATACGCTAATTTCTTCATGATTATTTAATTTGTGCACTTTCACTGAACAAAATTGTACAAAATAAATAGTAAATCGTGAATAAATAATTAAAAACCTATTAAAATATTGCACACCAAAAGTTGGTAGAATATGTAGGAACGCTTAAATAATATTGTAACATCTTTGTAACACTCATATTCCGCAATTAAATATTTTTTCTTTCTTTCGGACATGTAGAAAGAATGACAGATGAAAGATTGACAATATATACCTACTAAATACGAATGTGGATGGATGTAGGTACCCGTGGATACATAGGTTAACATTCCATGGTCAAATCGTTCGGGTGTTATCTGAATAATTATTTGAATAACACCCGAGCAATTTGATCAAGAGTCTCCAAAACCAGCGTATTTGTATGAAAAGGGTAATGAATGTGGAGGAAGCCAGGCTGGTCCGTCAGAGTCGTGAGGTTTGGCACTCGATACTCTCTGTATACACCGTAAGGGACTTGCCGTGAAGATATACATGTATGTACACAAATATGTTAATAGCCACCAACGAGTATAACTAAAAGACGATTCTTAATAAAAAGAATGTATATTTTAAGTGTTTCCGCGAGAAGCGGCCCACGTTGAATTCCCAAAATCAGAAATAACACGCAATGTCAAGGCGTTAATGTGTTTTAACTTTTAATGTAGTGAAATCGAGAACAGCTAATGCGCTGTTGGGTTTATTTAAACAAGTGGCACGTGTTTACTGTAGACGCCGGATGAAACATCGATCGGTTTGTTCGGTAATGCATCGCCGCCGTCGATGTCCCACCACTTGCAAACGAATATTTTTACGTGTATTAATCTGTGGCTTTTTTAAGTTTATACATTCTTGTACATCATATGTAACTGCCCTGGCCTCTGAATACAACACTTTTAGATATTTTGAATCCGAGAGCTCTAAACTTTACCTCGTCTCGTTACCATATTTATTTATTTTTCTCTGCTAGTACATATTTTTTTAATAATCTGTTATACCTATACGGTCAACGGCCATTCCTGCCACCTAAAATTTGGTTAATTTACATAAGATTTTTTTGGTCTAATTGTAAACAACTGAAAAAATTATTGACATATTATTAGTTTAATGTTTTGTAAAAAAATGTTAAAAAAAGTTAAGAAAAATAAGATGAAAATGTAAAGAAAAAAGAAGGTGAGTAAAAACTTGAACCGGATTTGGTAACATGAGATATAAATTAATTTAGCGGAAAATCAATGGCAAACACAATGTTTGTTCTGGGCGAGCGGTCACCCCCGAGGGTTGGGAGCGTTGCACCGAAGGCGATTTGAGACTTATTGGAAACGAAAACAACTCGATCCCAATTCTCGACGAATCTAATTAATGGAATAATGTCTAAGATACTGATATTTTTGTTATGTGGGTATTTTTATACAACATTAATTTCTGAGTTAGGTAAAGAAAAATATACTCTTACGTTAGCGTCTACCATTAAACAAGTTAAATCTGCATTAAGTTACTCGATTAAATAAAACCTCAAAAATGGGGCTAAAATGATTAAGAATCAGTCGTATGTCGTCATAGAAAGTCATATTATGCATGCGTAAAACGATGGCCTCCTTAATCTCATGCTCATTTTGTGAGATTTGGCAGCAACGAGGAAATAAATACACGATACATTTTTTTAACCCCCGATACAAAACGATGGGTGTTATATCGACGAGTTGTGACGAGTTTGTGTGTGTGTGTGTGTGTGTGTGTGTGTGTGTGTGTGTGTGTGTGTGTGTGTGTGTGTGTGTGTGTGTGTGTGTGTGTGTGTGTGTGTGTGTGTGTGTGTGTGTGTGTCTATCTGTAGCATAGTAGCTCCTACTTTATGATTGAACTGGGAGTTGGATGATGGATGAAAGTTTAAAAGTTAGAGTATTCTTTGCAGTACAGTAAAGTAAAGCACAAACTTGAAAACCGAGGTGATTCATATGGTTCTTAGCTGTAGCTTATAAAGATCGGTCTAGGCGTTCCAAGTCATCAGCTCATTTGCAGCTCATTCTTAAGTATCGGAGACACATTATGGGTTTTATTTCACTTTTTATATTGTATGTAAGTAAGCATCTTCACGCCCATATCCCCGGAGTGGTAGGCAGAGGCACAAAAAGGGCACCCACGACGTGATCAATGTCCCACAATGTGATAGGTGACAAGCCTATCGCCAACCGGGCACATATCCAATCCTGAGCATTTTTTTATTAGAAAATTGGAAAAACCCAATTTTCTTTTTATTGGCCGACCCAGGAATCGAACCCGCGACCTCATGCAGTCAAGTCCTACAACTGAACCGCTAGACCACAGAGGCGATATTATGTATTGTTTGTGAGACTTAGTAGTTGAAATACTATTGAGTGCTGGTACAACTGAGCTGGTCTGATGACGGAGCTCGATGATAGAAGATGTAAACCTGGAATGGTTACTGGTAAAAACTGCTTATTGGCCTCAGCTAGATCTGTTTATATGTATTTTATGTTTATTATGTTATATGTTGTTATGTTTATAATATATGTTTATTTTTTGTTTTATGTTTATATTTTCTGATGACGAGGACCTGATGAATGAACTGAAGGAAGCCTGATGGATCATAGTTTGAAAGTTACAGTATTAGGTACATTTCGTAATATTTGCTGTTTTTCTAAAGCGCATCAAAAAGTGAGGTGAGAGGTGTTAATAGTGTATGTGTGTGTTCGTCTGTGGCATTGTAACTCCTAAACAATTGTGATGCGCTGTTTCAGCCCCCGACGGTAAACGAGGTGTGGTGCTATAAGTTTGACGTGTCTGTATTTGTGTGTGTATGTGTGTTTGCTTGTGATTGGCATTATAATAATTTTTGAATGGATAAGCCAGTTTCGATGCGGATTTTTTCGTTTGAATACGTGATCGAGATGATTCTTGGCTACATTACATAAGTATAGGTAGGTTTTGTCGGGGGTTCATTGAACATTAAGTTTATACTTCATTATTTACATATAGTTGAACACAATTAAGAGCATTTAAAAAAACCGACCCTTACTATTCCACTGGGCACCACATTGCCATTGACATAATTATTTTTTCGAAATCTAGCAAATAATTCAGTAATGTTTTCACATAAATTGTATCAACATCCTACTAGTCGTTTTAAAGTACCTATATAATATGTAGACATATAAATAATTTAAAAATAAGTGTGATTGGGGGATGTAAGTAAAATATGTATCATATCAGCATCAGCACTGTTTCCAACATCAGCGCCCGCATCAGCAAGCACGTTATTCAGCGCTCAGTTTATTGCTGATATCCAGGACGCGTTGTTATCCTTTGGCAGTGGTCATTTTTGACAAATCAAATATCACAAACCGACAGTCAGCCGTCAGCACTTAGTCGCGGGAAATCATTCGTCAACCGACACTATAACTTACCTATTACTAGAATCATTTAAAGTTGATATACTTATACTGTATGTATTATCTATTACTACTATACTATTTGTGAAAAGGATATAGGATCGAACTAATATGTTATTATATTAATATATTATTATCGTTAGTTGGTCGATTGGTATACGCCTGCCGCCACCGATCGGGTTCCGTTTATTTTCCCGTATTCGGTTTTTAACGGAATTTAGTTGTCTGTATTCCTGGGTCGGCGTTGATTATCCAGGACGACAAGAGTGACCACAATATGCCTCGAGTTCGATACCCGGGTGTGACAACTCATAATATGTTTTTTTTTAATTTTCTGATAGAAATAACCATGCACGGTTTTGAATAACTGCCCGGTTGGCGATAGGATTCCTCCGTGTTAGTAGACCCGTAAGTAGAATAGACCGTCTGCCTTTCTGCCAGGTAACTCACCACATACCCATTTCTTGTGACATAATGACATTGTCATATTCCAGTCCATCAACAACCGCATCAGCATCAGCTGATATTATTTTCCAAAAACCAGCACCAGCATCAATTGATGTTTATAAAAACCCACATCAGCAAGAACCCTGTTACGAATATCGATTTATTTTCACATTTTCACCCAGCTTCCCCTGCGTAACTTGCGTAACATCGTCATAATCGGTGCAGTAGAAGGCACCGATTATGATGATGTTACTCAGGAATAATATAGCATTCTAAAGGTGAAAGAATTTTTAAAATCGGTCCAGTAGTTTCGGAGCCTATTCATTTCAAACAAACAAAAAATCAAACCTTTCCTCTTTATAATATTAGTATAGATGAATACATTTTCGAAAATAGCTAGCCTAACTTCAGCTACGTTTGTTTTTTTTAAACCAATTTTTTTTTGCTTTTATTTCAATCAAACTTGTGCTGACCATTTAACTATTATAATGGTTAAGTTGCGCAACTAATTTTAAACTAGTAAAAATAAAGGCAAAGTTAAGAAAACAACCCTAAAATCGCCTTCTTTTTTCAAAGACTGATTGCAAACAAACATTTCTAAATACGGATTCCTGTTATCTGAAACCTGAACACACCTCTTCGTTAGACAGATTAATAATTTACCGATGTATTAAACTACCTGTATTTAGCGGGAATTTGTGAAAACCTGTCTCTATATTGTGGGATTTAATTCTGTAAATTTAACATATTTAAAAAAAATAAGTGCCGACAACTAATACCATTTTAACCAGCTATAAAATTTGTTTAGTTGTTTCTTTCTTTTCTTTTTAGAGCACACTGAACAATTTGTAAAACTTGGGTACTAGGTACTCCGAGGGTGATTCGTTACACTTGCTATCCTTATCTCGTTTGTGGTTGCTTGATCCTGATTCTCCACAAATTTAGTTCCTACCAACACTATAAATGAAGAAGTTTGTGAGCATGACGGATGGATGGATATTTGCAAATCTTTCACGCAAAAGTTACAGAACAGGTAGATATACTCAGATGAAACTTTACAGTAACATAATATATTATACATCAGAATAACACATACTTACTTAATAACTATAATTTATACAGACTTGATGTAAATTGGCCTTAAAAAAATATACGGAAAACATCGAGCCAGGTACCAAAATCGGAAAAAATCCTTATTGGTGAACCATTTTGGCGCCCGCTGTCATAACCGTTCGAGTTACTCGAAGACAATAAAGTTACTGTGACATAGTTTGTCTCAAACAGTTCTTTTTAAAAGTCTGCGACAGCTTAAACCTGCCTTTTGTGTGAGACCAATAAATCAAAATTCGAAAATTGTAATCCATAATTAGTACTATTACTAGCAGTACCTAATAACTAAATTGGATATATCGGGTAGATTATATAAACAAAAACAGGATACATTTATACATTTTACAATTGGTTTATTTGTCGCTTTCAGTGTTTAATGTTGATCTACTTTGTCTCCTACGCTAACAACCAGCTTCCGAAATGCTATTAAATTTTAACTTACGATTTACCTCTGTTTAACATGAGTTCGGTTTCTATGACACCTGAATAAAATTTCACTTTTGATTCGCTGGTCGGACAATCAACGGAGAATCGGGTTTCTTTAAGCCTTCTTTCTTTGGCGAACGAGTTGTCAAAAGTTTGATTAGCTAATTTGTCAAAGAATGAATACTTTAACATTTTACAAAAATATTTCACATTTTTTAATTTGGGAAAGAAAGTTAGAAATTCATGACCTATTTAAATATACGAGGGTGAATCCAAAAGTTCTAAGCCCGACCAAGAAAATGAAAGAAAAGTGGGTCTAAATTTATTTTTATTTTTCGACATAGTCTCCATCTAGCTCAACACACTTCTTCCACCTGACTTGCAACTTGTTTATCCCCTCGAAAAAAAAAGATTCTGTAAGGTCGGCGAAATAGTCGTTTATTGCGACTATCACCTCATCTTTGGTCGAAAATTTCGAGCCACCCAAGTGTTTTTTTAAATTTGGAAATAAATGATAATCCGAGGGGTCTAAATCCGGCGAATAAGGTGGGTGGGGCAGCGATTCATAGCCACAATCATGGATTACACACATTGTTTCAACTGAAGTGTGAACACGTGCATTGTCTTGATGAAACAAAACTTTCTTACGCAACATTCCCGGTCTTTTTTCTTTTATTTCTTCCCGGAGTCTTCGTAAAAGGTTACAATAATAACTAGAATTTATAGTTTGACCTTTCGGTAAATAATCAAAAATAATGCCCTTCGCATCCCAAAAAACAGAAGCCATGACTTTGTTAGTCGACAAAACGACCTTAGCCTTTTTCGGTGTAGGAGAGTCTGATCTTTTCCACTGTTTGGATTGTTGTTTTGATTCAGGAGTATGGTGGTGAACCCAGCTTTCATTCATGGTAACAAATCTAGACAAAAAGTCCTCGGGATCAGTCTCAAAAAGTTCCAAACAGTCGCGCGAAATTGTGTATCGAACTCGTTTTTGTTCAGCTGAAAGTAACCTCGGAACCCAGCGAGCAGAAACCTTATGGAACCCCAACTCTTCCGTTATTATGTGTTGCACCCGGCCATAACTAATGTTTGTTATCTCAGCTATCTTACCAATGGTCAAACGTCGGTCACCCAGTACGAGATCACAAATTATATCGATGTTTTATTTCGTGGTAGAGGATGTAGGCCTTCCGCTCCTAGGATCATCTTTAATGCTCTCACGACCGCCCTTAAACAAAGTGTTAAAACTTGGTAAGTATTCTGTGAACTGCGTTAAGATTTTTACACAAAAATAGAAAATAACAGTGTCCTTTGTGGTCTAGCGGTCCGCGTGTTGGACTTGACTGCATGAGGTCCCGGGTTCGAATCTCGGGTCGGCCAACAAAAAGAAAATTGAATTTTTCCAATTTTCTAATAAAAAAACGTAGTAGTTATTTATTATAAATTATGTAACATGTTTCTCATCAAAGCATGGTAAGCACATCGATTTTTCGCATTGTGCGCAAATTGTTATGATTCTTTTTGCTTTTTTAGAAACTTCAGAGCTGTTTAACCTGTGTCGTAATTTTTCATAACAACCGACGCAACGTCTTTTTTTGTTTCCACGTGCAAATTACTATAAGGGGTGAAAACGATCCCTTTTTGCAAATTTTCAATAAAATTATAAGTATAAGCATTTAATGCAGAGGTTCCCAAACTTATTTCATGTAACGCCCACTTTGAAAATCAGTTGTTTTGTAGCGCCCCCCCCCCTCGTTTTTTCTTGTCAATAACCTCAATAACATATTTGTTGCGCCTAGTTTAAAAAAAAATCATTTTTTTCAAGATTTATACCGCCCCCCTCTAGGCTTCCAGCGCCCACAAGGGGGCGTTATCGCCCACTTTGGGAAAGGCTGATTTAATGAGTAGAAAACAACTTGTTTGGGTTAATTAAAAGTTGCTTATTGCTTCAATACCATATTTATGATTTTTTAACCCTGTTTGATGTATTTCACTCCTTTTAAAGCACCCCCTTTGTAAGGTATGGTAATATAAAAAAAAATCGGACTTTTTAAAGACTTTTTTTCTAGATTAATTACGTTGAAACAACTCATTTTGTTTGTGTTCAACATCAACATTTTAAATCCCCAATGTTTAACCCTTATAAATCACCCCTTATTTAAAAAAAAAACAACATTTTTTACCTATAGACGTATATATCTTTTTTTATGACTTATTTATTGCGAATTAATATTTTTTTATTTGTACTTATTTGAATATTTTATTTTCATAATTTTCCACCCCTATAAATCATTCCCTATTAAAAAAATTAAATAAAATACTTGCAGACGTACTTATATAGTTTTTCGGCTTATTTATTTCGAAATGACGTGACATATATACACACACACACACAAACGAAAATACAAAACGGCCCCTTCACCAAAAAACCTGATGAAGCCAGCTGCACTGTGTTTTTTTTCGTGTTCTCTGATGTACACTTTCACTTACACTCCAAAAACTACCTTGCTCCAAAATTAAAAAAATATATTTTGTTTTTTGGCCGTATCTCGGTAAATTTTCAAGCTATTTACTGGCTCAAAACGTAGTTTTAAAGTGAATTTCATAAGCTATAAATATATTAAGGTTCTACATTTTTGAGCCCTTTATTTTTAAAAGGGCAACGTTTAAAGGGTTCTAAAATGGCATCAGTCATATTATGTTAGGGCAAGCTTTGGAAGGTCATATCTTAGTTATTTTACAAGCTAAAAAAATATAAAAAAGCAAAATTTTTGTTAAAAAAAAATCTAACTTTTGTTCCTTACTCATTTTGACGTATATCCTATAGTTTTTAAGAAATTTTGAAAAAAAGAAAAAAAATTGAAAATTTTGAAAATAATTTTTCGACTTCAACCATATTTTTTTTCGAAATTATGCATTCTAAATCGTTCAAACTCTGACAAATCATTGTAAGTACATAAATAAAGTAAATTGACCATGAATCATCTTTTTATTGCAATTTAGGTACTATTGCCAAGGGTGAACAAGGGTTATTTCGGCTATAACTATCTTAGTTTTCATACAAGAGAGTTCTAATAACCCTCATTTCAAAGCATTTTAAAAATAATTTAAAAAATATTCTATTCAATTTTCTCGAAAAATTTACTATTTTTCCGTTTATGACTGAATTTCCGACTGAGAATTTAAAAAAAAAATCATTTAAATAATGTATTCTACCTTCAATAAATCACTTCTCGGTTCGTATTAGGTTTTACAATCAATCAAAAGGCACCAATCTCTTTGTTTTTTATAAGCTTCATTTTTGGTTCTTACTCTTTTATTGATAAAATGAATAGTTTTTGAGTTATTCATAAAAAATCGATTAAAAACGTTTTTTCAATCGCGTATAACTCGAAAACTATTGAGTTTTTACAAAAAAATGCTAAGAACAATTTTTGCTTAAAATTTGTTACTCAATCGATTTCCGTGGTTATTTTCCACAAAAAATTCACCCCCTTGTTGGGGTGGAACTCACCCCCAGGGAAAAAGCACACATCGGGGTAGGGTAGATTTTGCTTTTCGTGGTATTCCCTACATGCTGTCAAAATTTCATGAAAATCTATGCAGGTTCAAAAAATTCGGAGGTGAAAACCTTGGTAGCTTGGATTAATATTTAAAAAAGGCTTTTAGAAGCCAAAACGGAGATCAGAAATAAAAATGTTAGTTACAAACTCCGTATATTTTTGAAATGGGAAGACAATACCTTCTCAACAAAACACCTTTGAGGTTTTTGAATGCTCACATAGTTTATCCAATTTTTTAAACTAATATTCAATGCCATATGTACCTACTTAAATAACATTTTTAGACGGTATCCATTTTTAGCAACGATTTATTAAACCTTAATTTTAAAAAGTTAATTTCTGAGTTGTAAACAAAAAGGTTAGGTTGTCTAGAAATTTGTTGAAATTAAGTTCACAAACAGCTTTTACATTGAAGTTATTTTGTATGTTTGTTGTTCTGTTGTATATCCTATATTGTAGGTTGCTCTAAAGAGACAGCAAGCGGCGGAAGATAAGATAGCTCTACATTTGGCGTCTGTGGAGAGCGGCACGGCGCTGGAGGCGTTACCACCGGGTCGGATATACGGCATGCGGGTCACGGGCCCCTGTCCCAGCCCAGGGCCGGAACCCGACTCAGCGGCTGATGATCACATTGTGAGATATACTTATTTTTGTTAAAGAAAAATATCTATACAAAGATGAAAAATAACGAGTATCAATTATTTTTAGGCAATTCACATCGACAGTGAAACCAGTGATTCGTTACCAGAATGTTGCAATACAACTCCTGACTCCGCTGGCGGCCTACGGCCATCTCCATCACGGTACATGCATTTTTATTATGATTTTGAAAGAAAAAAAAACATAAGCTACTTACTGGGTACTTAATAAAAGGTTAGAATTACATGACAACATGTAATCCTAAGGGGGCGTCCACAAATTACGTGAGATGTTTAAGAGGGGGAGGGGATCGATTCAAATCTCACCTAATCTTACGTTGGAGAGAGGGGGG
>NJDC01002087.1:545753-572186 GCA_002245475.1 Calephelis virginiensis | reverse complement strand
GGGGGAGTGCGCTGATTGGCTCTTCTGGCTGACTAAGTATGGGGCCTTAATTATATGCATTTTGAATTTCTTCGAAATGGGTTCAGCGGTAAAGCATAACAGACAGATGATAGACCCTCGTGTTTATTATTACGAGATGTTTACCCGCGATTTCTTCATCGTGAATATGATTATAATATATTGATTTGTGTATACTGTATTGTGTATATATATAATATACAAAGCTTAGTCATCCATTATATTCATTTAGGGATTAATTTTGAAAAAAAAATAGCCTGTTTAACCTCAGGTCTTTCAAGTATATGCGATTCAAGTATACCGATTCAGCGATTTAGCCGTGAAAGGTTAAGACAGACAGAATTTTGCAATTATTATTTCAGTATAGATATGGAAAAGCCGAGCAAGCGGCTTCGTCAGCATAGATTTCCATACAAGTATCATATCCAATTTAGTTCTTGGATTTTTTAAAAATCCAAGTCCAATCTGCCTCACTGCCAGGCAGCACGTAAGAGACGAGCACAGGTTAAAATATAAGTCATTATTGACTAGACTAATGGTGGTAATGTGTTACCAGTGATGACATACGGAATTGAGACTTGGACGTTAAATGTGGGCCTCTTAAATAAGCTCAGAGTCGCCCAGCGTGCTATGGAGAGAACTATGCTCGGTGTTTCTCTGCGAGATATGATCCGTAATTCGGTGATCCGCAAGAGAACGAGAGTAACAGACATAATTCAGAGAGTTAGCAAGCTAAAGTGGCAATGGGCAGGCCACATTGCTCGCACAACCGACAACCGTTGGGGAAGAAAGGGTCTGGAGTGGCGGCCCCGCACCGGAGGACGTAGTGTTGGACGACCTCCCACCCGGTGGACTGACGATCTGGTCAAAGTCGCGGGGAGTCGCTGGATGCAAGTGGCTGGCGACCAGGACTTGTGGCGCTCTTTGGGGGAGGACTATGTCCAGCAGTGGACGTCCTCTGGCTGATGAGACTAATGGTGGTTACTAAGAGCTGTGCAGCAGCTTGCTCGGATAGGGATCTACCGCCTTACCTATTCGCGCTGCCATAATGACTGTCATGTTTCGGCCATGAAGATAGGGTAGCCGGCCGACTTGCACAATAGGTAGAGTTGCCATTCGACCCGTATATACAGGACTGTCACAGTATTTGACCATCGATTCCCGTATTATTGCATGTCCCGTATTTGTCCCTTATTTTCGAAAATTTCAACAAATTGTCGGTAGAGAAAATTGAATCTATATTGATTTGTCACTATAATTTTAAAATGGCATGCACTTACTTCTACGATAACATAAAAAAATGAAAACAATGTCATTGAAAATGTTAAAAACATCAAAAAACGACAGGGCAAAAACTAAACTAATTAATTATGATGACAAATTATTATACTAACTATAATTACTTGATTTGCCATAGGTAATTTCGAATAAAAATTTTGATGAATATTTTTTCATTTTTTGTATTTGAAATGTCCCTTATTGGTCCTTGAAATTTATGGCAACTCTAACAATTGGCCTAACATCACGGCCACAGCACAGTGTCGCATCTGTAAAATCTATAGTATCTATAGGCCGCGTTACTCCCTTTCCATCAGGAGAGCCATGTGTTCGCTGACCTCTCAATGAATTGAACTGAAATATTTGAATTCAGGTCTTTTACTTTAAGCACTTCAAATTTAATTGACATAATTGCAGTCTGATTTTCGCATTTATACTATTATATATGGATTAATAAATAATCGGTACTAGCTGTAGCCCACAGCGTTGCCCGCATGGTTAGCTGTCCCACAGAACCATATTTTCGGGATAAAAAGTAACCTATGTGTTAATCCAAGTTACACTATATGTGTGCCAAATTTCATGAAAATCGGTTCAGCAGTTTTTGCGTGAATAAGTAACAAACAAACATACAAAATTTCCCATTTATAATATTAGTAGAATTAAGTAACAATGTTTAAGTTGGAAATCAGCCGTTAATGACGTCATAGCTTCCGCCCCGATTCTTGCAGTGACTTCGCCCTCAAAACGCAAGACCAGTTCAAAAGGTTTTTTTCGCATCATGACCTGGTTTTTTTGTAGAAATTCTACACAATTTTAACAAATCTTATCTGAGGTTAATGAAATATTTTACTCACAAAGAAAGTAAATGTTGCTAGTAATTTATCTTTAATCATAATGTTGGAAATCCCTGATTAAGAGGTTATATCATATGACGTATAAACATTTAGTATATTCTAAGATGACATTTAAAATTTTGCAAATCTAACCACTTGCAAGTTGTAGATATGAAATGTCTCAGCCTTTTCATCTTTGAACACATACACAAAGGTGTATGTGTTCACACCTTTTTATTATTTGTAAGTACACCATATTATCAACGCCCTTCGATCTCCATACTGGTGTAGTAGAAATCCATGTACCTACGTATTTTTGTCGAAAGAATTCTTTGTATATTTCAAGCAGTTGATACATGCTAGAGGTAGGTTTTACAGATGAATAAGCAGTCAGGTGGTTTGTATAGTGTTTCAAAAATAAACATATCAGGTTACTATCTCAATGACTTAGAAAAAAAACTAGTGACGGTTGTAAAGGTACGCGCACACTAATACGAAAATGCCAAATCGCGATGTTTTTTTCTTGTATAGAAATCTAACACGCACATTCAAAGTGTGTGGATTTTGAATGTGAGATTAGTGTTTATTTTATTACTCTATGTCGATATTTTTAGCAAGGAAAAGTGGTGTGGATAAGTGGGCGAATAACTGTCCTAAATGACAACCCACCTGCTCATTTGACACCTGCTTCTGGTGACGATAGACTGGGGATCAAATTACTGCAAATATATTACAAAACAAACGTCTAACGGCACCACCGTCTCGTCTTTCCTTACCGCTATAACGTGAATTCTATATCCACCACCGAGTTTCTTCAACCACATAGCTATGCTACGGTTCACCAAATACAAACTAATTCATTAGCAGCTCATAAATGTCATCGTATCATGTCAATAAAAATACATATATTAAACTAGCTGTTGCCCGGTGTGTTACCCGCATGGTTAATAGTTCCACATGAATATTTTTTCGGGATACAAACTATCCTATAATCCAAGTTACCCTCTATGTGTGTGCCAAGTTTCATGAAAATCGATTTAGCGGTTTTTGAGTCAAAGAGTAACAAACAAACTTTCACATTTTTATTATTAATAGGATAGGATAGGCGATGAATAGATCTTACCATTACAAGAGCTTGCTTGCTGTTTTAAGCTACAGAAAATGAAAAATAATTTGTGATAGGATTTCACCAAAACTTCTATAGTAGCAGGTTCCTAGTTCGAGACCAACTTCCTGATATTTTATTGAATCAGGCGTTACTTTGCGGAAATCCATTATAAAAGATGTAAAATAAGCCTTTATTTTGCTAATTCCGCGTAAGCAGTGTAACCGTTGTGACAAATAAACCTCCAAACGACACAGAATGTGACAAGCCTAACTGACGTTCCCACCACCCACCTCCGCGACCAGAACACGAATATAGGAAGAGCTCGGGAAACAATATAAATTGTCACGTTCTTTACATGTGACAACCCTACCTAAAGTTCCCACCTCCCACCTCCGCGACCAGATCACAAATAGAGTCCGAACACGGGAAACAAAACCACTTGTCACGTCCTTCGCCAACTTTGTCGAAGCATTCACCACAGAGAACACCAAATCGCACTCGACGTACGTTTCGCCTCTACACCGAGGCATCCTCAGGAATTCGACCGTACCGTACAAACGACGACACGACACGAGACTCGTGTGTCGTCGTTTGTACGATACGGTCGAATGGGAACGTCAGTTAGGCTTGTCACATTCTGTGTCGTTTGGAGGATTATTTGCCACAACGGTTACACTGCTTACACGGAATTAGCAAAATAAAGGCTTATTTTACACCAACTTCCTGGTTTTATTGTACATCAATATCACTTGTGCTTATCACTTTTTAACTGCTTCCAGCTTTTGAATCACAGTAAGGATTAACATTTTTATTTTAACCTACTGTCACTATAACTCAAAGTACTTATACTAAAATAGTAAGGCTAAATAATTTTGTTTACGATACTATTTGTTAAATAATAGTACCTTAATGTTATACATATAACATGAAACCTTCGGTAACGTGAGAGACAAGCAACAACGGGAGTAACTAGTGTATTTGTTACGTGTATTCTTGGTGGTGGTGGTACAATTCACAGTAGGTATTAGTACTTACCAACTTGGGTCATATTTTAAACGACTGCGCAGCTTACACTAGGCCAGCATGCCAGTAGTTAATACTCATGTATACCACTAGTACCAACATACAGCAAAGAAGGCCTCGCTGGATCAACTATGGTTACAGCCAATTTCTTTCGCTATAACGTGGATGTTTGATACGGACATGTAAGAAGACATGAAGACGACCTTTCCTCTACAAGTCAGGACCACTAACATAAAAATCCTAAAGCGACAGTTGTCACTAACCCTTAGAAAGAACACTTGTTTTTTTGATGTGGTGTGACAACCACATCATATGCTAGATACCAATAGTAATTTAGATCACTAATTACTCCAGTACCACTATTGGCAAAGCAACCACTTGTCCTAATGGTTACCATCGTATTACATTTTCCAGTTTCTTTGTCAGTATTTGCCACTATCGCAAAAAGTTTGTAGGAGTAAGTAGCTGGTAAACTTAAGCAAACGTCTTATAATTCTATCTTTAGACTAAGACACCAGTATATCTTCTTTCTCTTTCGTATTTATAATGACATCAGGATATCAGTCCGTTGGTTTGCCGATAATATAAAAATAATATTAAAGCTCTTAATGCTCGCATACGTCCGAACAATCATCAATCTTGGTTCTTCTGTTTCTGGATAGCCAGGCAGCCAGCCTGCAATTCAGCTACCCAGCCAGCGTCCAATTCAGCCAGCCAGTCAGGCAGCGTATCAACCATCAACCAGAATGTAAGCCACTTAGCCAGCGTGCAAGCTAGCCAGCCAGCGATCCAAGTGACAGTTTATTTGTTTATAAATTTTATTAGGTAATGTAATCGATTTTGGTTATATTTGAAATTGAGAGGTTGCTTAAGTGGTATAAATAGTGGATAGTATTAACATATAACAAGTTTGGATTTCAGTAAAACTTACGATATCGTAAGGATTCAGAAAGTTGTTCCACCTGAATATTTCTTACCATAGTATATTGCAATAGATGAAGTTTGGTTCAGCGCAACATTAGGGAATATATTTATAGATGCCCCACGCGCAGCTGCCGAGACGTTCACTGCATCTATTCCAGGCGGACCTTGCTTCAACACCTAAATACTTCGACAGTGAAATGATACGAAGGTTGATATTTAATAATGCGATATAACAAATTGCTGGTCATTTCCAGAATCTGTTTAACTGAAAACAGTTTTTAACCGACTTAGAAAAGGATAAGGTTTTATGTTTGACTATTTTTTATGTATGTTAATCAATTTCTCCGTCATTTCTTAACCCATTTCAAAAATTATTTCTTTCATTTGAAAGAGCGGACTTTGAAGTGGTCTTATTGCCAGCAAGTCTGGATCTGATGATGAAATCCTAGCGAAATCGAGGAAATGACTTAATTTTTGTATGTAGATGACTTATTAGAAATCAAAGTCGGTTTTTATTTATCTACTGCGACTAAATTATTTATTCAAAAGAATTTAAGCGCGGTAATAAAAATATAGGAGACGAATATATATAACCACCTCATTTTTTAAAGTCGGTAAAAATAAGATTACACGTTTTTTACAAGAAGAAATAATAAAATCACACACGGTACACAGAATTAAAAACTCTCGTCTGTCGCTAACTATTTGCTGTGCCTGTACCCCAATTTTGAATTTCTTTTTCATCCACTAGCAACTCGTCCCAGCTTCGAACTAGTGGACAAATTCTATTTTTCCTAGGAATAACGTAGCTTATCCCTCGTGTTGGTGCGGGCTCCTTCGCAGAATAGACCATCTGCCTTCCTGTTAGGCAGCTCGTAAAATGCGAGCATAGACTTACCGTCACTAACACCGTTACATCTGACTAGGTGGTAGTCTCGCAGCGACTCGCCCTGATTGGTACCACCGCCTTATCTATTCCTGCTGCCATACTGTCAGCGCTTGCCGTTAACGTGTTCCGGTTCGGAGGATAAGGCAGCCGTTAAGCCTTACTTTTGTCCGATGCCTCACATCCCGGCCTTAGGTTGGCAACGCACCATTACCTTCTTGGTGTCTCTAGGTGGCGCAAATTTCTTACCATCAGGAATGCCGTCTGCTTGTTTGTCTTCCATTATCATAAAAAAAAGCTATCAGGGATAATGTCGACCGCTATAAGAATTTTTCATATCGTTCCAATTCTCCTGTAGTTTTAGTCTTCATAATCATTGGTAGAATGTTTCCCTATTCCTAATTCGTCCCTAAGTAAGACAGGGAAAACCCATTAATTTAGGGAGAAAATATTTTACTTCACTATGTTACAATGTACCTACATAACACACACAAACACTTTAAATTGATGTTACAATGTACCTAGCACACACAAACACTGTAAAATTATCTAAATTAGAATTGAGTTTTATAGTATATCCATAAAAACCCATAGATAGCCTTATGACGAGTAGTCATAAAAATGGAGCAAGTTTGTAATTGGGTAGGAACTTTTGTTATAATATACTTTTGGTAGAAATCCCTGATTCATTAACTAATTTTAAGCACAATAAAACTTGAGCTTTGGAGCTATTCGAGTCTTCTATAATATAACTAGCGGCCCGCCCCGGCTTCGCACAGTTATGAAATATACATATAAACCTTCCTCTTCAAACACTTTGTCAATTAAAGATACCGCATCAAAATCCGTTGCGTAGTTTTAAAGATATAAGATAGGAACTGAGGAAGCGACTTTGTTCTATATTATGTAGTGATAGAGAATAATAATAATAATATACAATTTTCTATAATAGGGCTTCTATTTCAATTTTCATTAGAATTAAGGTTCAAAGTAAATTTTCCCCGTGTTGATCCGGGCTCTATTGCAGAATGGACTATCTGCCTTCCTGTGCTAGGCACCTCGTAAAAGGCGAGCACAGGCTTACCGTCCCTAACACCGTGACATCTGACTAGGTGGTAGAGTTTCGCAGCTACACGCCAGGATTAGCACCACCGCCTTATCTATTCCTGCCGCGATAACGTCGGCGCTTGCTGTTGACGTGTTCCAGTTTGGAAGATATGGTAGCCGACATATTTAATTTTGTTTGGGGCCTAACACCCCGGTTTGGCAGCGCACCATTTCCACCTATGATGTCTCTAAGCGGCGAGATTTTTTTACCATCAGGAAATCCGTCTGCTTATAGTGTTGTTGCCTTCCAATATCTTAAAAATCCATCGCTGTTGTCTTTACTTAATTGTATGTTATGTATATAGACCGCCCCAATGGTTGAGGGGTTAGCGAATTCACGAGGCTCGGGTTTGATTTCCGATGGGGCAGACGTTTGAGTGAGCAACATAAAATGGTGATATTTCTCGGTCTGGGTGTTGATCAAATTTATCACAGTTTCTATTTAAGTATTTCTATGTATTAGCATCATATAACATCCATAACACAAGCATATGATTTGCTTACTTTGCGGTTATATCTATTTGTGTAATTTGTCCAGGGATAATTGTGTATTGTAGGCAAGTTGTTAAATTATTTTTTCTTGTGTTAAAACATATTAATATATTGCTTAAGGTGCCTAGTAAGCAACATAACATTATTATTTTACAAATAAATATATAAATATCTTAGGACAAGTTACACAAATAGAATCTAACCCCAAAGTAAACAAATTATTTGCTTGTGGTATGGGTGTTAGTCAACTATACAAATACATAGAAATAGTTAAATATATACCAGAATATATTTAATGAACACAATAATTACAAAGATCTTACTTATATTATAAATGCGAAAATTTATATATTTGTTACTTCTTCACGCAAAAACTGCTAAACCGTTATTCATGAAATTTGGCACACACAATGGATAACTTGGATTAACACATAGGATAGTTTTTATCCAGAAAAAAAAATCCTGTAGGACCATTAACCACAAGGGCAACAGCTAGTAGAACATAATATATATCCAAATAAGTTGAGATTGTGTAATTTTCATTATTTTTATTAATCTTAATTACCTAGTTTCGGAATTTTCACAGATAATGTACATATTACCGAAACATATAGAGAGTCCAGTTAACAAATAGCTACTCGTATTATAGATATGATTAGTATTTCTAACAAGGCCAGTAACGGCACCCAAAGTGCAGTGAAGACCACACAATGACCTTACACCTTGACAATGCTATCATCTCAATAGCCTCGACCAGAGTTGACTAAAGACAAAATCATTTTAAAAAAAGTATCTTCACGCCCATATCCCCTAAGCGGTAGGCAGAGGTATCCACGACTAGCCGAAGACACTAAGTCCCACAATGTAATAGGTGGCAAGCCTATCGCCAACTGTTTACATATCCTATCCCTTTCACCGTTATTTTTACCGTCCATTCACATATTAAACTATTTTCCCGTATTTTCTTTGTTTTTTTATCATAAAATGTCTAGTTTTTTTAATATACGAAATTAAAATCATTTGAGCGAAGTAAAACTCCAAAACACCGACTTCAATTTCATTATAACGTATTGTACCATCTACGTACAAAAAATAAGCGTCAAAACCACTTTAATCTTACCAAATTTACTGGAAACCATCTCTGAATCATTAGGGAAAAATTATCAAAATCAATTCATAATTAACGTAGTAATTGCGTAATTGCGAAACAAACTTACAAAAACATAGACACTCTATCCTTATTGTACTTGGTTAAAAATATACAAGTAAGGATAACTTTCGGAGGTTATTTTTTAATCTCTTTAGGGCCACTTGCACGTTCCTGGGTTAAGCATTTAACTGAGTTAGAATCTAACTAGGGTTAAAACTCCTATTATTTGACAGTTTAACTCATTCTTAAATTTAACAGAAACTTGCAAGTGGCCCTAGTTTTTATTTTATGAGCATGTTTTATCTACTTTCACCTATCCCGATGTCTATTTTTACTAAATTAAATCTTCAGCAATAAACTAAAAAGTATTAAATAAAAATAAACATGTTAATTAAAACAGACTTCAAAACTAAAAAATAAAAAATATTTAATATTAATAATATACTACCTTTTACTAATATGTGATATTTACTAATAGGTTTGAAGTCGTTGCCAATCCAATTTAATACTTACACATAATATAATTATTAGTTTGAGGCTTGGCACCGACTTTAAACCTATTGGTAAATAGCACATATAAGTAAAAGGCAGCAGGTATAGAATTAATATTAACACTATTATTTTTTACTTTTTAGTTTTGAAGTCGGTTTTAACTAACGTAGTTATTTCTTTTCTAGCCAGTAATAGAAAGAGACAAAACACATTTAGTGTTGTCAGATTAGTTTGTAGGTAGGTACATGACATTTTACAGACGTTATAATTTATTCCTCTGAAAAAGTTGTTTAAAACGTTAAGAGTAGACATGTAATATACCTACATATACATTAAAGCTGTCCGTACTAACCTGACATGTCTAAAATGGTACACCTCTTTTCGTTGTTATTGTCATTAGTTTTAGTCAGGTTTATTTTTTTATGTTAAATATGCAGAGGCACAACAACTTGGTTTTAGTATTAGTGGGACTTAAGTGTCTTCGGCTAGTCGTGGGTGTCGTGATAGGTGCCTATCGCCAACCAGGCACATATCCAATCCCGAGCAACTTTTTTTTGTATTAGAAAATTGGAAAACCCAAATTTTATTTTTGTAGCCCGACCCGGGAATCGAACCCGGGAACTAATGCTGTCAAGTCCAATACCTAGACTGCTACAGCACAGAGGCGGCAAAATAATTTTCCTATTTTTTTGTTGCCCGACCCGGGTTCAAACCCAGAACCTCAAGAAGTCAAGTCCGACGTCGGACCGCTAGACCAGAGGCGACCTTTTGTTAAAGCTTGTAAAATTACTGTATACATTACCAGAACGTGAGGCGTCAAGTGGATATATTACATCTCGGCACAATGTTATTTGATGGGTATTTCTATCTGGGCCAGTAACGGCATCTAAACTGCAGCCAACCACAACCACTGTGACCTTACACCTTGACAATGTGACTTATACCACACTAGAATACCGTTGGTCTCGTGATTAACATTGAGAACAAAAGGAGCTCGGGATCGATTTCCGATATGTGGAAGCAATGAATATTTCTTATTGTTCAGAATCTATTTTTAACCGACTTAAAAAAAGTAGGTCGTATGTTCGACTTCTATATTTATTTCGGATGTCAATCGATTTCTTAGTCATATGTGAACAGATTTTAAATTCTTTCGAGGTGGTCCTATTACCACCAAGTCTGGATCTGATGATGGAATCTAAGAGAGATCGGGGATAATACTCATTTATCATTACTGTCATCTAAGGATAATCTAAACGAAGTTAGTTAAGTGTGAATCTTCACGCCCATATCCCCGAAAAGGTAGGCAGAGACACAACCAGGGCAGCCACGCCTAGCCGAAGACACTAAGTCCCACAATGTGATAGGTAGCAAGCCTATCGCCAACCGGATACCTTTCCAATCCTGAGCAACTTTATTTTTATCAGAAAATTGAAAATAAACATTTTTTATATTTTCTTGCCCAACCCGAGGGTCGGACCATGGAACCAAGAAGTCAAGTCCGAAGCCGGACCGCTGGACAGAGGTGATAATTTTTCGCAGTCACTGAAAGCTTGGTTTAGGGAAAGTGAGTACCTAGGTACACTGTAATTTATAAAGTGCATATGAATGGAGCAAAGGAAAATTTAATTGCATAGCCTGCACCCTGCCTTTTTATATGTAACTAGCTATCCCGGCAAACTTCTGATCGCCTTGTGGCATGTGATTTTGATATCCTAATTTTTTAAATGTTTTGATGGTTATTCTACCATTCGAGGCTGAGACGAATCCAAAAAGATTTCGTTTTAATCAGCCCAGCAATTTTCGAGTTACAATAATTGTTTTAACAAACTGGAATTTCTTTTATATTAGATGCCTGCTAAGTATTTATTACTAAAGATATATGAACTCATATTTTTTTAAACTTGAAATGGCGTTAAGTTTAAATAAGTTTCATATATATTCTAAAAATCAGAACTTAATATCTAATTGGTTTAGTTTAGTATTTTTCCCAAGCCCTGCTACAGGTACAACTACAATTAATTATCGACGTTATTTCCAAATAAAATGGCAATTGACTCATACTTTATTGGGCTCTGTGGTCTAGCAGTCCAGGCGTTGGACTTGACTTAATGAGGTCCCAGGTTTGTTGCTCGACCCAGGATTCCTGGGTCGAGCAACAAAAAGGAAAAGTGTTTTTTCCAATTTTCTAATAAAAAATGTTGCTTGGGATTGGATATGTGCCCGGTTGGGGATAGGTTTGCCACCTATCACATTGTGGTACTTAGTGTCTTCGGCTAGTCGTGGGTGCCCTGGTTGTTCTTCTGCCTACCTCTTTGGAGATATAGGCGTGAAAATACTTTTTTTCAGTTTTTTTTTTTGAAAAATCTACAATAAACGATACGTATAGGTACAATTTCATAATATCTAGACAGATTGGAACGTGGTACCTAGGTACTTTAGCAAATCTATTTAAAAAAAAGTTGAGAGGTGTCAAGGGACACCCGGATGGAACAAAGTTCTCTCTTCCCCCCTCCCTCTCTCTCAATCTCTAGTAATCTCTATCTCTCTTATACAGAGAGACAGACAGAGAAACATGAAATAAAAAAAAATAAAAAAATATATAAAAAATAATAAAATAAAAAAAATGGAAATGATAATAAAAAAATAGAAAATTAAAAATTAAAAAAAATTGTCCAACCCGGGATTCGAACCCGGGACCTCATGCAGTCAAGTCCAACTACTGAACCTCTAGTCCACAGAGCAAAAAGTGTCGTGACAACATTTTCGTAAGATTTTTTTCCGTCTAGCCCCCATTCACAACGCGCAATAAGGAACTTCGTTCCAAAACTTCGTTCCAATATTTAATACACAACAAATTCTTTTAACTGTCTAAAATTATTAGCTACAAATTATAATCTGATTCCTAATCTCATGAGTCGGCCCTAATCCCATAATCGTCTACGCAAAACTTTATTAAAAGCCGTTATACACATAAAGGCACTTTGCCCTGAAATTTTTACGGAAATCATACCTACTAAGACGGAAACGTTTTTCGACACACTTTTTCCCATTTGATGGTACTTACTTAAGTGATGGTCGCTGCCCACGAACTGCAATAACGAAGGTCTTGCAATTGCGTTGCCGACATTCTAGAAATGAGCAAGCGAAGTACCTACCAACACAACCACTTTATGGCGTTTTTTATCGGCGCCATCAACAATGAATAAGATTAAGTATTTTCAACAATCGTCCCTGGCATAGGTTATAATGTGCAAAGTAATCTTCTTGTCCGTCATAATCTTGGTTCAGCACAGAAAATGAAACTATCACAAACAACTATGTACCTAGTAGGTATAATATATAATCATCATCACCGAAATATTAGAATATTTCGACGATAAGCATCTTGCTCAAAACACTATGACAGCCTGAAGAGTATGAACGAAATAATCTTACTCCATGACATACAATGTATGTATACAGAATGACATATGTCATACAGAATACACAAACTCCTGACAAACCTAAAAATGCAAAACAGATTACCTATAACACAGTTAGTAAGGACTCAAAGTGAGTGTGGCCCTATACTAATCTGAATAACGAAAAACACTTACGCCAATATATAAAATATACTTGTATAAAAAGAGTGTGGCCCTACAATAATCTGAATAACGAAAAATACCTACGCAAATATTCCAAATACTGTATAAAAAGAGTGTGGCCCTACACTAATATGAATAACGAAAAACACCTATAAAAATATACAAAATACTTGCTCTAAGTTAACAAAAATATGTGAAATCCAACTACTTTTAATTATCTGTAGATTGCTCATGCTTCGCTGCCCACAGTCACGCTCCAACAGTTTCTAACGTTTACCAATATATGCTGCAGATGATTACCCGTGACGGTGATTGCTTGAAACGGACAAACCCGTTAGTCACATCAGCACAAAGCAAAAAGTACGCCAAGTAAATAAAGTTCGTACAAACCATTATTTCATTCCACTCAACGTAATAGGTACTGTAAACGAAGGTCGCCAAGAAGAATGCTAAATCTATATATAATATTAATAAGTACGTGAGGCAAAAACTTTGGACTAAATTTGGCAAACTTATAGTTTATGTGTAGCAGAAGTGCAGAATGCTAATATTTTTTAATGATAATGTTTATAAAGTGCATTAATTCAAAAAATAAAACATTACATACTACCATGCATTTGACACATACAAGCAAATATATTGGTGATAACGATAAAAGATCACAAATGGCGCACAAAATATAATATATAAATATATAAAAATAATCATACAGTTTGGAAACAAAGTAGCTGCTCTTGAGAAATGAAGATGGCGTTCTTATCAACAAGATATTAAAATTTATTATGGTCGACCAATGGGCGACCAAAGTAAATATAAATACCTATTCACGGTACACTCACGTTAGTACTACGAGTATTACTTATTCCAAACCTATGCAGCGTAGGCTACGACCGACCGACCTTTATCAATAACTAGCAGCTACTAGCTTCGCAGGATTGGACAAACTTCTAGTCATTATTATACATATAAACTTTCTTCTTTAATCTTTCTATTTATGAAAAAAGTGTATCAAAATCTGTTGAGTACTTTCAAAGATCTAAGCATACATAAGTAAAGACAGCGGTAAACTTTGTTTTAAACCTACTATGTAGTGACGTGAGTATATACCAGAAAAACTTAAAAAAAGACATTAATTAATGTCTTTTAGAAACAAGTTTTTTTTTGTGATAAGAATACAAACATGGACATGGCTCTCCTGTTAATAAGAAATAACTGTGGCCTATAGGCATCATAGATGTTGTATGTGCATGGCTGTGCCTTTGTGTTAGGCTAATTGTGAAAATCTACCAGTTACCCTACCTTCCAGACCGGAATGTGACAACAGTGCCATAATGACAGCATTAGGGTGACAGGTAAAGGTAAACTGGCATGTTGCAGCGTGGCACTTTACAACCAGTGAAAGTTAAAAACACCTCAATATTTTCCCACAAACTTCTAATTATCCAATAGGTAACATAATAAGCCAAACCATAAAGCCACACATGTTATCAAAGGACAATGTGCATACAAGCACCTATGTAAACCTGATACAGAAAAATTGCAACCATAATTCAAACAAAAATATTTTAATGACACAACACTAACACAACTTGTAGGAGAAGATTAAAGGCCTAAATTGATATATAGTTACCGCCTTATATGAAACTAACTTTTGAATAACACCGAGTCACCAGTCCACTAGGCTACTATAAAGATGGCATTACATACACATACTACTAAAATATACCACTGAAGTGCCTACATTGTGAAAACTATTTAAAAACTGTATAAAAATACAAGAAAACATAAGTAAAAGCAACAAAACAGCAATAAGAATAGGTTATTATTCAAAAGACTACAATATGTTTGATTATCATTATTCCAAAGTAAAAAGATTTTTCTAGATTCTAGTATAGAATGGATTCCTAAAGAATGAGATTTTGATATTAAAATTGGCCAAGTACACTCAAAAGGCACCATATGCACCATGTCAGTGTGTTTTCTCCATCGAATATGTTTGAACAAAAAGTTTTAAAATCTAAAAAATTACAACGTTATTTTATATTTGCTCTTCAACATTCCAGATATGTTAAAAAATCTTGTGACAGTCTTTTAAGGTCATTTATCACCATAAAGTGTTACTGATGATGAAGTATAATTGAATTGCAATAAAACTGCAAAAATCTGACTTCTATTTAGTAACTTAAGTAAGTCACCTAAGTCACCACCTCAAAGTACACTCTTTGAATTAAGAAAATAATTTTTAAAATCAGAAGCAATGGAGAAATCTATCAACATACATAAAAAATATAGAAGTTAAACATATATCCTCCTCCGTTTTTCTAAGCTTATTAAAATTGAAATCACTTGTTAGTTTATTTACTAGATTGTAGTGGCAAATACGTCACTCAGTAGAGCTTGTAATAGAAGAAAAAGGTTTTTAAGTAATTTCTGTCTTCTAATAACAAAAGCAAATAAATGAAATAAAACTGCCAAAAACCAACTTAAATTTCAATTATTATGTCATATAACCACATAAAAATTGAGTATTTTTCTCAATTTCTCCTGAATTTTTAAGTTTAATCTATATTTTGAAATGCTGCCACTGCTAAAGTATGGTTACCTACTATCAATATTTTATGTTACAATTAAAAATATTTTTTCTTATCAATGTTTTATACCACAAATTAAAATTTTAACCATTTTAATATAGGCAGGATGTGACATCGATATCATGAGAAAAGATGGAGAAAAGGCACTAGAAAATCCGTCTATGTGATATTGACACTAGTCAAGGCAGTGTTTTAGGAACGTCATTTTGATTTTGTTTAATGAAAATAATTCATCTAAAAATCTTAAAATGATATCATGAATAAATTATATACAAAATTAAAACAATATTTAAATCATAAATTAATGACTTCAAAAGAAACATTCTCTGAATTTAAGTTCTGGATCAAATGCTACCCATTGATACAAGGCTCTCAATTCTATGACAATTAGGATAAAACTTGCTTTATATATAAAGGAATTTTTTTTTGCAAAACATTACACAAATAAATAAAATCCTCTTGGCCAAAACTTGATACATGTGATGTAATATTTTAAACTAGGTTAAAGTTTGTTATAAAACACAAAGTTTCATAATATAAGTTTATGTACTTAAGTAATAATCTACTTAATGTAACTTTTTTATTTAGTTTTTTTCTTATTATTTTTTTATTTAGTTATTATTTTGTATATTCTTTATTAAAAAAGGGTATTGAATCAGCACCTATTTTATAAGGCTTCACTGTATGTACATCATTTACATTTTAGTTTGGTATATTTCACATTATGACTAAACATATCACGAGTTAGGTATAAAGATAGTAAGTTAAATAGAAATCACCAGCAAAAAATGACTTACTGTTACTTTGACGTACTAACTGAGTTTTTGTTCCAAAACTAGTACTTCTGTAACTTTTCCTTGGTCCCTCAGGATGAAACAAACAGTTTTTCAGACATTCTAGACCAAATTATACTGTCATTTGTGACCTCAAAACAATGAATAAAGTAAAAGGACACATGACACATTACTATGACACAGTACTTGTTACCAATTATTACATAGGTCTAAAAATCCATGATTAAAACGGCATATGCAAAGGCTGTTTGACACGGAGATGAATATGTGTGCAATGAAACATTATAACATCTATATGTGCCAGTAAAAGATGACGACCCTAGGAATGTTAACAAACTAAATATGTGGACTCATAGACTCATTAGGGGCGGTCCATTAATCACGTGAGGCTATTTTTAGCATTTTTTAACCCCCCTCCCCCTTGGTGATACATCGTGATGTTTAAGGTTACCCCCCATCCCCCACCCAACATCACATGTATTTTTTTAACCAACTTACCAAACTATAATCTTTGTCGGTGTGTTAACCGTTTTCCATTTCTAAACCGATATTTTTTTATTTAAAACATTGCATTTCCTAGGTATAACAGACTCCACAAAACCGGTTTGATGGTTATTTTTTTGAAATAAAGGGATGTAAACCATTTAGAGAAATAATCATGGAAATAAGCCAACAGCTAATAAAAACATAAATTTCATGGTAACATGGAATAGTTGATTCTAGATTTTAGGTATACCGAATGCAAGCATTCATTTATATATCATCACTAGACCCCAGTGTGTGTAACCTATGACATTAAATAAATTAATTAAATAAGTATTCCTGGACAAGTTACACAAATTGAATCTAACCCCAAAGTAAGCATATTATATGGTTGTGTTATGGGTGTTAGTCAAAATCTTAATAGATTTTAACATTAACATCAAGAATAATTTTGAATTTCAGGATTTAATTTACTAGTTTGTGCAAATGGTCAGTTTTAAAAGGTTTTGTGCTAAATTATAAATAGCAATACGGGATGTATTCATATTTTCAACTTAAAAAAAATATTGCTAGCTTAAGAACCTCCTCAATTTAAAATGATACTTAGTCATGATAATGACCAACATCAGTTTTTTTTATTTATTATATTTATTTAAGTTGGTTTTTATTGGGGTCTAAATCAACATCAACCATGACATTATGACCAAACTTCAAAGTAAACAGAACAATAATATGAGTTTTTTAAATACCATATTTTCACCAAAAATGAGTTCAAGGTATACAACAGGGTGACATCCACATATTATACTAAAAGTACTTCATAATTTAAGTTTGATTTATTTCGACGGCAAAGGTCTAGAATTCTCTATCAAGAGTATGTTTCCTGAACTATATAATCTTATGCCCACACAAAGACATCAATTAACATTAAATCTGTAATTAAGTCATGTTATTTAGAAAACTTTAGGTTAATGACTCAGTTAATGATAATTGACATCTGTGAGCAGCCATTAGTGTCCTCAAGGAGGGTATAGCTGTCTTCTAGTTTAGTATGTTTGATTTTTATACTTCACTTTCCGTCACGTGAGCTGAAGTAATTATATTACCCAGTAATAAAAGGACAAACATAACAAGTAAAAAACCACTTGCTTCTGTGTTTGAGCATAATATGCTATCAGGGCAATATAATATCAAGAATGTACTGTTTCTAAAGCACCTTAAGCATTAGTTTTACAAATTTTACACAACATAAAGTTCACATGAAGACCAGTAACCTTGACCCAAAAGAGGTCAGAATATGATCTACTTGAAAGCTAATAGTTAAGCTAGTTTGATACAATTCAACTTGGATATACAAGCGAATAGACACTGAGAATGTTCAGAACTGAACAAAGAAAAATTAAAATTTCACCCGTACTTTTGTCCAGTTGGCCTAACCTGCTTCGTTATTATATCATTGGATTCACATTGCATTGCTAGATTTAACACATTTTATTGAGTTGCATTTGTTAAAGAGACATAACTAAAAAGGAATTCTAGTAGTAATAACAGTTAGTGGCCAATATGTCATAATACACACATACATATCTTCACCTCTTACCTTATGGGGTCATAATAATAAGCAATGTAATTGTAAATGGTTATGATCATGGTAATAAATTAACAGACTAGGGACCAGGACAAAATACCTGAATAAATTTCATGCCTTGCAGTAATAAGTGAACTTTAGGTGTTTGATAAACAGTGCTCAAGTGTTGTAGTTTAAACAGTGACTGATATTAATGACTCACAGATCTTTAGGTGTAGACAGATTGCATCTCAAATGAATGCCAACTACAAAATTTTAGTTTAGATGAAGTTTTTGTGCAATCTATATTTACACTGAAACTGCAGGTTAACCACAGTCAACTTGCAGTCTAAACTTGCAGTCGATGCAGTTTGATGCTCATATCAACTGCATATATACTAAATACCAGCTACCGCTGAGGTTGCAGTGATCCTTGGGATTATTTGACCCATACTCTTTAATACTAATAATAGTCTATTATCTTTCTCAAGGAATGGGCTATCCCAGATTTTTTTAAGTAGGTACAACTTGTACTTCCAAGAGCATTTTCAAACAAACAAACTTAAGTTTTACAATTGATAAATTATAAATTAAAATGTATTTCTTTGTCTATATATGTTAAAAAAGTAAGACAATACAAAAATATTGGTTACCTTGGTGTCTGAAGAATAAAACTGCACATGTAATCTCCCACTTAAAACTTTTATTATAGATACTTTGTTATATGTATTATCACAAATCCTGGTAGACTTAAACACAATCACTCAACTGGCAATCCTATTTTGTATTCTTTGATTATTGATCTCATATAAACATAATTTACACAATAAAACACAATGCAAGATGACTAAGGTGTAAAATCTTACTCATCCTACTTCATTCTACACAATCTTAAAAGATTATTGCATATTTGGATGGCGTTATTCTCTAAACTGTCCTTATCTTTCCACATTAATCTCATGAAAATATATACACTGACTAAATTATTTTACACAATTGTTGCTCAATTTGATACCTCCGTATTTCCATTGTGAAGATCAAATTAAAGCTTATGACTTTTGAGCTAAATATTTCCAAATGTACTCAGATTTCACATGGGTTGTTGCGGGAGTTTCTACCAGTACTAAAGTATGAAAATATAAGATAAAGCACCTCGATTGGACAATGGTATGTATCAAAGATATTAACAACTTGATATGACGCGCTTCGCCGCCAAGGATCCAGCGATCGGGTCCGGTGCGCCACCGTTTAGGCCCTGCTGGACGCGAGCGGCCCTCAAGTCAAGGTGGGTACTTCCCCCTCGCTCTTGCAGTCTTACGAAAAAATAAATGCCACATTACACACTAATATTAAAGCACTGTACAACAACAATAAGTTTTCTTTTCCTTTTCAGGGCTAACGTTCATTTCTCGCACTATTTCGGCGAACATTTCGTTGACATTGGTACGGCTTTTCGCGGAAACCTCCACGAACGGGCAGCCCCACATTTGAGCCAACGCTGAACCTTCCGCTTGCGAAACTTCCCGCTGGTGTTCTAAATCGGCTTTGTTACCAACTAAGAGTATCGGCACACGCTCAGAACCTTTGACGCGTGTTATCAATTCCTTCATTGGTTTTATGTCCTGGAACGTCTGGTGATTTGTTAAAGAATATACAACTACAAATCCTTGACCATTCTTTATATACAAATCTCGCATTGAAGCGAACTGTTCTGTTCCAGCTGTATCTAATATTTCTAGGACGCATGGAGAATTGTCCACTTCTATTTCTTTTCTATAAAAATCTTCTATTGTGGGGTCATATTTTTCCATAAAACATCCGGACACAAATTGCACGGTTAGAGCACTCTTTCCGACCCCACCCGAACCCAGCACCACTACCTTGAATTCGCGCATTGTTGTTTAAATTACACTTGTTATTCTCTATAAACGTTTATGAAACGTATTTTCACTTTGTGCTATAAAAATGTCATTGCTACGTTGGTTTATGACTCACTCAGATGCAATCACTAACATTGGTTCACAATAAAGGACGATAACTAGATGATAAACAGCATCAGAGACGCCATTTTAGTTGGATGAATAGCAAAACAACTGTGATTGCATCGCCGCGATGTGATAATCACTTCACACTCGAAAGTACAAAACGCGGAAACAACATGTATCCAACTGACTTGCTCTTTACTGAAATTAGCACGAGCAGCAGGTTGGTCAATGCACTCTAGCAAAAGCTTGATTGGAGAATGGAAGTTATTGCAGACCGGACGTCAGTGTGACCCTTTCTCTACCGTATAATTTCTTCCATTAATATAAATTTGACGAAACCTAAAAGTCAAATTAATGTAGATTTAGTTCTTTATATTAAATAGAAGAGCAAAAGTATCCTGAGATTACAATACTACTGAATCGCACTCATTTCTTTTTGTTTTGCACTTTGAATTTTGGTTTCGTGTATCGTATTATTCTACTGATCATAGTAAACTATTTGAAGTATAGTAACATCGTCAAAACTGCTTCCGTGTATGGTAATGTTTGCAGTACTGAATATCGTTTTAAAACGGATTTAGTAATTACGTTCTAAAACTAGTAGTAAAATTGAGTCAATATTTTTAATTGAAAATATCTAATTACTTTCAATTAAAACTATTCTATGTAAAAGCACTTTAATCAAATGCTTTATCGGTTACAGCTAGACGAGTTCGATAGTTTATCTAAGAAATAATACTTTGGTACACAAAACATAGATTGACAAAAGTTTATGGCAATCTGTGGATAGTAATGTCAGTCTGACTTTATTTTGAGATTGCCATATTCAGTTGCTTATAAATGCTTCCAAAGACAAATACATTTTAGTTTACTTCACGTTTTTTTCGTTTTGCTTAGCCTTTCCGTTTCAATTATGCTAAATAATTTACTCTCGTATTAAAAAAGTTATTTTAATTAGAAATAATTCTATAGTTATAGTTTCATTGGTATAGATTGTTGTTTTTAACAAGGATGTGCGCAGGAAATAGTATGAATAGATCGTTGGCTTAGCTATTTCAAACATTTTAATTGAAATTGCTCACTTTACATAATTTTGGGCTTATTCTAAAGTTACTTTATTAAGGCGAGAGTTCGAAATGCAAGAAGAAGTGTAAAAACGGAATAAATACGGTTGAAATGAGAGCGCTACAGAAATTCTGTGGTGTTACGCTCGCTGACTGCATTCGCAACGGGGAGATCCGAGAAATTGTGGGAATGAAAAAAAGAGTTGGTCTAAAAATGAGAAAGAGCGAGCTCCGTAAATTCGGTCACGTGGTAAGAATGACCGGAGAGTCGTAGGTTGACATTCCACAGTCGTATCGCTTAGTTCTTATACGGGGGTGGTGTCAAAAACCTCCGAAACCGCCATGTTTGTATGAAAAGAGTACCTAATACATGTGGAAGGAGTTACGAAGAAATAGATTTGGCATACTCTTTGCCTAACTGGTTAGAGATTTGACTTGAAGAAGTGTATGTGGGTGTATGTATATAGTTTGTTATTTTGTAACTGAAAAAATAAAACTCACCTATTTTGACCGTCTCGTTTGTCAAAGGGTACACGAATAGAGCCACTGTGCAACCGCAAGGCTCGGGTTTGATTTCCGACAGGGGCATACATTTTTGTGATGAACATTTAGATGTCTGTATTAAATCATCAATCAATAAAAGAGTTTTAAATTAAATGAAGTACGAAGTCTTTGTGAAGAAAGATTTAATTATTCTTGCCGCCATAATGACAGTGTCATGTTCCAACGCCCTGAGCAGCTAGTAGATTTGAACATTAGGCCTATCACTAATGTGTAAATCACTAATCTATGGTATCTTCACACCATTGATGTCTCGCAATGTCTGGTATGGTGTGAGTTAATTTGCTGTCTTAAGTTATAAAAAAATTATAACGAATACTTATTTTGTTATCAGCCTGCATAAAAACGATGACTATCGCTCGCATACCAACTCTTTCCTGACTCTAATAGCCAATGTTTTAAATTCAGCCATCGCATAATGCCAGACTGATACAAATCATGCCACGTTAAGCAAAGTAAACGGCAACCTTATTTAGTTTAAGGTTAATAAATGAGAAAGTTAGTAATACCCTTGTGAAACTAATACAAAAACACAGGCATTCATTTGGTTATGGCACAATTATAGCGAAGGCAAAATTGTGTTAGATACAACTCATACACACGCTAGCTTTCTTTCAAATAGTTTATTTACTAGATATGTGTAAAATTTTTAAATTACAAAAATTTTCTTGTTTTAGATATTATCGAATAGTCTATTCAAAATGTCTGAAGGCTGCTAATTAAATTACCGTGTCCCTTAAATCAATATAAAATTCAAGTTGTATCTTACCTCTTTATCTTCCGGACTCTATGGTTGAGTGAGTAAGAATTTACAGATCTATGGGGCGTATTACATTGTCAATATTATCATAATCCTAATATCGCGATATCGCAAGTATTGAATGGGGCGTATTACAATGTCAATATTATCATGATCCTAGTATCGCGATATCGCAAGTATTGAAAGGGGCTATTACATTTGTCAATAATATCATCATCAGTATACAGTTGAATGTATTACAGTGAAGTTGTGTTTCACATTCGATTAAAATTAAGTTAATCCGAATTCTACGTGGATAACAGTAGAAAAGCAACTATAGCAATAAAAATACTCGTATTAACGTTGAAATCTAAAGAGAAGAGAAAGTGCCGGACTCCTTTGCAGAATAGACCCTCCGCCTTTCGGCCAGTCACCTCGTAAAAGGCGAGCATAGGATTCCCGTCACTAGCACCGTGACATCGTACTAGGTGATAGAGTTTCGCAGCAACTCGTCCGGATTGGTACCACCGCCTTGCCTATTTCTGTCACCATAGCGTCAATGCTTGCCGTTAATGTGCTTCGGTTCGGAGGGTAAAGTAGCTTGTAAATTTACTATGGGTCGAGGCTTAGCATCCCGGCCTCAGGTTGGCAACACAACACTACCGACTTTGGTGTTTCTAGACGGCATGGATTTCTTATCATCAGGAAATCTGTGTGCTAGTTTGCATTCCATTAAAATATTAAAAAATACACCTAAATATCACACAAGAAATTATCTTTGGCAGTGATGTGGATGATTTCGGCAATTATTTTAAAATATTTATGTTTAGGGTTCCACAGGGCTGGACACGTTTCATTTAAGAGAATAAATTCCTTCAAGTCATTATTTCCTTCAATAACATTACTGTAAGCGACACAGCGTATGTGTATTTTGTCATACATCGTCACTACTCACACGTTGTTCCGTCATGGCTGCAAGCGAATACTGACATGAAATATCTCGATGCGCTTACATTTCAATATTATTGAAGCCACGCCCCCTGAATATCGTGGATTTCAAGATTTCCAGAAATCTTGTGATATTATCATGATACCGCGATACAGCTTATTACACTATCAATATTATCAAGGTAAGGTCGTGATATTATTGATAATGTAATACTACCCAATGATGCGAATTAAGAGTAGGTACCAGTTTTCCACATTTTGGGTAGATTTACAGCTAGGTAACAGTAATTAGATAGCAGTAGGTTTACAGGTAGGTGACAGTTCTCACTTGTCAACTTGTCAGGCTATTTGTCATTTGTCAACTCAGAACTGACATTTGGTTTGTCGTTGTCAAACTGTTATAAAACCAAAGAGTAAAGTAACTGTCCATAAAGGAAAAGAGAAACCTGTTTGCCGATTTTCGAAACCTATGGGAACTACCGCTATCTGGTGACTGATTAATTAAAATAAATGTGTCGGTGTGAGTGTATATTATATTTACACTCACACTAAAAACGATATCTTTTTTATTTTCGTGGTATTGTAAGGCTACGTGCACACTGGTGATTTAGATAGCACCACAACAGTACATTTTATCTTATTCATGTGAACATTTTATTTGAATAAGAATGTACTGTAACGGTGATCATCACCAGCACGCATAGCCACACCACATCGTCTCAAATAAGTCAAGTCTTTTCATGAAACGATCACATTGATTTTTCGTAAATTTATGATGTAACATATAAAATAAAAGGAATTAAATAAGCATGAAGTTTATTTTGTCTTCTTCTGAAATATGTAAGTAAAATGAAAAAGTTAAAAACTTTAAACTAACGCAGTGTGTTTTAAAAAAATAATGAAATAAAACATAAAAGCATGTGATGAAGTTTTAATTTATTACAAATTTACATTAAACGTCGTTTACTTCTCAGGTAAACACTACTGTTTTTCCTGACATACAAGTTTGTTTGCATTTAAAATCAATTTATATAAAACGAAGTGGGAAATCGTGTCAGTTGGATATCCATTTTGAAAAGTTACTTAGTTAAGCCCATGAGCTATGACTTACAGGGTGTGGAACTGAATGCGTGTAAGCACCTAAAAATTACAAGATATATTAATAATAAGCAATTGCCGCTTTCCAACAACGCTTTCCTCGTGTTGGTCAAGGCTCCTTTGCAGAATAGACTATCTGTCTTCCTGCCAGACTGCTCGTGAAAGGTGAGCATAGGCTTACCGTCACAATCACCGTAACATCTCACTAGATGGTTGAGTTTCGTAACGACTCGCCTGGATTTTACCACCACCTTACATATTCCTGCCACCATAACGTCAGTGCTTGACGTCGACGTGCTCCGGTTGTTGTATAGTATACTTACTTTTGATTATGGCTTAACATCTCGGTCTTAGGTTGGCAGCGCACCATCACCACCTTTGGTGTTACTAGGCGGCGTCAATTTTTTATCACAAGGAAATCCGTCTGCTTGTTTGCCTTTCAATATGTTCCAAAAAACTAGCTTGCAAATCATTTAATCATCAAATGCACTCCCGTAACCAAGAAATACAAGCTATTTACCCCAACTTCATCAGCGTAGAATATATTTTCATACAAAATATCATAATACTATTACTGTCCGTACTTTACATCCAACTTTACTTTAAATCCAAATATATATATTTTGATATATTGACTAGAACCCCATTATTATTTAATAATAAAATGGAATTATGGACTCTGGACTTAATCAACCAAAAACGGATGCAACACACTAATGTAGTAATATTTTAGTACAACAAACAAGAAACCTCACAAAGATGTTTTGAACTTTCAGACGTATCGTTAGCCAATCACGCTTATCTTTCTATCTGATCCGATTGTCTTAAAATTTGGCTTAGAAGCAGTTTTACCAGAAGTGCAGTCACAGAAAAATAAGTAGGAACTGATACAGTTTAATGAACGTGAGTGTCTTTTTAAATTGTTCTTCCAGGAGGCTCACTAATCTACAGACGCGGGTGAACGGCCTACAATATACTGATATAGTTATTTATGTAATAAAAACTTACTAAGTTCATCATATCCGAAATAACACCTCAATTTTAGTTTTCCAACCATAACACAACAACAAAAGCAACAAAAAAATAGCCACCAAAAAATTAGGAATATGAAATAATAACAAAAAGATAATAGAGAAATTTTAAAATTTAACAATTTTCGGAAATGTCACATTTGACAAGAAACTTTAAAAAGATGGGTGCACAGACCAACTATAGTACTCCGATACTAAATCATACAAATTCTGTGGGACCAAAATGTCTTACAGCGCCATCTCTTGGTTCCCACAAACATACTCAATGCAATTTGTGATTTTAGATTATTATTGAATACATTTGTACACGTGACGAGTTGTGTTTTTCATGATATATGTATTTTTTTAACAAATAATATAGTTTTAGAAATTACTGCCAATCAAGAAAGTATTTAGCATGTTTCCGTATACTTGTTTTTCTTTCGTTTTTCTATATTTTTAGGTAGTTCATGATTAATTTCATTAAATAAAAACTTACTTACCGTCTTAATAAAAAGATCTATGTAAAGAAAACAATGAAACGGCTAAATTTCTATATTTTTTGGTAATAATTTATATATTATAACTTAATGTTTGTGGTTTAAATCTTATAGAAAAAAAATATAGTTTTAAATACCATCGATTTTCAACTAATAGTTAATGCCTATATAGACATTCGGAAACCATTTTTT
>NJDC01002087.1:533787-545560 GCA_002245475.1 Calephelis virginiensis | reverse complement strand
ATACATTTGTACACATGACGAGTTGTGTTTTTCATGATATATGTATTTTTTTAATAAATAATATAGTTTTAGAAATTACTGCCAATCAAGAAAGTATTTAGCATGTTTCCGTATACTTGTTTTTCTTTCGTTTTTCTATATTTTTAGGTAGTTCATGATTAATTGAATTAAATAAAAACTTACTTACCGTCTTAATAAAAAGATCTATGTAAAGAAAACAATGAAAAGTCTAAATTTCTATATTTTTTGGTAATAATTTATATATTATAACTTAATGTTTGTGGTTTAAATCTTATAGAAAAAAAAATATAGTTTTAAATACCATCGATTTTCAACTAATAGTTAATGCCTATATAGACATTTGGAAACCATTTTTTTTAGTGTATGATGTACAGAAAATTGTCTTTATCAACCTGCCTCAATCTTTAAATATTCACACCTATTATTATTATGATATTAATTATGAATGAATGAATAAATACACTTTATTATGCACCAAAATTTACAAAATAATACACACTCTTTCACTTATAGTATTTAGCTTAGGTGCACAAAGGCGGTCTTATCGCTTCAGAGCGATCTCTGTCAGACAACCTTAGTGTTGAGGTAATTTAATTTTCAAGAAAAAATATTAGTGATGTACAAGATATGCATTTGTGTTTTGAAAATCGGTGTAATTTTATCAGTGTGGGTGTTTATTAAATTGATTACAGTCTTTATTTAAAACTGCTGTATATTATCAGAGTTTATTATTATTTAATATCTCTGGTATTAGTATTACGGGCTTACACGATATTGTGAGGTTAGACCAATTTATGTAACTCTTCCAGGGAAAATATTTGTTTATTTGTTTATTTATCAGTCTCTTAATTACCAATAGAGGTGTTGTTCAAAGTTTTTATACGAATAATTTACAGCGACAATAGCGAGTACAAACTTGATAAGACGTAAACTCATGGTAATGGCTCTGTTTCGCAAATTGCAAAATGTGTACTTTTTAAAATCGTTTCCGAATTTAGCCATGTCTTTTTATTTTCTATGAGTTTAACTCCATCTCTCGGGTCCCATGGAAATTACTCAAACAGTCTAATAGTAAGTAACAATGACGATAACACCTGGATGTCTGTGACACGAGATTGAAAATTGACAGTAATCATCACTATAGATAATACACTATGACCATCACTGTAGTCTTTGATCTTCGACGTCACAGTCAGATGTCATTTTGACTCCGTCATCTGACGACAGAGTCGCTGCTGTTCATACAATTTTGACATTATTTTGACTGTGCACCCATTGTACAAAACATAAAATAACTTTGAACATAATTTTTTGTAAAATTAAATTAATCTGGGTGCTATTTATTTCAGCAGTTTACCTATATCAGCAAAACAAGCGTAAGTTAACAGTATAACACAATTAATAAGTTATTTGATGATTAAATCAAAACAAAATATTTTTAACAAAGTTGAAGGGTCACCGCAGTAGGTAGGAGCGGTGTATTACCCGGGATTTTTTTATGTAAAAGTACATATTATATAGTATTAAAATACATTTGAAGTATTTATTATAGCTATTTAAATAAAATGATTATAGTTATTTAACTAGCTATTGCCTGTGTTCGTACTTTACAAGTAACTTTTAAAGAATTGACTAAAAAAACCAATAGATTTGTTAATCAAAATATATAAAAGCTGATATTATCACGGTACGAATCAGTATAAGTGTGTAATATATGTTAGTTAGGATATTTTGCCCCATGCACAGTAGTATTGTGAATGATATGTTTGTAAATTCTGTGAAAACAAATTATCCTTATACTGTGAATGTTCAAAAGGTTACTCAGTTGGCCAATACACTTTATGTATAGTCCGGTAATAAATGTATTCCTTCTTTTTTTTAATAATACAAGTTAAGATTTGACTAGATTAATAATTATCTGATATAGCCAGAAGTGTTGAGTTTTAAATATAGGTTCGTATGAAATTATTTTGTTCACTTATATTAAAAATTGTTGTTCCACATTATTTTAAAAGTAACTAGGGTAAAACTGCTAAATAGCGGCCATGTCAACATTTTTCAACCAAAAAATCCTTTTATTTATCTATATTTGATATTAATATAGATTTGTATATTTTTAAGGTTCTGCATTGATTCAGGGTTTTATATTTTAAATTTGTTTATATGATTTGTTCATATTTTATTTTCTATTAATTTTTATTCACAAACTTGACTAATGATCTTTATATCGGCCAGATAAACCGTAATGTCATCCTCTATTTTACCAAATATCAACATATGTTTAGTGAATAGGGCGCCAAGCAAGTAACTACCTAAATGAAATGCTCAGCTGCTCAAATTATAAAAACGTTCATTTTTTTCACGTATAGAAAATAATTCTTTAATATTGGATTACCATATGTAACGGTCATCTTTATTTACTTCATCACTATACACTAAAGTCATAGTTTCATGCTTAAAGGAATACATTGCGTCCCTAATTTGAATTATATCGTATTTAATTCGTCTTTTATTTTCTTTGTTTTGATTGTTCTTGTCATTTTTTTTTATCTTTAAATGATAATTTGGCGTGGTTTAAGTATGTTTTGTATCTAATAAAAATAACATTTAGTGTCATCAAAATAAATGCAATAGAGGAACAGATTGGAAAAAAAATAATTAAATTGAATGTTAACAAATTAATATGGTTTTAGAAGCCCTAATACGAAGCCCTACTGATCATCTTCTTCGACATTACAATCTAGTCTATAGACTAATGAGTAATTCTAATTTCTCTTAATCTTCTAAGCTAGTCTCTAAGTATAAGTCCATCAACTTTTACTTAGTGTCTCTAAACTTAAGTTTCAACCTCAACCTTTTTGTTGTCAACCTGTGGAAGGGACTTACTCTCCGGGTACCTACATCCAGCCACATATCTGCATTGTCAATCTTTTATCTGTCAAAAACAAACTAGACCTTTGATACAATCTCAACAAATATATGAATTTCAATGGTGCATAGTATATATTTGTCTTAAATTTTCTCCAAAGTGATGGGATCATCGGGATCATTCCTTTTTAATTGCTTACTATATTTATTTATTATGTCACCTTAAATCACAGTAAATTTCATCAAAATCAGTTGATTGATGTTTATTAAACCTAATGTGTTATCATAATCTGTTGGGAAGCTTGTGAAAAGCAAGTATGGGTATTTTTATTACTAACACTAATTGTGATTAAAGCCCGGTTCCTATATTCAAGAAACAAGGCATTTTTGCTAACAAACAGAACGAAAAAATCTGATTGCGGTTGTTTGTTGCCTATTGATAACTCAAAGCATTTTATGTAAATATGAACAAAACTTTAACACTTTTAGATAAACAACCAATGGTTATACATAATATTAAAGGATTCCAATCCGTTGATTATATGAATCTGGCTTAAAACACTAGAGTCTAGAGTAATAAACTTATCCAGATCGTTGTTACGTCTTAACCTAATCCTGCTAGCTTTCTTCACTGCCATTGACTGTAGGGATCTGTAACTAAATTAACACTCAAATGAGGCTTTACATTTCAGCCTCAATTGCTTTTAAACACTTAATCTGTGCTATAATTATATGGAATCAATAAGAAAGGAATTGAACATATCACATGATTTGAATCTTCTATTGCACAAATGGTTAAAGCTTTTGTCTGTGAGAGGCGAAAAGTTGCAAGTTTAAATCATGCAAAGTCAAGTTTTTTTAAAAAAAATTCGATGTTTCATTTCAATAGGCATTATGTATTTCCTACAAGGAAATCAAGAAATCTATTTCTTTAACTCATTTTCCTTAACTACACATATTTTCAACTTTGAGATGTTGGTTTATAGGCAATTTCATAAAGTGTAAAGTAGGTAACTTATATTAAAATATCTACATTTCAGAAAATGTCTCACAAGCCAATGCCGTATAGTCCAAACTTTCCACAAAGTCAAGGATATGCTCCACCTGCAGACGAAAGCAAGCCACAAGAAAGTTACCCAATGAACCCACAAGTTGGCTACCCAGGTCCACCACCAACTGCAATGCCAATGCCAGGAGCCCAACCTCTACCAGGAATGCAACCTGGCTTTCAGCCTGGGTTTCAACCAGGATTCCAACCTGGGTTTCAGCCGGGATATCAGCCAGGATTTTCGCCTGGATACCCCCATCCTCAATCTGGGTACCCCCATCCTCAACCTGGATACCCAGCCCCAATAGTACAACAACCGGTACCACAAGCTCCAGGTAATATCAATATTTTTTTAGTATTTTTTGTCTGTGCTATCTCTATTATACAATTAATTTCTGAATTAATATTCCGCGCATATCGACTATTAAATATAAAGAATCAGTTTATTATAAAGGAGCAATTTTCATCACAATGAGCTTTAAAGGATAACGCACACCTGTGACGGGTCGGAGCGGGTGGGGTAGAAGTGTGTCGGGTCGGGGCGCATCACATCGGCGGATTTTTGTTACTCAGTACCAATGAGTAAAGTAAAAAGAATCGCAACTCTACTTTAAAATCGTCAAAAATGGAAAGTAGCGCCACTGGTAGTTGTCGTCCAAAATTTTAGCGTTACAATTTCGTTAGCCTGTTATTAATTTAATATCATTAATATTTAATATATTTTTACTTTCCTGGTTGACGTGTGTCTCACCATTAAAAATGCGGTCCGGGAATCGTTACACCACAGATTTTCCGTAGCGCTCTCATTTTAACCGCATTTATCCTACTCTCATGCGTTTTCTAACATACCCAACTAGCTTCCATACCACAATGTTGAGATAAGCACGGATTATGTAAAGGAATTAATTTAAAATAATATTTTAAAATGTATCTTCACTTCTCCAGTTGCCGCGTGATAAATTTAAAACATCCCTTTTTTCTGTCGGGGGTAAAAGAGCTAGTTTATTATCGGCGAACCGCAAGTCAATGAATTATGTTGTATAAAACAAAACCTATTAGCTTACTTTCAATCAACTCCGTAAAAAGGTTCTCAATTCGCTTTAATCTTTTTGTATCTTTGTTACGTCGCTTACGCGATTACTTATAAAAATTATTAAATATTGCCTAACCAATTACAAAAGTTAAATCTAACCCCAAAGTAAGCAAATTATATGCTTGTGTTATGGGTATTAGTCGACGATTCTAACATTTCCAACACATAGAAGTACTTAAGTATATACCAGATTAAATGATTAATAAAGACATCATAAAGACATGTAAATGTTATTCACATAAATGTCTGCCCCCGTCGGGAATGGAATTTGAGCCTCGCGGTTGATTAGAGGTAGACTTAGGTGTGTACGCTAGCCCCTCGACTAACGAGGCGATCAATAACCAACTGATTTTAATGATTCTTTTTCGGATAGGAAAGTCATGATGAACGTGAAGACTCTTATGGGGTAGGCAGAGAGTAACGAGTGCCAAGTCTGCAATCTACTAGTGGAGTGTTTTTAAAATGTAACTATTTCGGAATCGGAGCTCTCATTCTAAAAAAATATCAAATCGCGACATATTTATAAAATAATTGGAGTCTGTTTTTTGCAGTTTTACTGCAGTTACCTAAATTACATAAAACTGATGAAATGAATTGTAAGATGCCAATACTTTTTATAGTTGCGGCAATCGGCATTGACGCAAGTTTCCAGCGTCATTTATTGTATTGATGCCAAATTATTCTCGAGTGTGCATATTTATAAAGACTACTACATATTATTATCATTTCTTAATAGTAGGGAAGCCTAAGAAAGAATTTGGGTAGTTACTCGAGCGTGAAAGATTGTAATATACGAGATATCTTGTAGCATAGTTTTATGTCTACGTTTTTTAACGAAGCTCTGTAGCACCTGTCAAGTATAATGAAGTTCACGTGTAGGGTAGTCTGTCTTAATTTTTTTGGCTTAAAAAATTTACATTTTTTTAGCATTTAGATTAGAAAAAAGAAAACATTTATTAGCTGACTAAAACAATTAGCATGGTGGGTGGGTGGTAGGCTACTAAATTAATGTTTAAATATTCGAACGATTTGAGCTTGATGTACATGAAAAAGAGGGACAGAAAGTTGAACTTGAAAAAACAAATCAATTATGATCCTTAGCCATTTATCTGATTGACATATTAACGTCGTTGGAAATACATTATCAAATTCGATGTCTGATGAGCTTGCGTATGTTCGAATTACTGCTATTGTTCTTTGAACTCTTAAACGCTCACCGCATGCTTAAAAACATAAAAGTCACATGACCTTCTTTTATTTTCCACCATCTAATCGACAAAGTCCAAGTCATGACGCTGGAGAGAGTACACATTTATCATCCTGAACTCCCCTTCTGTAATAAAGCGACTGTATTCTGTCAAAACTCATGCTGAATTTATAATTCTGTCTTTTGGTGTGGGAAGTAGTAGAATGTTTTGCACTCCCATAAATTACCATATGAATCAAGCTTTTTTAAAATCCTTTGTTCGGGGATGGGAAGGGTGAGAAAAAAAATTCTAATGATAAATACATGTCGCCTATAGTCGCCAAGGTAAAATAATTGCAGCTATTGACGACCCATCGAAAATCATCACCGACCTTTTTACTAATTTTGAAATTTTCTTTTTATCGATTATTACTTATTGTAAGCAAACCACTTTTTCAATAAATAATTAGTCCTAGGTTTTTTACAAGTGATATCTTTAATTTTATAAAGAGGAAAGAAATAAAAGTTCAATAGGCAAGTTCAATACCTTCAGATTTTCGATGGGCCATTAATAGCTGTAAGTAGTTATCGTAATTAAAAATACTTGCTCATTCCTTCTGATTATTCAGCACAGATGCTACTCTCCTAGAGCGTTTAACCCATTTGTAAAACCACAGAATCGTATGTGGATCTCATGGAATATTTTCTTTCGTTGTTCAAGATTTCGTACTTCGAGTCGTAGTTATAATAATCCATGGGCTGGATATATATGAATAGAAGGGACATTAAATATTGTGCGACAAGCTTATCATAAATGTTATAATAACAATAATCAGATAGCTGAAAATATTTTAACACCTATAAAAAACTCAGTGACTTACAATGAAAATGTCTGAACCCGGTACTTCGGTGTATGACGCTCCCAGAACCACTGGATCAACTAAAACAAATGAAGATGTTTAAACGTAATAAAAACAAAAATAAAATTAGTTTATGATTTATATTTAAGTACTTATTTGTCTTATTATGCCATTGAGTATAAAGTTATTGACTTTACAATATAGATAAAGATGTTGACTTGGAGCTCGTTTTTAGAACACTAGATATACTATATCATTTACTAATTATATTTAATACATTTACAGTTGTCTCTAATCGACGTATTGTATGTTGTATTTTTTCTTAATTCATAAATATCATGAAATCTTCAGAACACAATGAAGTTAGTGATGTTTTACTTGAAAATAATTCGAGTGACAATGGATATTCAGTTTTAAAAAAGTATTTAATGGAGAATATTAATAAAGTGTTTTCTAATAAGTGTAACCGGGTTGGATCCTTAAGTATATTTCGAGCGAAAAGAGAGCTACGAAGTTTTTATCGCAGGTTGTTTAAACATCAAAAACGTACATACGAACGTTTGTTAAGTGATGAAGAAAAAAGGTTATTTTATATAGATTATGTAAGTGTGGTGGAGGGTATTTGATGTTTGCTTTTTTTCTACATTTCTGCTGTATTTAACTTGTAAATGTTGTATCCAGTTAGTAGTAAAGGTATGATTTATTATTTATTTACTTATAATCCTAATACTATTATTAAACATTTTTATTGTTTTTATGGCATAATGAGCGAACAAACACACGACTTTCCTGATGGTAAGAGTCATCATGACCATATATGTTATAAGTGTGTCGATGTTTCACAGGAAAAAAAACAGACGAATCGTTGTGGTAATAGAATGAAACACATTAATATTTAAAGCATATTAGAAAACATACTGCAAATAGGTTGCCTACAACATCCTGGACAGGATATGTGAAATTATTTTGGGAAAAAATATATATTTTTTTCATATAAATGTGTTCGCAATAAAACAGCCTATAGGTATGTTGATATTTTTTCTCCATTATCAAATCAAGTTAAAGTAAATGAGAATGACATACCTCTTTATCCTGGAAATTCCGGTAAATAGCAAACAATCCAACTTCTGCACATTGTACACGTCATATAATGTAGGTCTGAATAAAATTTTCATGTCGCCTCCGGTGTAGCGGTCAGGCGTCGGACTTGACTTCTTGTGGTCCTGGGTTTTAGCCCCAGGTTGCCCACAAAAAGAAGAAAATTTGTATTTTCAATTTTCTCCTAAAAATAACGGTGTCCGCGATTGGTTATGTGCCCTGTTGGCGATAGGTTTGCCACATATCACATCGTGGGACTTAGTGTTTTCGACTAGTCGTGAGTGTCCTAGTTGTGCCTCTGCTCACCCATCGAGGATATGGGCGTGAAGATGTTTTTTTCATTTTATCTCAATATTGCAATATTTTTTTTTAAATAAAAAAACATTCTGTCCAGGATTGTTGTACGCAGTCCATTTTAATATATTTTCTGTTACTAAATTTACTATTAAATATGTTTCATGCTATTCATTCATTAGTTCGATACAGGTCGTCTTAGGTTCGGATCTTAGAAATGTCAACCTGGGGGGTTGCCATAAGCTCTTAAAATAATATTATTCCAATAATACTAAATTTATTTAATTTAATAATACTAAAATCGAAAACAAATGATCGGAGAAAGACAACATTATAACATATGATGGAAAGTTGCTTTTAGAAGTAGACATTTAACTGGGAAATAATACTTCTTTAAGCGTTTCTGACAGAGCCCCTGAAACTTGCATGTCAAGACTCATACTACTCATGACAGAAGATCCCGTAAGAGATACCCAACGGGCTTGTTTATTTAAATAAACAAACGAATAAACGGTGTTATGTAAGAAAGATAATAGGATCTGTTTACAGTTATTCATAGATAAAAGATATCCACATGATTTTATTTGCATATGTAACTGAGATAAGACTCGACTGTAGACTAAAGTCAAGAAATAAAATATCCTTCTAGCGGTAAGATAATCGTCGGTAAAAGATAGTAGTTATGGGTATGTTAAGTTGGCAGCACCCCTGTTTTTTGTTTCCTTCAAAGCTATTAAGAGGCAGAAAGAAAAAAGGGACTGGATGTTGTGAGACTGACTTGGTTGCTTAAACAGACCAGGCTTTAAAATTACCTTATTCTGTTTTGTATTGTTATTCTGTTTTGTTTTGTATTGGAATAATTCAATTTGTATACAAAAACCAACATTGGGTTACAGTAAAAAACAAGTAGGATATGAAAACTTAGTTTTCTTATATTATAAGCCTAAGCCTAAAAACTACTTTTAGTTGGGAATTTTATTTTTTTATTTTTACGCATCTATAGTTTGTCTGAAGTAATGTAAGTAGGTTGTTATTAAACTGACTTCACATTGGCAGCTGATTCTTTTTATCTCAAACTAGCTGCTCCGGCGAACTTCGTTCTACCACGTTTAGTTTGTATGGGAAAACGTAAATATTGTTTTTTACTAGCTTTCTCACAGTCGAATGTGATTATTATTATTATTTAAGAGTTCTTGTAGAGCTACCCCGAGAATCACTACGACCTAACTAGATCTATTTTGATAACAACTCTTACCTGTTAAGCTAGGTGCTCTTGGGGTTGATCAACTTAAGATCTTTGGGATCAGATGCTTACTTCTAGCCCGAATAAACGCGGGACAGTAGCAGAGGACGTGCATTGGAGTCTCTTCTGCTTCAAGATGTCTCTGCAAGGCTCATTGTGCTAAGTGGTTTGTTTAGCTCGCAGTGACCTGCTCGAATCAAGATCCTGAGCTCTTTCCGATGCATACTGATTCCAATCGAAGAAAATTTGGCGTCAAACGTGCAACGAGTGCCTTTGCATGCTGTTGGCCCGTGGTTTTATGCCAATAGATTACTCGAATGGGGTAAAAAGTATCATATGTCTGTCTGCTGGTTCAAAGCTATCAATTTTCAGCCAAATCGGTTCAGCCATTCTTGAGCTATGAATAGTGTAAACAACACGACTTTCTTTTTATATACATAGATATGCATGAGATGGTAGCAATTGATTTCTGTAAAAAAAAACTCATTCATTACAGGTGGTTGGATGAATATTCCGCAAGGTCTCAGCAACTGTCCGCGAGGATTGGAATACCTTTCTATGATTGACCAGCTGCTGGTTCACCAAAAAGTCGAATTGCTTGAAGCGTTTACTGGATTTGAAACAAACAATAAGTACACAGTTAAGAATTCCGTGGGTCAAAAAGTGTATTATGCCGTGGAGGATAATGATTGTTGCACACGAAATTGTTGTGGCCCTCTGCGACCTTTTGACATGAAAATCATGGATAATTTCAGCAATGAGGTAGGGTTACTTTTATATATTTTTTATTTTTATTTTATTTTAGTTATTTCACATGGAAGACCTGTGAAGCTGGAGCCCTGCCATGAACGCTTAGAGCAGTATTATTTCCATGTTGCTAAATGTCCACTTATTAATTATAAATAAATATTTCTGGACAAAGTTACACAAATTGAATTTAACCCCAAAGTAAGCAAATTATATGCTTCGATTCTAATACAGAGAAATACTTAAATAGATACCAGAATAAATGTAATACACGCCCAGACCCGGAAATGCAGTCATCTAAATGTTTATCACTCAAGTGCCTGCGCCCGTCGGGAATCGAACCCGAGCCACGCGGTTGGTCGATGAACTTAGAGGCGTGTACGCTAGCCGTTCGAACCACGAGGCGGTCATATGTATGCGGTATGTGGAAAGAACTTTATAATTTTAAAAGCAAATCTCGAGACTCGTTTTTGTAACCATTCAAATGATTGCTAAGATTTGGAATGTGTGCCCAGTGACAACATAAAAACTAGGCGTTGATTCTGTAAATGTCTCATTTTTTAATTAAATTTACAGACTGTGTTAATTAAAAATGTCACTGGGTAATTATCGTCAGTAATAGACCGTTTTATAGATTCGTATTTGGGACCACTTATTAACTTATTAACACTTATGGGACTTAAGAAAAAAGGAGGATGATAGCTGTCTGATTCCCATATTTTTTATATCTGTTAATCGATTTCTCTTGTCATTTCTCAACCGATTTTTTTAAAGAGATTAGTTTCGGGGTGTTGCCATACCAAGTCTGGCTCCGATGATGAAATCAAGTAAAATACCTAATTAATTTTTGTGTACGTAGATGATCTACTTATTGAAATCAAAGTCGTTATTTTTTTCAATTTTACTATGATTAAATTATTTAAACTCTAACGTAAATAAATTACTGTGAATACAAAACGCCAACTTAAGATTAAGGTTTTATTATAACAGCAAGTTAAACATATTTTACAGAAAAAGTGGAAAGAAAAAAAAAGAAAAAAAATATTATTTTGCGGAATATGTACAACATTTTGGCGTGCAATTATTTGAATATTCATAGAAAGTAATTATTTATTGATATACATAATATCTTTTCATATTAAAAATATATATATATTTATATACACTTTGTGTTATTACTACACTTTGTGTTATTTATTATAAACAATTTTAAAATTTAAAAAAATGAAAATTTTGTAATAATAATAATAGGTTGTAATTAGTTTTAGTTGTTGTTAATTTCGTGTTTTACTTATTTGTTTGCACATCATTTAAG
>NJDC01002087.1:500728-532969 GCA_002245475.1 Calephelis virginiensis | reverse complement strand
CAAATCTCGAGACTCGTTTTTGTAACCATTCAAATGATTGCTAAGATTTGGAATGTGTGCCCAGTGACAACATAAAAACTAGGCGTTGATTCTGTAAATGTCTCATTTTTGCATTAAATTTACAGACTGTGTTAATTAAAAATGACACTGGGAAATTATCGTCAGTAATAGACCGTTTTATAGATTCGTATTTGGGACCACTTATTAACTTATTAACACTTATGGGACTTAAGAAAAAAGGAGGATGATAGCTGTCTGATTCCTATATTTTTTATATCTGTTACTCGATTTCTCTTGTCATTTCTCAACCGATTTTTTTAAAGAGATTAGTTTCGGGGTGTTGCCATACCAAGTCTGGCTCCGATGATGAAATCAAGTAAAATACCTAATTAATTTTTGTGTACGCCCACTTGTGGGCGCTGGAAGCCTAGAGGGGGGCGGTATAAATCTTGAAAAAAATGTTTTTTTTTTAAACTAGGCGCAACAAATATGTTATTGAGGTTATTGACAAGAAAAAAACGAGGGGGGGGGGGCGCTACAAAACAACTGATTTTCAAAGTGGGCGTTACATGAAATAAGTTTGGGAACCTCTGACGTAGATGATCTACTTATTGAAATCAAAGTCGTTATTTTTTTCAATGTTACTGTGATTAAATAATTAAAACTCTAACGTAAATAAATTACTGTGAATACAAAACGCCAACTTAAGATTAAGGTTTTATTATAACAGCAAGTTAAACATATTTTAACGAAAAAGTGGAAAGAAAAAAAAAGAAAAAATATATTATTTTGCGGAATATGTGTGTTAGTAAAGTTACAAAATGATTTAAGCATTCCGACATATTCTACAACATTTTGGTGTGCAATTATTTAAATATTTATAGAAATTAATTATTTATTGATATACATAATATCTTTTAAAATTTAAAAAAATGAAAATTTTGTAATTATAATAATATGTTGTAATTAGTTTTAGTTGTTGTTAATTTCGTGTTTTACTTATTTGTTTGCGCATCATTTAAGAATGTCACTTCAAATGTAAGAATCATATTTTATCAGAATTAATGAAATAGGGGCAGAGATATTATTTTATTGGTAGAACAATGCATAGTATTTTAATTTCCGTCTGTGAAGTGGCGGGCTTTTATTAACTTTAAATGTAACTGTTGTGGTTTATTACTTAATTATAAAAAAGTTATATTCAAGTGATTGGTGAAATTACTCATGGATAATTTTATAGAACTATTCATTTCATAATATTTCATTACTCAGTACTTACTTTTGAACCAATTACATACTTTCTTACAGATATTAGCTTCTTACTATTACTTTTCTTTTATTTGATTTTAAGTTACTTTAATGTATTTTATCAGAAATGGGATAAAAACTGGTTTTAATTGAGATCAAATTGAAATCGATGAGTAATAAAGACAAACATACGGATGGATTTCTTGATAGTTGGAAATACACCTCATCTCAAATAATTAAAGACTTTAATGTAACGTAAACTACCATTGTTTCGAAAGCTATCCAGTCAGGAGAAGAAACGGCCAAAAAACTCCCCTGTCAGCCAGGACTATAACCTACCTATCATCCTTGTACTACTAAACATGCATGTACATTATTGATGGAAAGTGACTAGTATCAACCACGAACACTACAACACAAGGAGTATCCTAAATCCGTTGCCGACCTTTAAGGAATGAGAATGTTCTTTGCTTGAAGGTATCCAAATCCGTATCTTTTAGGAAAAAACGCTAAACAAAATCTTATTTGTGCACTTGTAGGTTATCCATCTACACCGACCTCTGGCTTGTGATTCCTGCTTCTGCCCCTGTTGGCTGCAGAGCATGGAAGTGACTTCGCCACCGGGGACCGTCATAGGCTCTATTGAACAGGAGTGGTCCATCTGCAAACCGTGCTATGTCGTCAAGAATGCCACTGGTGAAGTTGTTTTGAGGATCAAAGGACCCGTTTGCACGTTCTCCCTTTGTGGTGATGTTAAATTCCATGTGAGTAGGAAAATACTATTTGAATTATATAGAGTGTTTGTCCGGGCCCACTGAGTACAATAGACCATCTGCCTCTTTGCCAGGCAGCTTGTAAAAGGCGAGCATAATTAAAATAGGTAAGTAAATAGTAGTAAATAGGTTTCCCCGTGTTGGTCCAGGCTCCTTTGCAGAATAGCTTGTTTGCCTTCCATTATCATAAAAAAAAACCAACAAGATCATTGGTTGTAGAAAGCTCAGCAACTTGCCCGGGTAGGGATCCTAGAAGTATCCACAGGCCACGGTTGTCTCATACCATCAGGAGACCCGTGTTGTTGTTCGCTGATCTCTCACATAAAAAACTTAGTTATAATTAGGTTTAAGTAGCTTGAGTTGAAAACATAGTATCGGACGTGGCTGACAGCCGCGACATGCAGGGTATCTAGATAACACTATTAGTTCGTCCCGAATGTAGGGAATATTATTTTTTTATGATATTGGAAGGCAAACAAGCAGACATATTTCCTGATGGTAAGAAATTCACCCCGCCTAGAGACACCAAAGGTGGTAATGGTGCGGTGCCAACGTGACGACGGGATGTTAGGCCTCGAGCAAAAGTAAGTTTACCGGCTACCTTACCCTCCGAACCGGAACACGTCATGACGTTATGGCGGCAGGAATAGGTAAGGCGGTGGTACCAATCCGGGTGAGTCGCTGCGAAACTCTACCACCTAGTCAAATGTCATTGTGTTAGTGACGGCAAGCCTATGCTCGCCTTTCGCCTCGGCAGCTAGTCTGCCTAACAGGAAAGCAGATGGTCTATTCTGCAAAGGAGCCCGGACCAATACTGGGAAAAAATAAATTAAATGTAGCCATCATCACGGTCGTGAGACACTGACAAGATATTATGACCAACGAAGTGATTGTAGCCGTCACCATCACCGTTAATATATTTAATTACCATTGTCTTTGTCAATGTTACTGTTATGCTTTTAAGTGAATCAAAACTGTGTGAACTAAATAAAACTATGTGCAACAGAAAATTTAAAAAAGCGGATTTGAAATGCTCGAATCAAGTCCTTTCTTTGGATACCTCACAGGAAATAATTGTTCAAAATTTATTTTTCTACCCCCCATTTAGGTCGCTCTAGCACAGTAACACCCCTACCTGATTTCACCCATGTTCTAACTTAAACGTTTTACTAAGCATATCTACACACAAACCAAATTTAATGAATATTGGACCAAAACTACTCAAGTTATCGTCGAACAAACATAGGAACATATTCAGGACGCTATAGGATATAACTAACAGCGTTAACGGAAAAGAAAGAATTAAAAATGTCGGCGAAATTTTTAAATCCTCACCCTCAGTAGCTCAAATGGTTAGAGCACTTGAGACGAAAGGTTACAGGTTCAAATACTGTCTGGGGCGAAATGTTTCTGTCTTTAAAAATTATAGATACAAACATACAACTGCATCCCCATCTGTACAGAGATACCTTTTGCTCGCTTAGTTCGCTCAGTCAAAAAGTACACTGAAGCCTTTGGTAAACTATCTGACGTAAATCGAGGATTTGACTTTGAGCGTTCGGACGCCCGAAAGATATCTAAAGCGCTGGTGTTATTGTCAGCCGAAAACGTCCGTAAGCTTCGTCCGAAAGTATGTTTCCAGGTTTATTGTTTGTTTTTTTTTTAAAAAAAGTTTTTTTTTATGGATTATTATATGTTTATGGCACTATTTCTTGTTTCGCTTCTGTCATGGTCTAGCGGTCCGGCGTCGGACTTGACATCCCGGGTTGGGCAACAAAAATAAAATATGTGTTTTTAATTTTCTAATACAAATACTATATACCTGGACTGGATATGTGCTCTGTTGGCGATAGTCTTGCCACCTCTATGACATTGTGGGACTTTGTGTCGTCGGTTAATCCTGGGTTTTGCTTCTCATAATTTCTTCGGGGCGATATGGGCGGGAAAATATTTATTTTTACTTATTGTATTGTTTATTTGATCGCCTCCTTGGTCGAGTACAGGCCTAAAACCACCGATCATCTACGAAGCTTGTGTTCGATTTTCGTCAGGGACAAGCATTTGTGCTAAACATATTTGTCTGTATTTTTGTCTATTTGGTGCTTATTAAAGTTACTACAGGATTTATATACATATGTACTTATTGCAATATTTAAACAACCATAACACAAGCATAAAATTATTTGCCTACCTTGGAGATCAGTTTCTGTAATTTGTTTAGATATTTTGTTAAATTATGTATCGTATTTACAGGTGTACTCCAAAGACGGGGAGACAAAAGTGGGTAAAATAACTAAACAGTGGTCGGGTTTGGCGAGGGAGGCGTTCACAGACTCAGATTACTTCGGCATCACCTTCCCTATGGATTTGGATGTCAGGATAAAGGCGGTGCTGTTGGGAGCATGCTTTTTAATTGTAAGTTATTCCTTTAAATCAGCGGTCTGCAACCTTTTGGCAGGCAAGGGCCACACGGCGACAAAATAAACTAAAGGTGGGTCCACACTTGAGATATTAACCCGAGAAGCCAAATATAACTACGTATAATTGGTCAGCTTCGAAAGAAAAAATGAAACTGGGCGGAGAGAAGCGCGTTGTTAAGGCTGGTTTCACACTTTACGCCCTATATTAAACACTCGATCGCAGATCGTTATAGCTTATTTAGAAAAGATACTACAATATTGCCGCGGGTTGCCGACCGCTGCTTTAAATTATTTTTCTTTTATTACACATTGTTGTTTCGGGTCTGAGTAAAATAGTAAAATAGATCGACAGCCTTCTTGCCTGGCACCTCGTAACAGGTGAGCATTAGTTAAATTGGTCTTAACTAAAAAGAGCACTGGTGATAAAGTGCTATGCAGCAACTTGCTGGTGTAGGAATCCACCGACTTATCTACTCCATAATGACAGGTCATGTTCCGTATGGCAGGGTAGCCGATTGCGAGATGGTGAATGCCAACGCGACCCCATCTCGCTCCTAGCCGGGCGGCACGAAGGTCATAGTGTGGTTTTTAGTCGGTTCGAGTCCGACATAACCCGTTGTTCTCCCCCGAGGGCAGCGGGTATCCGGGGGGATTTTCCACACTATAAAAAAAAAAGAGTAGCCGATTGACTCTTCTTAGTTCCTGGGAATGGCGTTTGCATCTGCAAGCACAAATTTGTATCAAATTGCTCGATTTTTAAAAATCGGGCTTAAATTATTTAAAATTCGCCGTAAGTTGCCATAGAGAATTAAGTTAGGGTCTTAAGTAAAGTGGAGGCTTCCTTACTCAAGCTCAAAATGTCACCGAAAATAACAGATGTAAAATAAGCCATAAGCGGAATTAGCAAAATAAGGGCTGCTATAATGGATTTCTGCAAAGTAACGCCTGATTCATTAAAATATGTTACCGAAAATGAATAATTTTACTAAATTCAGTATGATTTTTTTCTTAAAAGATTGCGATTATCTTTTTCTCGATGGCGCCAAAACTCGCTGATTGGCTTGCACATTAGTCATTACACCTCGGCAATAGGACAGCGATGCAGCTGTGCCATCTATGGTGTCTATAGGCTACGGTTGTCTCTTCTACAAATATTTTTGTACAAAAAACGAAGTTATTGCCTATATTTACGTAGAAGTATTGACTACTGCAGCGCTGTAAGAGTCACTCTTTTGGAAGTCAGTGTGGATGACCTTTTTTAACCTTTCTTGTATATTCCTTTATCTTTTAATGAAACCGCTAACAATGCTTCTAGATTTTGGACTTTCATTTAAGAATCCCTCGAAGATTTCTACCAAAGAAAATAAATTTTTGATGAAAATTATTAAGCTTGGAATATGGTTCAATTTTTATCCGAATGTTACTGTTATAGTATAAATATTGATAGGAGTAGTAGTTATTTTTTTATTTTACTGTACCTATACTCCAGTTATTTTTTTATTATACTGTAAATAATGTGCCCCTAAACAATATAGCAATATCTTGATGAGATATAAATTTATATTTTTTATGCGACTGAGTAATTTGATTGTTAAATATGTGGATAAATGTAATCTGCTTTGTCTGGGTAATAACCCGCATGTAAAATATGTCAGTCGTGAATGTACATTCATCCAAATATCGTAAGAGGCGAGCACTGGTTAAAATATTGGTAATTACCAACAGAACCGGTGGTGGTAGGTATTGTGCAGCAACTTGCCCGGTTAGCGGTACACCGCCTTACCTATTCCTGCCGTCATAATGACTAGTTACATTCCGGTCTGGATGGTAGGGTAGCAGGTAGACTTGCACAAAATGCCTTCTATCCCGGCCTTAGGATAGCGACGCACCTGTCTAACATCTATTTTATCATGACCCTGAAGTAGGCACATAGCCGACAAATATAATTTTTAGATGCCGATATCGCGAGTAAGAATGGAGCTACGGCAAATGGACAATTATGCATTTATTTGGCGCGAAAAAATCTACATGTACAAATTTTTTTAAATTTTAAAAATTTTTCAAAAATTTTTTATGACCAAAAATATTTTTTGGAAAGCTCTCAAAAAGTTCTGGATGGTCCAAATTTCTTAAAAACTCATTATTGTCATTTATTTTCAATAACAGTAGAATCCCGATTATCCGAATCGATTAAAACCAGTGGTAATTCGTATAATCGAAAATCCGGATAATCGATTTCATAGTCAAATCAAACAATATTTGAAATTTAAATGTTATATTATGTAATGAGTTTAACATATGTACCTACGTCGTTTAGACAAAACGATTTAAATAACAATTATACATATGTATATGTGGTTCAAATATAATGAATGACATCGTAATATGTAAGTATCAATGTTATTAACAATTTTGGTTGAAAATAACTTGTTATTGATCTTTGACGTAATGAATCACATCTTTTCATTGCAGCCAAATCCCTGATGCGCTTCAGTTGTAACAGCTGTAAGGAATCCGTTTCCTCCTGTCTTTCAAACCACTTAAAAGCTATTTCTAGAGCTTCAAAAGCTTCTGCGTGAGATGGTCCTTGACATTCATCCTCAGTTTTAGTCTCTACTTTTTCTTCATTCTCGCAACCATTTAAATCGTCAACTATGTCTTCATCAGATTAAATTTGGAATCCAGAGTCTTCACTATCGCAATCCAGCCACTCTTTTATATTTTCTTCATCGCACCCTTCACCAATGCTAAGAATTTTCACCGTTTCTTTGATTTCTTCAAAACAATCTTCTTGCGGATTCATGGCAGGATTAGCAGAAGGACTTAATTTTAATAATTTATTCCATGCCCGTTTCAGTGTTTGCGATTCCACCGTTTTCCACGCTTCTACCAGCATATAACAACAATCTTTTAAATTCATTTCCTTAAAAAACTTTAACATCGTTTCTATTTCACTGCTGTCTACTGACAAAAGACGGCGCAGTAGCTGCTTTCTGTACAGACGCTTTAAAGTTTCAATGACACTTTGGTCCATAGGTTGCAATATCGAAGTAACGTTAGGGGGTAAAAATTTTACTGTAAATTTCCCATTTTCTCGACTTAGTGTTACAGCGGAAGGGTGCGTTGGTGCATTGTCTAACAATAATAACACGTCGCTTTCTTTTCCCACGTCTTATTGAAAATTCTTCACCATAGGAATTAATGTATTCTCATACCAAGTAAGACAAATATCTGTGTTCATCCACGCTTTTGATTGATTAGCATAGGTCAGGGAAATTTTTACATTTTTGAAGCAGTGCGGATTTTTTGATTTACCAATAAGTAGCAGTGGTAGTCGATGTGTTCCTTTAGCATTCGCGCAAACCATAACTGTAACTCTATCCTTACTTACTTTGTATCCCGGTGCTGCATTCTCACGATGCGATGCTAATGATCTGCTTGGTAAAGCTTTCCAATTAAGACTGGTTTCGTCCGCATTGTATACAAAATACAAATCGTATTCTTTTTCATCTAAAAATGATTTTAACTCATCTACGAAAGAGTCAGCTGAAGCAACGTTAGCAGACAGTTTTTCTCCTTGAACCTCTAGTTCTCGAATACCATGCCTTGATTTAAACCTTGCTAATCATCAAAAGCTCGCTTTGAAAAAAGTGTCACCACCAAGCATTCTATTAAAATCCAATGCTTTTTCACATAACAGAGGTCCAGATATGGGCTGGCCACATGCACGCTTTTGCAAAAACCAAGTGAAAACTGCGTTCTCTAGAATCTCATTCTTAGGTTTTTTCATGACTTTACGTTGCGAGCTGCCATCTTATTTCTCAAGTGCACAAGTAAATTTCATTAAAGAAGCAGATTTTTTTTTAATATCTGATATCGTTGATACTCCTACACCATATATTTGCGCCAACTTACTGTCAGATTCACCATTTTTTATATTCTCGATTATCTTCATTTTGTCTCCAAGAGACAACACTACTCTTTAACGCTTAGACATTTTATATTTCCAACGCAAGATGTTAACAAAAATTACTTAAAATTAAAAAAAATACTTGTAATTACTTGTGTATTTTTCGAAGAACTACATGTACAATATTTTTGTTTGTACTTTTTCCATTTTTTTCAAATATATTTCAATATATTTTTTTAAATGTATACTTACTTATTTCTTAAAAATGTTCATGTATATTTTTAAAAAAACACCAGCATTGTCTATTATCTATGCCTAATATCTATTAATAATTATAAATTACTATTTTTTAAACTTCTTAATCTAAAGTGTGCCATAGAACTACTTATTATTCTATACTAAGAATTCAAATTGCGCGCGCTCTAATCCTGAACCAATAAGAAATGAGTCGAGTTTTTATTTACAATTGTTTGTGTAAATTAAACGACTGATATTTTGCACTACTCTTCCTTAAAAATATTTTTACATTATAACGAAATTATTTATTCATATGTAAGGATATTACCCGAGGGTGGTGTCAAGAGTCTCCGAAACCGGCGTGTTTGTATGAAAAGGGTTATGAATGTGAAGGAAGCAAGACAGGTTTGTCAGGATCGTGAAGTCTGGCACTCGATACTCTCTGCCATCACCGTAAGGGACTTGGCGTGAAGATATGTATGTATGTATGTAAGGATATTTTTGAAAGTATGTAATTTTGAAAAAAATCCAAAAAATGTACATGTGTATTTTGTAAAAATAAACAAGTACTTTTTTTAATTTCAAAAAAAAATATTTTTCAAATTCATATCTGTATCCAAAAATTTCAAAAAAATTTTGGATTCTGATAACTTTGATAATATTCAAATTTAAGAAAAATCACAAAATGTACATGTGTATTTTCATATAAACTGTATGTACAATTTTTTATTTAAAAAAAAAAAACATTTTTTTAAAGAGTTATCATGAACCAATGGTCCCAGCAGAAAAAACGCATTTTGAACAAATGTACATTCAAATAATTGATAATAAATGACAATAATGAGTTTTTCAGAAATTTGGACCATCCAGAACTTTTTGAGAGCTTTCCAAAAATTATTTTTGGTCATAAAAAATTTTTGAATAATTTTCAAAACTTAAAAAAAATTTGTACATGTAGATATTTTCGCGCCAAATAAATGCACATTCTTCCATTTGCCGTAGCTCCATTCCTACTCGCGATATCCGCATCTAAAAATTATATTTGTCGGCTATGTACCAACTTCAGGGTCATATTTTATCTCTTACCATCAGGAGAGCTGCCTGCTCGTTCGTTGACCTCTAATATAAAAAAAATTAAAAATATCGAATCATTTTAACAACTTTGTCATTATTAATAGGATCGTAAAAAAAGGAAAAATATTTATTGATGAATGCATGTCTACTTATGGTACACAAAACATTATATCATAAATAATCGTAATATAAAAAGATAATTATGGCAATTTTGTTGTGCTTCCACTAAACTAATTTAAAGTTGTCGCTATCATCTTTCAACGCTAGTAATAAAAAGAGACAACATGATTAGTGCTGTCAGGCTAGTGTACGTGTCATATCTACGAACTTTTTATCCGTTCTTCGGAAAACGATTTTTTAAAATGTCCCAAGTCTGTCATGTTAAAAATGTTCCATATCTTTTTATTGGAAAAAGATAGCACACACTTTAAACTTACTACCAATGTACAATACAACATATTATAGACTACATGCAGCTATAGTCACGCCAACCACAGTCTATGGTATTTATACATATCGAAACAAATTTAATGAAACAAGCAATGGCTTTTATCTACATAATGTTAGACTTTATTGGATCTAAGCTAGTCACACTATGTGACTATTAAAATAAGCTTGATCAGATAGTGTGTTTTTTATTTAAACTAACTTCGTGTTTTTTTTATTTTATTTAATTTTTTTTTTCTTAATAAATGCTTTATAAAATTGTATTTCTTTAATTGCTATAAAATTTATATACATACATATCAGCGCGCCAAATCTTTTGCTTGGTAGATAGGGAGTAAAGAGTGACCAGGTGTCACTATTCCTGCAGGCGTGCATAGCTTTCTTCACATTCAATCCTTTTTTCATACAAACACGGATTAATTTTTTAACAAACGAGCACCAAAAAATTGTTCTGCATTGCTATTGGCCCACGTAATCAACATAAAGTTCATTTCAACCAATCAGAACATGAACTTTATGTTGATTACGTGGACCAATGGAAACGCAGTCAAAAGGTACTTGTTTGTTAAAAATAGAGTATAGATTGGCGAATAATGTTTGTACCTACTTAATATATAAGATTTTTTTTAATTACAAGGAAAACTGGTTTTCGTGTTCGGCGTAGCCCTTGTATACTGAATTTTATGCAGACCAATCTAATCAAGTTAGATAGATATTATCAATAATAATATCTATCTACCTTGTGAATCCTGATTAATTAAATGGGCTTGTTACTTACTACTGCTACTGTTCGCACAAATACGGGTTTTCTTATTAGGAATACAGATTTAAAAACTAGAAAAGATTAATTTTTCGAACAGATAGAAAGTAATGCTCGTTGACAAATTTTTGCCGTAAGTACGGATCGTAGAAACGAAAAAAAATATATTGAATATTAATAATTTAGACTACCCCAATAGAAAAGTGCAATAATAAATTACGGGTCGTGCGTGGTTAAACTGGTTGATTAATTTTATTGTTTATCGCCAGTAAAAGAGCAGTATTTATTAATTTTTCACCGTTCATTTTGATAAGCTTTCACGATTTGTGCTTCTGTACGTCAGGTACTGGTCATATAAAATTCCTAATTAGTACCATAAAATCGCATATTTACGCTAGTCTCTCGGAATTCCGAATTCGAATTTCTGATAAGAGAAATGCATGTGTGGCGAGCCTTAAGATGGTAGATGAGATTATTTCACTGCAAAATTTAATAGCTATCGGATATCGTAAAAGAATTGAACCTAAATTGACTTTAACGAAGCTGATAATAAAACATTTTTGTAATAAATTTAGTAACTATGTTAGAAAATTAAATTAATATTTTGAATTATGTTAAAAAATGATTTTTCATTAGGTATATAGAATAGAATAGAATATATTTTAATTCACATTCACCTTACTAGAGGCACTTGTAAAGAGTCTATATAATACGAAAACTACCACCGGATCGAAACGCGGCCACACACAGAAGATCTGGCAAGAAACTCAGCGTGCTGTCTTTTTTCTTTATTCTATACAAATTTATTAGTATTACATTACACATCATTACTAGTAAGAGATTGGTATGAGGAGCAATTAATCCCAAGTACTCTTATTAAATTTTGCAACTCTTAAGATGATATTTTTTATCCTACTGAAAGAATTTGACGTTCAGAATGTGCAGACGATGCGTTGCTTTCTATCTACCAGCACAATGTACTGGGTTGATAGTTAGTATCAGGTGTCGATGCAAGTTACTTTCACTTGTTTAGATAATAGAAGAAAATATGCTTGTACTTTAAAGGATAGCGCCCATTTAGAAGGGACGGGGCGCAACTCAGCGCAATAATCCGCCTATATCGCATTTTGTATGGAGCACCGCTTACTGCCGGGGCGCCCCGACGCGGTTTTTTCCGATATCCGCTCGGCACGCGGCGCGCATTCACCGATGCGACCTATCTATAGTCACCAAAGGTCAAGATATTATTATTATGAACAGAGCAATAATGACATTTTAACGCTCAAGTTTCGTATGACAACTACTAGAGGCGCCACTTTTCATATTTGACAATTTTAAAGTCGAGTCGCCTCTATTTTTTTTGGTGTTGAGTAACAGAAATCCGCCGGTGCGATGCGTCTCGGCACGCCTCAATGTGCTTTGCAATGCGATGCGCCCTGACCCGACACGCTCCGTTCCGTTAACAGTGGGCGCTATCCTTATGTGAAGATAAAATTTTCTTACTATCCTAATGTCGCAATGTTAAATTGAAATATTTTGATAATAAATATTATTCCCGTCCAGTATTTTTTAGCCAACCCATTTATAATATGTTTTCTTATATACTTAAATCATAATAAAATATGTTTCATTCAGCTTGGTAAAGGTTGATTTCGGTTTAGTTTTTAAGACTATTACTTATTAATAAAACTTTGGTCTTATAATAGTGAATGACGGATTTACCCCATCCCGTGTATCTATGAGCCAGGTCCTAACGCAGACACATATAAGCAGCGTCCAATTGCTTTAGCGGTAATTTGTGGGAGTGGAAACTGAAGTAAAAAGCTAGAAAAAATTGGAAAACAACTTAGCTTTATTAAAAAAAAATGCCTCTTCACGACAGGACAGCTAAGATTGCCAATCTGCCACTTGATGGAGTAATATAATACATTAATTGGTACTACTTATATAGTACAATAATACGAGTATGATAAAGCGCTGTAAAACTGCAAAAACCGACTCTCAACTATTTCCTTCCACGTTGCAATTTAATCATTATTTTTTTTAAATGTAGCAAATTATTCCGAAGTGGTTCCACAGGAATTTCACTAAAGTACTACTAGTTATCTTCGAGTTATAATTTATAATGTTAGTCGCCAACATAAAACAAAAAATTATGCATTATTAATTAAGTATAGCTTCAAAACCACTAGTCGGATCATTATCTATATATTAATACGTGATGCCAAAACTTTGGACCACTTTTTACGAAAATTGTGCGGACGCAGGAGCATAAAATTTGCCACACTTATAGTTTATGTGTAGGAGAAGCGCAGAACGCTAATATTTTTCAATAATAATGCTTATAAAGTACATTAAATCAATAAATAAAGCATTACCCACATTACCATGGATTTGACACACACAAACAAATAGATTGATGATAACGATAAAAGATCACAGATAGCGCACCATACATTTTGGAAACAAAGTAGTTGGTCTTGAGAAATGAAGATGACGTTCTTATCAACAAGATATTACAATTTATTATGTTCGAATTTTGACCAACGGGCGACCGCTAGTGAAATTAAAATAGGACTACCTCGGAATCATGACCTATCTTTCTAAATGTCTAAACGGCTAGTGACCAAGTAATCGCGTAACTTACACTCGAATTGAGACTAACTTTTTAGAGACAGCTAAAAATATGTGGGTATTTAAACTTTAATAAATTACTTTCAGGATTTCATGTTCTTCGAGAAATCTGGAGCCCAGGAAAGAGATCGCCCCGGTATGCTGTAATTTCTCACCAAGTGTTAAGCGAAGCATTTTATTAATACTTGATATGATATGGGACAACCGTATGTTCCCTAAAATATAGTCGACGATATTTTGTATGTCCTTCATCCGATTATAAATAGGAGGGTGTGGTTTGAATACGAAATGTCTTGAATAATAAGATATTACTTTTCAAAAATAATATCAATATTAAACCTCTTAATGTCGTTTGATGACGTCAAGAGTATTACAAGTTTTGAGACTTTAGATAAGCTTTACTAGTTCATTTTTGCTTTGTTCGTTTGTACGTTTGTTGTTGAAGTGAATTTGTTTTTATTTTTCTGCATTCACAATGATAGACGAAAATAATTGTTCATTATAAATGTAAGTGAAAATTACGTCAGATCTAATTTCTTAAATTTTTGATTTTTAATGATAAATGTCCAGATTATTTTGACTTTTGAGACTTAGATAACCTTTACTAGTTATTTTGTACTTTATTCGCTTGTTCGTTCTTTTGAAGGAAATTCGTTTTTATTTTTCTGCATTAACAATGATAGACGAAAAGAATTTTTCATGTTAAAGTAAGTGAAAATTATGTTAGATTTAATTTCTTTTTGATACGTAATTTCTAGTGTACTTTTATACGTTCAATCTTTTTTCGAATCTATGTAAATTTAGTCGAGTATGATATTTTAATTACGTTAATTATATACCATCCTCTTATAGTAGGTATAATTTCGTGCCAATATATATGCTGATGAGGCTTTCGAATAAAGTAAAATTATAAAAAAATCTAGCTATGTATCGTGATTTGGTGACACCAATTATACTATCGCTATACTTTTAGGTCGTCGCCAACTGAGTTTATTTTTTTTTCACCTGTATGATTAATATCCGGTCTCTATTATCAACGAACCGTAATCCGTAAATAACCATTCTTAATTTGACTAAAAGTCACGAGGCGTTGCTGTAAAAGTAACCTGCCAGGAGTGATTGTAGTTAAATATCTTACGCACAGACCTCATGGAGGTTACTATGCGTAAAAAACTGCCTGCAAAACTACTCGTTTCGTGATTAAAGGAACCGAGCATAAGTTAAGCAGAACTCGTTTTATCATACACACCGTATAACCACAAACACGACTCATTTAAGGCGACTAACGGATCATAAAATACGCTCGTTTGTCTTCATCTTTATTTGAATCTCAATTTCAGTAATGTTAAAAAAACAAAACAATTGTTACAAGAATAGTTATTGTAGAATATCATTTTGTTATTTTGATTTTACAATTTAATTTAAATACATTGCTTTTTATTCCTAACAGAACTACATATTATTGTTATTTTTTTTGTTTACTGTATCCTTCTTTGTCGACCTTGGTTTTTTTTTCTAAAATATTAGTGTTTATACAAAATACTCTTGTTATCTATAATATTACCGTAGCACAAAAACATGTGTAGTTAGTAACAGAAAGTAAAAAAAGGTTATACACAATTCATTAATTGCTCTTAATAAATATAGAACTTGTACTATTAAATGAGACCCAATACCTCCTTTTAATATTAAATACTGTTAACATGTCCATATATTAAATGCCTTCGATTTTTTTTATACTAGTAGACGCAACACCTATATTTGCCGTTGCGTCAATAAGTTATAAAATAAGTATAATATAGTTAGAGATATTAGTTGTTAATGTAGCACTAGGTGTTGTGTGAAGGTTGAAGGTGTTTTTTGGGTTTGTGCACTTTTTCATTCATAGTTTTGCCAAAGAAAGGATGAAAACTAAATAATCTCTATTGATTGGAATAAAGTATTAAAAGTTAGAAAAAAAAGAAAAAAAAAATCTTTAATTGGCCAACTCTTTTTTATTTGTCTAGTTGTTTGAAAATTTGGTGTATTAAAAATATAAATAAAGACTAAATTTTAAGTCTATTTAGATTTCCTAATTCCGATATTAGAAATTACATTTATTGAAGAGAAACTTCTTTAGAGTCGTTGTGATTTCAAAACGGGTGCAACGGAAATGCGACAGGTAAGAGACACAAATATATATTCATCTCATTCTTTTCTCGATTTACTGAAGTTTCACTTCTATTGTGTTTGAATCGCACACACACCTTTTTTGATATGCTGAAGCACTTATTTCACAAACAGTCATCATTATAATCGTAAAACATCATTTCACTGTATCAATAATGTATAATGACATGTTTTATGTAAAATCTTTATTTATAGTTAATAGAATATACATAGATACAGTAGAGATGTTAAAAATAGCTTATTCACAAAAACTCACAAATCCATTCAGTTTTTTTGTGTCTCTAGGACGTGTCGTTCTATATAAAAAAATCCCATTTTTTTATAGCCCTAACTCAGACAAAAATTTTAAATAGTTTTTAGAAATAGATAGGGTGCTAAAAGCATTGTCTGTCTTTAAATTTAACTATATCTAATATATGTGTGATATTTATTGGTATTTTCGCTTTTTAGATGATGCTTTAATAACTTAACCACAACATGATAAATTAGTTTTAAGCAAATTGTATGGTATTTTTAACATTAGTTTATAATTTAATCTGATAACGATTGATTTACATGACTCGTAGTGCGTTTTTACTTCAGAGCCCTTACCATGAGTTTGAGGCTTGTCAAGTTTACTATACTCGCTGCCGTCTCAGTAAATTATTTGTATGAAAACTTTGAACAGCGCCTCTATCGGTACCTGAGAGAAACACCAAAAATGTCATATTTTTCAACACTTAAATTACCGGACGTAATCTATACCAACTCATGGTAAAGGCTCTGAAGGCTTTGCGTTAAACTCAAAAAAATAGAGTACTTTCGAAAATTTCTGGTAAATTTGCACAACGACTTGATCCGTCTTATGATTATAGAACAGTTTTATATTTTATAGATTTATTGCATATTTTATTAAATTGATAATTATATAGCGAAACATGTTTAATCGTCTACTTTTAAGGATCTCCTAATACTTAATGGATCTTATTTACAATTTATAGAATTAAAAAATTAAAAAGTTATTACTAGAGATTTTTATCTATTATTTTATTATTAGATTATTTTTTCTTGATGCTGAAGTTCCTATGGTACATGTATCGCGATGGTTTATGAGTGCTGACGTGGTACTCTTGAGTCTTGAACACAATTCTGGCCAATTATTAATATATATTTAATAGTAAATGAATTTATCGGTTTCGTTGAATTTAACTGTTGTAACTAAATGTTAATAATCTGCTAAACTGTCTTTAATAGTACCTAAAATTATTTATACGACACCAATTCAAAATTCGCATGATATCAAAATTCATGAGTAACCCTACTAAAAGGAGGAAATAAACCCTTAACCTCATGCTGTTGGTCAAAAAGTTGTTCTTGTATCCGTTTTTGTGCAGAAATCTCTTTTATTATTCATAATTTACGCACTCTTAACCTATTGTGATATTTGTAAAACATTATTCTGTAATTTCTATAAATTTTTAAAGAAAGAAAAAGTTTCGCCCCAGACAGGATTTGAACCTGTAACCTTATTCTGTAATGCTCTGCTGAGTTGCATAAACTATTAGATTCAAGTTAACCGAACTATTAACAAAACTGGAAAGGATAGCATTTTGTCAAAATGTGACACGATGCAAGTTAAATGTAAAGCAACTAAAATCAAATTATCACGTAACTCATCATGATCATTTCTCATATATTACTCTGATATATAAACTATATTCCTGTACAGTTTCATCTAAATCCGTTCTGTAATTTGAAAGAGTGACAAACATTCATCAGTCGATTTCGCATTTATGATATTAAGATAGTAAGCTATGTCACACTGCCTCAATACTTACGTCGAAAGCCATACTTGTATTTTGCAAATAGTTTGTCTTAGTCCTATGCATTTTTAAATAGTTGTTTTAACCCTACGAACATCATTTTAATAGTAGTAATCTAGCACCTATAAAAAATGTAGGGCACATTTAGATTCAGCTTAGAACTGATCAGGTATAAGCCAAGTGAAAGACGCCAAAATTGTTATAAAAGACTAACGTCTGGTGCCATTTAAAAACAGGGAACTACAAACGTTTTATAATATTATCGATTCCTAACATTCTGTAGCTTTTTTAAATTAAAAAAGTACTTTAAAATAAGTTGAAGTTATGACAACCAATATTTTTTTATTAATTTGTCTTTAAATAATATTTGAATGTTTTTAATATGTTATCTCCACTTCATTAGAGTTTTTAATTTGTTTTTTTTTCTCTTGAGGGGGATTCATATTCTACTGTTTTTTTTTTAATTGAAATGATAGAATTTTTAAAGATTGTATAATTGTATGTCTAAAAAAATTGTATGTTCAATTCAAGTTTATAATACAAAGTAAAGATTATATCAGGTTTAAGTAGACACTACAGTATTTATTGCTTTAATGTCAATTTAAACCTGGGAGTACTTTAGGCTATGTTTATATATAAGACAGAAAAATTGTCAATAAATACGGTTGTTAATTATATACCCAATTAGATAAGATCTAGAAATTATAGTTACTATATGCGTTTCATTAAAAAACCATGTGACTTATTAGGAAAACCTTTTCAACTATTTGTGTTCACTATTGCAAAATGTACTATTGCTTTCATGTGTATTTCCTTTGAAGTTATTACAAGATGGGTGATAATTTAAACCCTTGCCAAACATATAAAACTGGCTTATTCATAAAAGCACTTGTAAATTGGTAACAAGATTATCCTAGCTTTTCAGATGACTTAATAATGGCCTTTATGACAAATTCTTTTCAATCTATGAGAAGGCTAAAAATATTGTTTTAAATTTGCGGATCTGAGATGCACAAAGATATTTATAATAACGACAATAGAATAACGCTCAAGCAATTTACAGTTTATTTTACAAAAACATAAGTGAAGTTCCTAAACTTTTCAGATTTTTTTGTTTCATATATCTTAAAGACTTATTTAATAACCGGAATATTTCAAAGATTTAAAAACAGTCAATATTTAATTAAAAAATAAAACATATTTTATCTTAATAAGTAACCTTTTTTTATGGCGTCATGGTAAGCCCCCAGGACCTTGCAAAGAAAACTATCAGTGCTTTCAAGTTATTCAAGTCCACGGCCTTTGCAAATTAATTAACACAGTTAATTATAGCGGTTTTAAATGTTATTAATCTGCATAAAAATGAAAATTAAATTTCGAACGCGGCTCCTTAATGATTTTCATAAATCTCTCTTTAGGCACTAGTCTTCTGCCTTTTTATGTCACAAGAGTTACATGGCTGTGAACAAGTGTTAAACCCAGTTCTATAAAAGTTTCTGCACAACTTATTGTTTTGTTTTTGATATATTTATTGTATTTTTTTTTTATTTGATATTTTGACATTGATATTATGTAAACTTACTTCTTTAATAAAGGCTATTTTATCTGACACAGATTTTCCTTTACTAATATTATTTGGTAAGGTGCATGTGTTGAATACAATAACAGAATAAGAACTATTATACTGAAGACTTTAGCTGGAAACATGTTATCAGACGCGGCTGTGAACCGCGATTTACAGGTAGATAGATAACTAACGAAGCCTTGAAAACTATCGGACGTAAGTCGCGGAGGTGACCTTGATCGTTCGGACGTCCGATGGATTTCAGGCGCGCTGGATGTTCGTCGAAGTCGAGCCGAAAACGTCCGTGGACGTGATATACACATTTGTCAGTCGCGCCTATAAGTTACGTCCGGTATGTTTCTAGCTTCACTTATCTGTATCACACAAAATTCTATATAAAATGTGAGGCAAGCAATTAAAACATTACTAGTTCCTTCCGTTTGACCGCATTCAACGTAGAGCAATTCGAATCGTCAATGACCGGGCAGTTACCAATCGACTTGATTCCTTAGCGCTGCGTAGAAATGTTGGGTCCCTCAATGTTTTCTACCGCATCTATCATGGGGAATGTTCTGAGGAGCTGTTTGGTTTAATTCCAATCGCTGATTTCCAACTCTCGACTTCGCGACAGAGTTTAAAGTATCATGCCCATCATCTTGATGCGTGGCGATCTACAACTGTGCGATCCCGAAGACATTTTTTACCTCGCACAACACCTTTGTGCAATCAGTTACCGAGGGCGGTATTCCTAAACAATTATGACTTAGGGACCTTCAAGAAAAGAGCGTACTCATTCCTTAAAGGTCGGCAACGCCCCTGTGATACACCTGGTGTTGCGGATGTCCGTGGGCGGTGGCGATCACTTTCCATCAGGTGACCTACTTGCTCGTTTGCCTCCTCTTGTATAAAAAAAAACTTGAAACTTGTGTTATTTCTAAGGTTTATTTTGCGCTCTTCGCTAGAAAAAATAATAGCCTCGCGCTTTTATTACTAGTTGTCAGCGTGGGTTCTCGCTGTTATATTTTATACTTCCTGTCTGCGACTTTTCCGTGTGGAATTTAATAAATAAATTAAATAGTTATCTAATCTTTTTTATACCTAACCGCCTCTGTGGTTTAGCGGTTCAGGCGTTGGACTTGACTTCATGAGGTCCCGGGTTCGATTCCTGGGTCGGGCAACAAAAATAATATTTTTTAATGTTATTGAGAAATACACGTACTACGCGACTAACATGTTACATACCGAACGGCGAATGACGGTGTCTGACAAGTACTCACCTAACGAGTGATGAGCGAACTTTTATAGCAACATCCTTCTACCTAAATATTCAGATTTATTAGTCTTCTCGTAGTAATATGAATAAAATTGTAGGAGGGCATGCTTCTGGTCTTTGACAGCTAGCCTTGCTTGATACCATGGCTTTTCCTATTGCCTATCGTTGCCGTAATGTCAGCGACCGCCACTGACTTTTTTTGTGCTGGGGACAAAGTAGGGTAGTCGCTTAAAAGTCCGTAGTCCCAAAAACGTCTATGTTGTCTATAGACGATGTGTATTTTTTCTTAATAAGAGCCGACTGTTTTTTCGCCAAAGAAAAGTTGATATCTTGATGTCTTCTGATCTAAACTAGTTGGTCTTTTGTATAAAGAAAGCAAACACATATCTTAATAAATAAAATCCCATACACAAATTGAGGTCATGAGCTAGTATACCTATTTTCTAATATCTGTGGTCATGAGTGTCGTCGGTGCAACGTATGGCGCATCCGCTTGTAACGTCGGAAAGTCTTGAACAAAGTATAGTTGTGATATTGTGGTCATTAGTACATTTGGCGCCACAGGTGCATCGGAATTCTTATTGGTCGGTTTATCGGGAAGTCATGAATAAAGTTGCTTCGTCAGCACAACAGGTGGCGCATGAGCAAGTAACTCGTTTCGTATTGGTCCGTTTCTCGGGAAGTCATTGATAAAGTTGTCTCATTAGCACAACAGGTAGCGCATTAGCAAGTAACTCGGTTCTTATTGGTCCGTTCAGCGCTGCCACGTGTATATAAACTCTAGCGCCGCCATATTGCGGCAGACATGCTTTGCGCACAGTGTTGTTATTGATACGGCAATTGCCGTAATATACGGTAATTCACGTTTATTTTGTCACAAAATACGGCATACGGCAGGACTTTTAACACGCTATCAAAAAATATGGCAAATGGCTATAAGTGAAACAAAACATTTTTTAACCAGAGTGGAGCTAAACGAACCACTCTTAACCGATAGTCGGTGAAATCCCGACATGCGGCTAAAACAGTTCATATCGCTGTATTGGGACATTTTTTTAACTTCAGTAAATAATGAATAACGCAATATGATAATAGAAGTATTTGGTTTATCTATGAATTTATGAGATCTAAGTGTCGGGCGAATAGCTCAAACATTTCGGACAGTTCACTTGGTTTGACGGTGATTTAAACTGATAAAATAAGTGATTGTGATTCCAAAGGACTTTCTACGTCAAAAAGAGTAAACAAACGTAAAAAAAAGTGGGAAAGTGGCGATTTTTCGAAGATTGGATTGCTCCTGTTGTTGATGATATATATACAGAGCAAAGTGCACCGTAGGTGATGTTAAATTACCAAAATTGAAGTGACAAAATGAGAATCAAGGAAAATTATGCAAAAGTTAAACATGAATATGAAGTTATACAAACGATAAGAAATCTTTATGGAGCAGAAACAAATGAGTAACAAATATTTTTAAATCATATACGGCGATTTCTTACTTTTTTCCTTAAAATGCGGCAATTTGGAATATCACATACGGCAACCCAATTTTTTACGATAACACTGTTTGCGCACGTCTCTCAGTGTTTGGACCACTGTATAGTACGGAGGTCGCCACTGGTAATAGTTTCTCCCCGTCATAGGTTGACAAAGAGACACTTCTAGGTCGCAATTGTTAATTCAATTGGGATTTGGGGCCCAGGATGTGGGTCGTCCGGGGGGTGCATTATTCGGTCGGCACTCACGTTAAGAAGGGCGGGATGGAGCCCTTCTTTCCCCTTCGGGGGTTTAGCGTTTGCGTAAGCACGAACACCGTGACGTTTTTACGTAGTGTTGTCATAGCAGCAGGCTTACTCTAATTTTTGATGGTTTGTTTAGTAACAAATGGGTGTACGTGTAGAATCGGGTACCGACATTATTTAAAAAAAAACGTAAAAGTCACTTGATGTCTTGATTTATTCGAATTTTATATTTTTTTTCAATAATTTAACTCAATTTTAATTTTGAACAAAATTGCAACATTGGTAGACACTGACAGCAAAACCGCTTTATAATTAAATGATTACGTAATGAGTGCACTGGTCGGCGGCGGTCGACGAAAGAATCCCGATTCATCGGTGGCGCCGCCTTTATATAGGCTGGCGGTAGGATTGGAATGACGTAATGCCGCTATCGCTCGTCACCGCTTGCCTGTGGCACGTGGTTTGCAACATTGACGGTGGCGAAGTTAGAAAGAAAAAGCCGTCCAGCAAATTCGCAGCGGCAGATTGTCACTTAACCGGAAAATCAATGCACTATGCGGCGGGAGTATGATATACGTCTTACCGTAATAAAAGTTAGTACCTAGATTAGGCCATTAACAAGCAATAGGTTTCTCGCGTCCATATAAAAATAGCAAATAACAACTAACGTTTTCCTAACGTTACAAGTGGACAATATTTCTAAGAAGCAGGGACGGCGTTTGGGTATGGCGCAGTTGAGCAACCGCGCCCAGGGCGCCAAGATATAAAGGGGCGTCAGATCCGGTACGATACATATTATTTAGCTTTTAGTATGGTTTTGAACAGCATGTTGGGGGCGCCGTATAAATTACGCCCAGAGCGCTGCTATTACTAAAATAGCTACTGCTAAGAAGTCGCACAATTCTACCACTAGGTAATAAATATAGGTATATTGAAAAACAGGAAAAGGTATATATACATTAGGTGTGCAGGATTTTGATTATAAAAATCAGAAGTGTATAATCTCAAAGATATAATAAATTAACGTTAAGGACAGAGTTTCATAAACAATATTTCCACAACACAAATGTCAGTATATTGGGCTGAAGTTTTTTACACATAATTCATCAGACTTCAATCCACGAGTTATTATCGAAATTTACTGATTTACAAATCCCTAGAACATTAAAATGCTGACTTTTGAGTACATACAGATACTTCAGCTTGTTGTAGGGTTAGATTAGCAAAGCTATCTTCTTCTGTAGCTAGAGGTTTTATTGCCGGGTTCATGTGCCTGTGATCATGTTTTATCACAGCAGGTTTTGGTAAAGATGTTGTTAATTTTTTCATCCACTGCACTTGAGGCATTTTTGGTTTATCTGGGACTGAAATCTGAAAAAAGAAACATCTTTTGACTGTTGATTTAAGTTATGTGTTAACAGAACATTTTGACATTATTCTTGCTGTAAACTGAGCCTATTACAATAAATAATTTCGCTGAGAATAATGAACATAAAACACCTTTTCCCTTCATAGGCTAAGTCAATGCTTAGATCAATCTGCTTAAAGTCAGACTGGTATTCTAGGACACTTCAAAATCTCCATATAACCACTTTGATAAAGAACTATAAACTGAGAGTATGGCTTTCATTTTAAAAAACAGACCTAAGTTATACAGCTAAAGCATTTGCTAAGAAAGAGTTTGGTAACCTTCTAGTTTATATCTCTGATCCCAACTTCAATTTCCATTAAGATTATGGTTATATTTTAACAAAGAACATAGAATCTATACCTATAAAATAACATGTCCTGACTGACTGATTCAATATCACCAAGCAAAAACTGTTAAAGTTACAGCCTTGTAATTTAGTGACTAGGGTCGTTTTATTGATCACTAAGGACGGAATTTTGAAAGTTCTAACTTTAAGGGACTATAACAGGGATTGAGAGTTTGTATGGAAATTTGTATTTTTTTCTAAGTTAGAAACATGAAAAAGTATCTTCACGCCCATATCCTCGAAGAGTTAGGCAGAGGTACAACAAAGGCACTCACGACTAGCCGAAGACACTAAGTCCCACAATGTGATAGGTGACAAGCCTATCGCCAACCGGGCAAATTTCCAATCCCGACCAACATTTTTTTATTAGAAGATTGGAAAAGTCCAATTTTCTTTTTGTTGGCTAACCCGGGACCTCGTGCAGTCAAATCCAACACCCGGACCGCTAGACCACAGAGGCGACTTGTGATATATATTTAAATGTTTCTGTAAATTCTAACACTTTTCATTATTAATGGGCTATAATCAGTAAAATATATATTAACTGCAATGCAAGCAAAGCCGCAGGTAACAGCTAGTTAGGTATACTTTTTTGAATAAAAATAGTCTATGATAAAAAGTTTTTATCATAGACTATTTTTATTCATGCATTAATCTATGTACACATTCTTTGATCAATGGTAGGTGCATACTGAAGGATTTAAAAACACAATAAATTATCTTACCAGTTCAATCTTTTTAGCACTCTTGTATGCAATTAAAGGAAGCTGAACATTTTCTTTATTATCTACTTTACTTATTGGAGTCTTGAGTTTTGGGATTGCAGAGGCACAAGGCAAGGGCTTTTTAGGATCTACTTTTTTAAACAAAGGAGCTTGAGGACAATTTTTAATGTATGATGCAATTGGACTTGTGATGTGATGATAGGCACTTGACATTGGTGTTTTCTTCAGAGAAGTTGCTGATGGCTTTTTAGATGAAAGATTTTTTGGTGTTTTGAAATTATAATCTTGTTTTAATTTAAGGGGAGTACAGATATTTTCCTTACACTGAATTTTAGCAATGTTATTTGTAGTTATTTGAACTACTGGTTTAACTTCACAATTCAACTTTACATTTGCCTTTTCTTCAATGCTAAAATTTTTTTCTTGACACTTATCTTCGCCTGGTTGTATACTATCGGAAGATGAACTTATAACAACATTAGGTATAATGTCAGGTTTTAAATCCAGACACAATTGTTTTGTTTGAGCCATTTCTTTATAGTCCTTATCTTTAGTTGGTTTATTATTCAATACATAATCTACAACATCAAGAGTACTGTCCAAAACCTGGCTAGTCTCAGTAGATAACAAACACAAATTGGAAACCATTGTTTCAAGTTTAAGAAAACTTTCATCTGAACCAGTACTTCTCATAGGACTAACAAATTCTGAAGTAGATGTTGATCTTAAGTCTGGAGACTTGATTAAATTTGGTTCTGCATTAACACTAATATTTAAGTTTTCTTTTTTTAAACCTGGAGAATTAATAATACAAGGTTCTGATACACAATTATTATTGAAATGCATGTCTTTTTGTGTATTATTTATTAATTTAAAATCTTCACTTGACATAATTTTGGGTATTGTATTTGTTGTTGGTAAACCACTAGCAACTGTATCAAGCTTCACGTTTTCATCAATTTTGATTTTATTTAAAGGACTGTCAATAATGTTTAAATCTTTAGATAAATCTGCTGTAATATCTTGAACAGTATAAATTTCATCTGGTTCTGAATGTGTTTCAATCAAACGTAAACTCTCATCTTCAACCTTTTCTACACACAATTCATTGAAGGACCTGAAACAATGTTATACTGTATACTTTATACCTACATCTCCAGACCAAGTCCCTTTCGGGGTAGACAGAAATAATAAATGCCAAATGTCACAATCCCTGAAGATTTGACTGGCTTTCTCCACTTTAATAACCCTTGTCATAGTTTAACTATTTTACTTTTTCTTTTATTATCTATCATATTTTTAAAATTGAAAATTACCTTTTTTTTAATGTGATAAGACAGCAAACTAGTACATCACCATATTGATATAAGAAACAAGTGTGGTCCATGGACACCATGGATGGCACAGGTGCGTCAGTGTCCTGCAGTCAGGGTGTTAGGCCTATTGTGCAAGTTTACACTACCCACCGAACTGGAACACGACACTGAATTTATGGTGGGTGGGGAGACAGTGGCAAATTGCTGCACAGCACTCTACCACCAGTGATATAGTTGGTAATGACTCTTTTAAACCCATGCTCACTCCTTACAAACACCCAATCAGAAATGTTGACTGTCATTTTACATAAAGGACTCGGTCTCCCACACTGGTTAATATGTGTATTTATCTTAATAGCTCATGTCACCACCATGATGATCAGATGGTTAATCAATGATTGCCAGCTTACCATATAATTTAGCTGTTAGCTTTGCACTTTAAGCACAGAGATGATAATTTGTTTAATGATGCAGTATTGGTGTAGTCAAGAACACTAGGTACTTATTATGATGATAGGTAAAGTTACATATTTAATTTTTCAGCAATGATACTACACAATAGCATAAGGTGACCTATACATGTTATCATTAGTTAATTATCCTAGAATTCTTTGTAAGTAGGTACCTACAATTATATTTTGTGTTCAGAAGAATGTATTCTTCATTTCAAACTATAGCAAACATAACCAGTCCTGTTTTAATATATTATTAATGTAAAAGTGGCTAAAGAGTTACTCCCAACTAAATACTGAACTTTAAAATAAAACAGACTTATTGTCTTTAGTTATAAAGCCCTGAAAATGCTGTGTGCGTCTATAGTAAAACATGATTAAGTATGTACTTAGTGAAAAAGTACAAGAGTTTACCTTAAAAATTGTGTGTATACAATGGAATTCCACCAAGTGCCTACGATAAAAAGGATCGATTCTATTATTAAGAGACTACAAACATTCTTTGCATTTTCTATCAGAGTGATAAATATCATCACGTTTCAGTCAATAGACTAGGTAGTCTACGGTGCTTATATATAATTATTGCTTTGAAATTAAACTAAAGATAGGTACCAAAAAGTTAACTACTTTTCCACTCTAGGTTTTTCTGGAAGGATAATTTAACAATTAAAACAATAAAAAACATGTCTTACGAAATAGTTTGTCGCTCTCTGTCTAAAAATATGTGTTTCTTAATTTCTTTCAGAGTCAGCTTTCCAAAAAAAATTTCCTCGTCACTACTATTTTCTTTCGGCGATTGTAGATCCATAATGTTATAGGTACAGTACGGGTATAAATTACGGTTTATATTTTTTTATTTATCAGTTTGTATTACATAGAATTCTTTTTCATTCTACTCTTTGTTAAAACTTAAGGTTTTCGAGTTTTCGAAAAATTACAACCGTTACTTTTACTGACAATTGATAAAAACCAGGGGCGGGGGGGAAATTCAAACGTCAAGTTCTATAAATCTTCAAAATGGTACTATCGAACTGCCATGAGATGACAGTGGGTAGTATTTCATTATCAATAATATCACGATATGATGATAATATTGATAGTGTAATATGCTGTATCGTGGTATCATGATAATAATATTACAAGATTTCTGGAAATCTTGAAATCCACGATATTCAGGGGGCGTGGCTTCAATAATATTGAAATGTAAACGCATCGAGTTATTTTATGTCAGTATTCGCTTGCAGCCATGACGGAAAAACGTGTGAGTAGTGACGATGTGTGACAAAATACGCATATGCTGTGTCGTTGACAGTAATGTTAACGAAGGAAATAATGACTCAAAAGAATTTATCTCTCAAATGAAATGTGTTCAGCTCTGTGGAGCCCTAAACATAAATATTTTAAAATAACTGTCGAAATCGTCCACATCACCGCCCAAGACCATTTCTTGTGTGATATTTAGGTGTATTTTTATATATTTTAATGGAAGGCAAACTAGCAGACAGATTTCCTAATGGTAAGAAATTCGTGCCGTCTAGAAACACCAAAGTCGGTAGTGGTGTGTTGCCAACCTGAGGCCGGGATGCTAAGCCTTTTTCTACCTTATTAACACTTATATTGATACCAAAAGAAAGTAAGTTATGGAAGGTTTTTGATCAAAGTAACTAAAATTGAAAACATGGAAATATAAAGTATCCTTATAACTTCGTGGAACAAACTAATATATTGTTTAGAAAAAGCACTTCTAGAATTGGAGAATACTAATCAAGAGATAAGTAACGAAACCAGTTGCGAAGTTGAGATTTAAAAAAAATTTAAATGAAGTTGCTTTGGAATTTTTGGGCACAGATTAAGAAATTGCAAGAAATCAAAAAAAGTCAATCGAATCAAGTACAAAATGTTAAATTGAAGGCTGTTAATGCTTGTTCAAGTTATGTAGAAAGGGTAAAAGGTACGTATAAAATGGAGCTACTACGCATATTGCCACAAGTAGTGATGTGTTCCATAAGTTTAAGCCGTTTGATTCAAACTATACTGTTGTAACAGCAGACGGGTGGTTGTCTTTTTGTTGTTATCCAATATGAAGAGAAATCGACATGGTACAATGCAAAGTGAATAATAGAAAGGAAACAAGATGCCTGATAGATGTCTCGCTTGTACCAACACAGAGTCTTTTTTCAACCTTAGCAGCACAAGAAAATGTACGTAGCAGGATCCTGTTTCTTGTATAGATGTATTTTCGCACTTAACACATACAAAATGTTTGCATATGGGTGTGCTGATATAGGCTGCACTACCAAAAAATTAAAATTTATATAAGTGTTATTAAAATATTGTTATTTATAATATATTCGTTAAATTGTTATAAATAGCTTATCATTCAATTATTTAGGTAATTGCTGATTTTTCATATTATTTATTTTACATAACCGGTCACACAGACCTGCAAGTTTGTTTGAAATCCGAAGCCGCCTTTATTACAAAAACATTAATTGATTCGTGACGATATTTTGTGTTAAGTGAGTTGTGATTTCGCCGCATGATTCCAATTTAAAGATTACAGTGTTTTACTGGTATCAAGTGTTTATATTTTTACAAAAGGACGTTCGGCGTATTATAGTTACGCCAGAAAACTTTTTAGGTTACCTTGCTCGTGATTTTTAGAAAATGGTGAAATCGGTAAATTTTGTTTAAAATGTCCATAAACGATCATATAAAAATGCCAAATGAAGACATGAATGTGATTTATAACAGATTTCTTAACCTGCTCCTACTGTTTTCTTGCATTTGCATCAGACACAAAAAATATTGATGAAATGTTAAAAAAAAATAAGAATTAAATTGTTAAAAACAATTTCTGTTTTACTTGTTATTTTCTATGCATGACATATTTGCCTTATTTGATAAGAAATTGAGTTGCCCCTAAAATTTCTACTTATTGTATTGTTATTGTACCCTTCGCGTTTATAAGTGTTGTAAATTTAATAAACGATATTGTTTTTTGTAACTTTTAGTGGCAATTTGTTTTTTCATCAAGAAATTAAAAAGTAATTACATATTAAAAATAAAAAAAAAAGTTCTTAGTAATTTTCGTTTGCTATACCTACGGGGCGCCACTGTCTCGTAACTGGGTAAGGCTATGGTTGCATTTATTGTATTTGTAGTTACAATTATTCTCTGTGAGTAATATTGTTCTGTGGTACGTGGCAATTTGCTTAAATCAACTACAACGCAATGTCTAATATGGAAGGTGTCTTTTTTTGAATGGCTAATATGTTGCTAACTGCAGGATTTTTACAACTTCACCGGGCTATTAGAAAGTGTCTTGATCAGTACTACTGTACTGATACCGTCATCAGATCTATGTTCTTATCTGTTCTTAACATAGACATATATATTACTTTGAAATCATTGGTTCTTAATAACATATGAAGATAATTTTAAAACTAAAACATCGTTAATAAAAATTAATTACAACAAGTAAATTACATAGTCAGGGCACTGTAATGCATAATAGATTGTGTATATTTCAAACCAAAAAAGTGTTTAATGTGTTTATTGTATTGTAGTAAAAAACCAGTCATCACTTCTATCAAAGTAGTGAAATAAAAAATTAGGTAGGAATACATACTTGCTAAAACCGTGTTAACATTATTGCATTTTGTTATACTTAGAGTGAAATTAAATATAGCTAAATACGTTAAGTATACGTTAAATATATGGACCAAAAATATATCTGTAATGAATTTAATAAACAATTAACTGATAAACTTTTTTATTTCAGTTTTTTATTTGAGCTTACTACTCAACAATTTTACAAAGATTTGTTTATGTTAATATCAGTACGATGTTCAAGCATAGTAACAATCAAGTTTCTCTTCAAGATTTATTTGGGAAATCCGTAATCTTTGTAGAGTTAGTTATTAGCAAGCTTCATTTACTGTGTGTTCATACGAAGAGGTGTCATAATATGCAATTTTTGGTATATTCTGTTACGTTAGACTTATTACTATACGACACAAATTAAAAAAAAAAACTCTTGTTAAATTTAAAATTGAAAATACCAAAATATCGCACATGACACGTTAGATATGATTGAATAGTTAGGTACAGTAAGCAAATATTTGACCCCACTACAGTACTTTGAAAGTATTGTACATACGGGGGTCAGATGTTTTGTTTCCTTAATCATTACTGTATATCAGTATACAACAACAAAAGGCATGCATGTGTGCACATGCAACAACGCTAAATTATTTCCTTCATAAAACGTTTGAAGCGCTAGTGAACGTGATCCCAAGTTTCCGCGAGAGAGAGCTCTCTTTTCCTGTATAGGTATATTATAATACTCTTTTATGAAAAACCATTGATCCAAAAAGTATAATAATATACCCGTACCATTGACCTCGTATATGGACAGGAAATACCACAGATTAGATAATGAAATACTTGCGAAAAAAGCCTGCCGTCGGCTACTAAATATGGCTGCCATTTTGATATTATAAGGCTGTCCTATGGGCTGTCCATTGGAGGATAGAGGTAAGGAGCACCATCTGGGAGCTGATTTTGTAACTGAGTTGCCCACTCAAATTTGATGTACACTCATATTTGCTGCCCATCGAAAAATCCGCTGATATGGTATTACGTAGCATAATACGTACATTTTGAGAAAATGAAAAAAAAACTTTTGTATGAAAATCGCTACCACTCGTTAAAAAAAAGGTCGCCGCGCCTAAAACGAGGCCGCACGCCTACAATTCGCTATCGCTTATTAAAAAAAGGTCGATTATATAAAAAAAAATATATTTTTTGTGATGACGTATTATGCCTGGTTTTCGAATAAAAACGTCAGTGCTCGCAATTATTTCGAAAAGGCAAGGTCGGGATACGCGATACGAATGGTTTTCATACAAAATAAAACGTTAGCGCACGCAATTATTTCGAACGCAGTTTTCTCCTGGTGCATATAAAAAAAATACCTAATACCCCGAAGGCTACTGAACCTAACCAGGCGCTGTCGGGATAAACATTACGTATAGTTTTCGTACAAAACACTGTGTTATATAAAGTGTCCGTAGCAAAAACTAACCTAAAATTTAAATTTTCGAGTGATATTTTAGCCATGAAATTAGCATTTGCACGTTTTAAAAACCACACTAGGGGGTTGCCCTGAACGTGTACCATCCGTCTACGCCCTTTACATCATCAAATTCAGTGTATGCTATTCTAAATCCCACCCCACATTGATTAACGGGTCATCACCAACAAGACTACCTACTGGTTATAGTGTTGTGCAGTAAATTGTCCGGGTAGGGATCATACTACATACTTATACTACATACTTCCAAAAATGACAGATGTAATGTTATGTTACAGTTTGAATAAAAGTGGTTTCCTTATATTCTTGTTGTCATCATATTATGGCAAGTAAGGTAACTGATAAAATTTAGTTGCACAATAGTCAATGACACACTTGGTAAACCGCAATTGTCCCCTACAATGATTAAAGATGTGTGCTTATTACCCTTCTTTCCCATAAAAGTTTTGACTTTATTATAGAAAAGTTGATTATTACAATTACAACTGTTGTTACTACAATGGCTGTGACTCTTTCAGAATGAAACTGTCTCCTGCCTGAAAGAAACTATGAGAGAAATGAAAATATTAAGAGTTTGATTAAACAAATACTGCAATTTTACTTTGGTTGCATCCAAATATCATTTGCTATATAACAGTAAGGCAAACTTGGAAATTTATGGCACTCCCTTGTTTCTGAAGGAACCTTATAGCTACTTACCACTAGTGGAATGGGAATAAAGTAAGTATGTGAAAAGATCAATAAATTATTTTAACTTTTATTTAAAAGAAAACTAACAATCCTTCGGCATGTGGTCTAATGGTCCTGTATAGGTCTTGACTCCGCGGGCATGTAGGTTCA
>NJDC01002087.1:490030-500639 GCA_002245475.1 Calephelis virginiensis | reverse complement strand
TAGCTACTTACCACTAGTGGAATGGGAATAAAGTAAGTATGTGAAAAGATCAATAAATTATTTTAACTTTTATTTAAAAGAAAACCAACAATCCTTCGGCATGTGGTCTAATGGTCCTGTATAGGTCTTGACTCCGCGGGCATGTAGGTTCAATCCCCAGGTCCAGCAAGAAAAATAAATTGTATTTTTTAAACTTTACAATAAAATCAATGTCGCCCGATTAGAATCTATTTGTGTAATTTTTTCAGAGGTATTTATTTAATTATTTTGTTTTAATTTAACTAATACTCAAGTTACCTTTATAACCATATCACATTAGCAAGTTGGGAATGCCATGAAACTCAATAAAACCCAAACGCAACTGTTACAGAATATTGGTACACATTACATTCTTACAAAGTGTATCTTTGAGCATTTAACTTTTATTTATAATACCAAATTAATATTTAATTTCAAATGAATTAGCAGTACAATTTACCAAGAACATGTAGGATTAGAAACTAACCTATTTTAGTTAACTTCTTTCTTTAAAACTTTTCTGTTACAGATGGAGTTTGAAGTAGGCAGTTAGCAACGGCAGGCAATATGTTAAAAACATAAATAATAAGAATTAAAAAAAATAGACAGCTGTTTCTGTATTGGATAAAAGTGCTATACACACACACTCACACAACATATAAGATAGGTTGAGGTGTAAATATAAGAGGTTTTCTTTATAAACTTGCCTTTTGTGCATTTTTACTTCTCCTATATTTTGTAAATTTTTGCTTTTTGTCTGCAATAAAATATTAAATAATAATAAATAGTAACTCATAATATGTAGATAAATAGTAAATAACAAATTGTTTTAATCATTATCAATAAATTCGTTTTATTATTTTGCTTTACCAAAACTTAAATTTTGTTCATTTTTGATGTGACATCTACATCATCCATAATATTTAATAAATATAGGTGTTAGAGCTGTGTATACTGCCAACAACTACTACTATTTTTACCCTTTATATGCTGTCACGTTGGTGTTTGCTGCTGTCGTGTTCTGGTAAAGGGTAAAGTCTATAATAATTATAATAAAGCTAAATCTATACTTGAAAATCGTTTCAATAGCACTTATTGCTACCAATTGCTACGTATTGTATGCAGGATACAGAATCCAAAACGGCCGGGATATTAGGCCTAGAGCAAAAGTAAAATGTTATTATATTATCTTCTGGCAAAGGTAAGTTTACAGGCTCCCGTATCCTCCGAACCGAAACACTTCAACGGCAAGCACTTATATTGGCAAATAAGCTTATTATGGATTTCCTGGTGGTAAGAAATTCATGCCGCCTAGAGACAACAAAGGTATGGAGCGTTGCCAACCTGAGGCCGGGGTGTTAGGCCTCGAGCAAAAGTAGGTTTACCAGCTACCTTACCCTCCGAACCGGAACACGTCAAGACGTTATGGCGGCGGGAATAAGTAAGGCAGTGGTATCAATCCGGGCAAGTCGCTGCTAAACTCTACCACCAAGTCAGATGTCACGGTGTTAGTGACGACGAGCCTATGCTCGCCTTTTACGAGCTACCTTGCAAGGAAGGATCTGCCTTCCTTGCAAGGTAAAAATACAGATTTAATGAGCTCAAACACATTATATTACAATTTACAAATATATTTATTAGTATTTTAATAAAAAAAAATACTAGCCTAGAATGAACTAATTTATTATCTTATGTTTATAATCCAATCCAATATCTCAATTTTGATTTTCTCAAAGAGCGTTCGTTAATTCAATATTTATTTCAGGTCATGGAAAACTCGGGTGTGCAGAGCAACTCGGTAGCAGCAGCATTGTGCTAGATATCATGTTACATTTACAATTATGTTTTGCATTATTGAAATGTCTTTGACGGAAAATAAATAAAATGTGAATAAAATCATTGATTTTTTTTATTATAAAAGTCACATTGAAATTATTTATAACGTGAAATAACCTGCCTGATTTTTTCATTTTAAAACTTGGCTGTATAGATAACTTCTCAGCTTCTTCAGCTTACTTGCAATTAAAAAAAAGAAATACAAATGTTAGATGTCGACTTCAATTCTAGCATATGGTTGAACGCCAATGTTCCCCAGATGGCAGTCTGAACGTATAGTTCTCTTACTAGTCTGTGATAAGAATTAAACATTGTTTTTTTTATTCTGTGCCCGACTTTAAGCTACACAGTCAATGGCCTGAGGACTGATTTTGTATCTTAGTTGCCAACTCAAAATGGTAAAGTGTACATCAAATATCCGTTAAAGACGTGTTTCCACATTCGAATTGTATATCAGCTTTGTCAATCTTTCATCTGTCATTCTTCCCACATGACCGAACCAGCGGAACATTCCCTTTCGCATTTTAACACCAACACTTTCTTTCAATCCCACTCTTTCTCGGATCTCACTGTTACGAATGCGGTCAGCGAGCGTTACACCACAGATTTATTTAGTAGGTAACTGATAAGTGTTAGCTTAAATGTTAGTGGCATTTTTATTGCGTATTGTATGTTTTCTCGTTTCCTTCAAATGGTACTTCCCATAGGGTAGGTAGAGTAAGAACGTCACTGCTAACTGCTTTACCCAAGACCCTGATATAACTTTTTAAGAAGATTTTTATCTGATTTTGAAAAATTCAAGCCCGTATATTATTAATCTGGCAACATAATGCAAACTTAAAGTTGGTTAATGACAAAATATGTTGACGAAAAAGATACTTAGAGGTCAATGCGAAAAAGCCATTAACATAAAAGATATGACATTTGACTTAACTATTCATGAATCCTAGACTTAATTGGGTATTTATTGATTTCTTTTTGATCATTGTTTCTCATGTTTCCAAACTAAACAGAACAGGGGGTGTTTAAGTAACTCAGCTGCCAACTCAAACTGCAAAAGTGTACATCAAATAGCTGTCAAATGACGTCATTGGTGTTTGCTATCTCTACTGTATTTCTGTTGGTCACTGGAGATAGCAAATATAAAACACGTCATTTTACAGCTATTTGATGTACACTTTAACATTTTAAGTTGGCAACTGAAATACGTAATCAGCCCCCCAGGTCGCTAGTCTAATATACATATATAAATCTCGTGTCACAATGTTTGTCCTCAACGGACTCCTAAACCACTTAACCGATTACAATAAAATTCGCACACCATGTGCAGTTCGATCCAACTTGAGAGATAGGATAGCTTACATCTCAATTTATCGCGGGCGAAGCCGCTGGTAACAGCTACTGTGATATAAATTGCACAAAGGGTTGAGCGTTCGTTTGTAAAATTTTCAAATATAGGAAGGTAGGTAAATTTTTACTTTCGTAATAACTTTTGAATGGATAGTGCGTTTTGAATTTTTCAAAAAGTAATACGTAGTAATTATATACTCTTTGAAAGTTATCTCAAGGCGTTGAAAATATTTTGAATATGAAAATATTTATCAAGATTAATATGAAAGTATGGATAACACATACCTACCAAATAATGTCACTATTATTATTAAATTTTATTAAAATGTATAAACTAGATACATTGCCGTATCTATAACAGTTAGATATAATATGGTGTCGCGAACTTTTTTATAGATATTAATAATCGCCTACCGCCAACAGGGCACATAATATCATAGGATATGTGCCCGAGCAACATTTTTTTTTATTAAAAAATTGTAAAAACTCAATTTTTTTTTGTTACCCGACCCGGGACCTCATGCAGTCAAGTCCAACAACTGAACCGCTAGACCACAGAGGCGATTAATATTATGTTCTTTGATATTGTGAACATCTTTTTCTTTTCTTTCAAATCGGTTCAGTAGTTGTAACCAGTTTCATATAAAACATCAGTTGTGCAAGGTGTAGTAAGTCATAGGACTTACTATATATTGCGCCCACCCGAATCCGGTGTTAGCACCCGCGTGACTACATGCCGGCCTTTTTTTGAATGACTAATTTGTTGCTAATCTTACGATTTTTTACAACTTCACCGAACTTTGTGGGCCGAGCAGAGTGCTCAGCCCGAAATATCATTATTTAGATGGATTGGGCTGTTACCTACAACGCCAGCACCAAGGGCTGTCTCCCGGGAGACCGTACCTCGACTTGGTGCTGCGTTCTGGTTACTGGGTGGACTTGGTGGAGGAGTATTTGTGGCTCGTCGCTCGGCGTTAGGCGCCGGGCGCAAGAGAGTTCTTCGTCGCCGAGACCGGCGGCGACGGTGTAGTGTTATGTTAAAGTGATGTGAGATTGTCGTGTTCCGGTTTGGAGTTGGGAGAATAGCGTTTGCCGCGGTTATTGGGTCCGGGGGATCCGATAACACGTGGCGAGGTCTTCTATTATCGGGGGGAGTACAAGCCGGCCGCGAACGCGGCCCCCAATCATAGAAGACTCCGCAACGTGTTATCGCATCCTCCGGACCCAATAACCGCGGCAAACGCTATACTCACTCCTCCCAACTCGAACGCGAACTCACAATACAACAACATCACACTACACCGTCTCTGCCGGTCTCGGCGACGAAGACCTCTCTTGCGCCCGGCGCCTAACGCCGAGCGACGAGCCACAAATACTCCTCCACCAAGTCCACCCAGTAACCAGAACGCAGCACCAAGTCGAGGTACGGTCTCCCGGGAAACAGCCTTTGCTACTGGCGTTGTAGGAAACAGTCCAATCCATCTAAATAATGATGTCTCAGGCTGAGCACTCTGCTCGGCCCACAAAGCTCGGTAAAGTTGTAAAAACCGCAAGATTAGCAACAACTCATTCAGAAAAAAAAAATTATATATTGCACAGTTGGCTTTATCCAGCATAGTACTTTTTTGGCTGGATGTAGTAAATAAAATATTTAGGTATTTTTATTTCGTTTTTTATATTAATAAACTAGCAGTTTCACGCAGCTTCACCTGCGTAACTTGCTTTCTACTGCACCAATTTTAATGAAACAAAGCCTATGTCACTCAGGTATAATGTAGCATTCTAACGGTGAAAGACTTTTTGAAATCCGTCGTGTAGTTTCGGAGCCTATTTATTTCAAACAAACACAAAATCAAAATATCTTTCCTCTTTAAAATATAGGTAGTATAGAAGATATAGATGTGATAACTCTATTTTACAATCCAAAAGACAAATACATATTGATAAGTTTATAGACACTTATATCAGATGTTGAGCATCTCTGAAAATAAATCTGGTAGTGCTCATGTAGCTATTTAGTTTTGGATTCTGCTTACCCTATGGGAACATATTTTTCAATAAAACATTTTCTATTCAATCATTTCATTTTCTTTAATAACTCAGTAGCTTTCTTTCTGGCTTGGTGATCATCATTTGTTTTAGCTGGATAACTTGCAGCAAGTTTTAAGTAATATTTGGCTTGATCTGGTTTATTTATTTTTATATAGCATGAACCTAATCTAAGTAAATTAACACTATAAAAGCGAGGCTGAGCTGCTTCTGCTTTTAAAAAATAAACTAAAGCATCTTCACAGGTATAATTTGGTAATTTTGCAAATAAGGTTTCTGCTGTTTTCCTTAGGTGCCACGGCATTTCACTCACTTGGTAACAAATTTCTCCCAACATGTGCAGAAGAGCAGCATCATCTGGGTTAAGTTTTACTGCAATCTGAAAGTATATTACTCTATTTTTAATTGAACTAAGAACAACTGTAGTTAGAGCATAGTAAAGCAATATATCAAATTATCAAATCAATTAGGAGAAATACTAATTTCAAAAGAGGAGTAATTGAAACATTGTGTAAACTGGATAAACAAATTGAGATTGATACAGAACATTTTATTGCAACAGTGTGGTCAGAAAGAGTGACAGTGGGATTAATAGAAAGTGTTGGTGTGAAATTGTTGGAGTAATAAGTGCATGCTCCATTGTTTTTGTCATGTGGATAGAATGAGAGATTATGAATGGTTCTGCACTTACTTTAGCATGTCATGACCATCACAGTATCATGATAGTACAGAACACTGAAATAAACCAAAAAAGACTAGGGAGAGATTTATAGTAAAATGTTTGGACATGTGTTTGAAATTGTATGCATCTCAATACAAGACAACATTACTTTAAATGCTACTCACATCCATATGTTTCTTAACAACTTCCAACTTTTCTAATTTCTTCTTATACCCTTCACTAGAACTTTTGGCATCTAACACAAGGGCATACCACTTGTGAACTGCGAAATTGTCTGCATGTTTGTCTAGTTCATTTGCTAATAATTTGTAGGCTTGCTCAATGAGTTCCTGTTGATATGCTTTACGATATTTAGCATCCTTAGCCATATTGTACATGACACGACTAATACGCCACTTAACCTCAACATTGTTCTGGTCCTTGAATAAAAAAAACTACAAATCTTAATGCATAATAAGAGATATTAATCTATCAGAAATTAATTCTATCATGAGTAATAGAAACCTAATATCCAACAACTGCAATTTACTCAGTTCCAAGTTCCAGTTCGGTAAAATCAATTTCCAAAACAAAACAAGTCATATTAATTTATTTTAAAACTTTCACTAGTTCAAGTTGTGGCCAATAACTAATTGAATAAAAATTTACTCATAATTCCTGCCACATAACTTTTAACTACAAGGGTCAAAGAATATAAACACATTTGGGAGCACAACAGTAATCTAAGTCTGTTAAACTATCACGAAAAATCAAAATGGCCATGACTTATCATGCCCCTTAGAGCAAAATATCTAAAAAGTTGTGGTAATTTTTGTACCTCAGTGGAACAAAACAAAATAAAAAAAATATAGAACTAGTATTAATTAATATGTAATTAATTAGAAGAAAGTATTAGTTTTGTATACCTGAGAATTTACAAGAAAATTGTAGCACTCCTCATATCTTCCTTTTTCAAAAATACTATCAGCTGTTTCTAATGTTGATGGTGCTAAAGTCAGCTGTTTAAGATTTGTATCTTGTTTGCTAAAAGGCCATATATACATAAGCCCCAAATATGTTTTTAATGATACTAAGCCCACTTTTTTGCTAGAACTCTGAAATCACCAATTTTTATATTAATATGGCATCAAGTTTTAAATAAAGTCAAATCTGCATATTCAGTAACCTAAGAGATTGTTCTATAATTCCTGAAAATGTAGTCAACAGTTATTATATATTATATATTCATATTATGTAAATTGGGTTATGTGTTGGTCAGACAAAACAAGTTAAGTTTTTCTAATATAAAAAGCAAGTGCATTGTCACTTACATTTAAAAAGTTATATTTTATGTATGTTTTTCGTATACAACGTACATATTGTATAAGAGGGATGTCTACGAATTTTTTTAATAACAGCATTGTATTTTTGTAAGGTGTCAAAAATTAACAGTTAAACTAATGTTTAATCACAGCCTACTATTAATAATGCTATTTAGTTTAATAATTATAAACTGACGCCAGGCACTGCACTATATTAAAGTAGTGATTAAAGTATCTTTTTTGGATGCTAAATCCATTTTAATTGACGATTCACTGTAATCTAAATCTATATTATCTTGATTTCTAATAATAATTTTGAAAATAAATTTTACATTTGACAAACACACAAGTAAACAAAAACTGATCAATGTCAACTTGATCTTGATGTCAACAATAAATCATAGATTAATAACATAGTATGTACTCCTATCGGAGGCAATGCACAAATTTAAATATATAACAAAGAAGCGAACCGTCTGGGTGTATGAAAAATGAAAAATATGTAAGGGAATGTAGGTACAAGGTCCAGTGAAGTCGTAAAAACCGATGTCAGCAACTCATTGAATATGTACTTTCACTGTTTCCCACTAAAACTTTTGTGTTATGTTAGTTAATGTGTTCCGAACAAAGTGTGTATCCGTTACAAAAAGTTTGCATCAAAACCTATAACAATTGATGAACCGGATTATAAAATTCTACAATTATTATCAATCAAAATCATTAAAAAAACTTTATTTAGATTCGTTTTCGCTGGTATTTACATATTTTATTCGCTATACTGCTTTTTATATATGTTTTATGTTAAAGCAAAAACAAATAAATAGCTTAAAAAAAATTTAAATATGACACAAAAGAATGAAGCCAACTTTAAATTTATTAATTGCTTATTTTAAATATAAAACTATTTCGAATATGTTTCCTAGCGGAGGGCACCGTTTCTAGTTGTCTTCGTCTATAGCAACTTTAATTTAGTATTACTACAGTACAAAATATTTTGAAGCTTGTTCAAGTCTTCAAAAAATCAATCTTGCCGGTCCAAGGGCGGGTGTTCTGTTGACAGTTTGTAAATGTGAAGTGATATTCAAAGTGGTGTTTTGGTCATGTTTTTGCACTAATTTACAAAATTTAGTGTGTTATCAATATGCAGAGATCAGGTACAGATATTATATTACTTACTCTACTAATTTTTAAGAAATCTTCGGTGTTCGCGCCATTAAATAGTGTCTAAAATCAATGTATTTTTTTGAACTTTTAAACTTCTCAACAGAAACACTATCTTCTTTATATAGAAAGAAAAATATCTTACAATACATACGCTTTTAATCTTCAAGTATTTAAAATTTTCCGTAATTCAATTTAATATCTGCGTGTGTCACACGTTTTCTGTTGCTATTAAAATAATTGATTCTAAAATATCTCACGAATATTTGAAATGCTTGCTCGTCATAGGTTTATTCTGATTAACATAAAAGTTATGATGTGGTAACCAAATAAACCAACGGAACCTATGAGAAAATTGCAAAGAAGACTAGAACTGCTTTTACAGTAGGGGAGAATTTTTTTGAATCGAAGTGAGTTATGAGTATAGAGAAGTTATTATTGAGCATTTATCTTTAAGCAACAGAAAAACTTCCATGTATTAAAAATTGGTACAATCACTAGAAAATGTTTTTATGGTAATATTATTAATCATAATATTAAAATATACATAAATAATATTATTAAAGTAAAGATTCTTAAAAATGCCTGTGCCATAAAACTTGTATTGTTACACTATATTTAAAGTGCAGAATATGGTTTTGCTGTAATTCTTATTGTAGTATGTGTTTTGTTACATTTAAGAATGAAACACTACTAAGTATTGTTAATTAGCTGGCCTATTAATAAACTTAAACTAAAGTAAGAGTCAAGTTGATATTATAATCTGTATCACAAGACTAATTAAAGTATACCAATAATATAATAATTAAGTATACCAGGTTGAACCTTGGGGTAAGTACTTAACTACATGTTTATTTAAGTAAGTAATAAAGTATAAGTAAAGTTATGTTGATACTATTTGTATCACATTGCAATAAAGATATTGACACCATGTAGAACTGTACTTCATATATATTAATAAGGCGGAACATGTTTAAATAATAAAATTAATTCTTTGTGTTTTGTTGCCGCATTTCACATTGGCAGAAACTTAAAATATCTTTAAGAGATAGATTTATGTAAGAGTCAAGTTAATTCTGTCATATGTAAAACAGATAAAATTATTTGATGATAAATTTTATATTGAGTATATCATTTCTATACTTTGATATTTGTGTGTCCAGTGTCTATGAATGAATACACTTTATTATGCATCAAAAATATACAAAATAATACAAACTCTTTCACTTATAATAATATTTAACTTAGGTGCATAAAAGCGGTCTTATCGCTTCGGAGCGATCTCTGCCAGACACTTAGCGTGAAGGAGACAATTTTGAGTAATTTAAAAACTAAGATAGGACTTCATAAAACAAAAACTTCTGCTACAAAAATGCTAATCTAATAAATATAATGTTTTATTTCATATAAAACATACATGTTAAATAAAGTACATTATTGTATAATTGTATAATTAATGTACATACAAATAATATGCACTAAATTACAACAATACATATATTACCAATAAGGTAATACTAAATAAAAATTAAATAAATAAATAAAACATATATATAATATAATAATAATACATTTACATACATACAGTCGTGGTCAACTAATTAGGGGACGTGCAAGATAGTGAAAAACAATAACCGGTTATGTACATACAAATATAAAACCGTAGTGATTTCTCAGTAACTATTATTTGCATAATTTGGTCCGATTATTATGATTTAAATGGCTGTAAATTAAAGAATAAATAAATAGAAAAAAGTATTTAATATCAAAAGTTGAACATGTGTTCAATTTTAAGGTATAATTCTGTAGCTGGACATTTAATTAAGGACAGTAAACTATAATGAAAAATAGAGTTAAACAAAACTAATAATCTGCAGTTTTATAATATCTTTAACAACTCCATTTTATTACGTGTAAAATCAGTTCCCAGTAGCAATACCTTTGTTAGTAATTACCGCTTGACACCAATGTGACATAGACATTATCAGTTTCTGGCATGTTTCGACAGGAATGTTTGCCCATGCCTTACAAAAAGCTTCATTAAGTTCATCACTATTGTATCACAAAGTTGTGGTACGATAAGTGGCTACTTTTTTCTTGATTTCGTGCCAAAGGTGCTCGATTGGGTTAAGGCCTGGGCTATTTGCTGGCCAATCTAGCACTGATACTGACTGACTGGTAAGAAACAACTTGATTGAACGGGCGGTATGTT
>NJDC01002087.1:471272-481775 GCA_002245475.1 Calephelis virginiensis | reverse complement strand
TTCTTATGTATATTGTTTCGGATAGTTCATTTTTTGGTAGGTAGTTCAAGTTTCCCAGGTAGTCCCATATAAATCTTATCGATTAGTTATGCTTTCGAAAAAAGAAAATTGCGATATGGTAGGAAATTGAAGGTAATTTTAATCCGCTTAAATGATTAAACCTTGAGAATAGGAACTGATACTTCTTGTCCCATTTTAGACTAAATAAACATTTTTGGACAAACCAAACTGGTTAAACCCTAAAGTATTCATATTAAATGTACACATTTAAAAAATATCACGCCCGTATCCCCGAAGAGGTAGGCAGAGGTACAACAACCCACGCCTAGCCGAAGACACTAAGTCCGACAATATCATAGGTGGCAAGCCTATTGCCAACCGGGCACATATCCAATCCCGGGCAATGTAATTTTTATTAGAAAATTGAATGTACACATTTTTTATTTTTTTATTTACTGACCCGGGGAATTATATGCTTATGCTATGGGTGTTAGTTAACGATACTAATACATATAAAGACATTGATTAAGACATACCAGATAGATAGATTAAATAAACACCCAAATCCAGAAAAACAGACATTAAGATATTCATCACGCAAAGTCCTGCTCTCAATTAGAATCGAACCAATTTGTTGCTCGATGGCGTGTATGTCAACCCTTCGACCGACGAGCCATCATTATAATACCAACTTAATACCGTAAATATTCTGCACAAAACTCTTAAATAACATCAAAAGGAATCTGCCGAGTTGCAAATTCTCCATGTATTTAAATAGCTTCCAGTGCGTTGCCTAGAAATGTAATACAGTCCCTCATGCTCAGTCCTTGTGAACGTGTGTGCTGTCACCGGTTATTGTCATCGCAAGGCGTTTATCCCTCTGTCCTGACACTTTATTTTGATATGCAAGTGGCTTGATAAATATTTACCGGTTTCTAGGGCGATTTTGTTGACCAACTGATAAACGAGTATAATGCTGTCAATTAAGTGTTGATTGCTTATGTAAAACGCTCATCTAAACGGTTAATTATGGATTGCTCAGAAAATACAATGACACGTAAGATTTTTTTTTTTAATTTTATGTCAATTTATGCCAAGATTTATAACGCTTTCAACTTAGTGTTAATTGGTTATTTAAAAGTTTATTTATATTATTTTTAAGTTTGTATTGCTCCGAATGATGTGTAAGATTTGTTATTGTTAGTTTTATTTTTGTTTTATTTGTTCGTTTCTTATCTTTTTTGTTTGTTATATGGTCGTCTGCGAGTTATTGCTGAATCATATTTAAATTTATGCACTAATTTCTATTATTCTTTTGACAATTTGAATGCAAATATGTGTATGTTTGTGTGCTCCGTTTTATATGTGTAAACAGTTTTACCAATTTTATTGAATTTTACCGTAGAAATATATTATACTGGAGAAGAACATTGGTAATTTTTTATCACTATACTTCAATAAGGGCATCATAGTTCGTACCAACGATTTTTCTGCGGTGCAGTTTATAAAACTTAATATATGATGTATATTTTTGGTTTTGTGTACAATGTTACTGTGTCGTTAGTTACACCTTTGCTACCCTTTCGAAGGTACATTTTTGTTAATATTTGAAGTGTGATTTAACTTTCAGGGTGTATCCCATAAGCGTACACACCGACTCGTGTTTGTCAATTAAATGATAATAGGTTTATTATCTATTTATAATCTTATCAATTTATGTTTTTTAAACCAGTATACTGCGTTTTTATATTATCGGCCGCACTCAGAGACGTTAACTTACATTTAATCTATCTTTACGTCATAATTTTGTATGTTAAGTGATCAACGAACCATAAGCTGTTGGTATAACCATTGGTAGTTTGCCTTAGATTGACGAAGCGTTGCTCATAGTTCCAGAAAATATTTCGAGTTAACAGTCGGCACCGAACGACAGTAGTTATTTTTTTTTATTATTCGTACAAAAAACCACCATTTACCATTCGTAAGCAAAACGATTCGTTCCTTGAATATAGGAACCTGGCATTAATCGGTTACACCCGTTTGCCAGAATTTCATTTGCCATAATTTCATCTGCTATAATGGTCAACAGGCATAATATTGTTTCTCATAATTTCATATGTCATACTCATTGTTTACTATATTAGTCACGAGCTAGAAACTATGTTTCCCGTAAAGTCAATTTCAATAATATCATTTGCTAGCATGATTGTAAGCCGTATTATCACAACTCATAACATCATTTACTATAAAAATAACGTCTAGAAAAAGAACATAAATTTGTTTTATACTAAATGCTAATATTAATACTAAATGCTATATGGCTTCGGTATGGTTTGTTTTGGTTAGGTTAGGTTAGAACATGAAAGACAACGCACGAGCCGAGCGAGCGAAGCGAGCGTGCCGCGGCAGCGGCCGGTGAAGTTCCAGAAAGCTAATCGCTATTAAGAACAAATGCGTTAGGTTAAATTTGAACGGAAGCTACTTTGATCGTATCAAGAGGTACTAGATAAATAGGTATTAGAAATAAAGACAACTATACTATGTAATCGTACTGTGATATATTTATTACAATTTACATTTTACGTAATGCAAATACAAATTTTTGTAAGGTATTTAAATATTCTGTTGAATATTATTATTGCAATTAATAAAATGGATAACAATACGTATGGCAATTGTATCATTATGGAAACTAATTTTAGGGTGAATAAGACTATGTCATAAGTAAATTAGGGTTAACAAAACATTCGGGCAAATAAATATTCGGGCAAATGAAATTCTGGCATTTGAATATATGGCACATAATCTTCGGGAAAACAATAGACAGCCGGCATTAATGATTGTTTAAAAGACCACAGACATCTCGGAGTGCTTCGTAAGTAAACGTTTATTTATTTTACACATTATTGTACACATAACATAAAAAATGAGAGAGTACAAATAATAAATACGGTACCAAAGACGATGTTTTTCTTCTTTTAAAAACTTAAATTTTGTACCTTTTCTGTGTTGTTCGAAGAGGCTAAAATGGAAATGAATTTAACGATTTTAGGATAAGATAGATATACGTATATTAGTAGGAACCAATGAGGACATCGGTCGTGCAAAGCACGCATATTCTCCCAGTTTTGATTACCACATCCCTGAATAAATTCTTAAGGAATAAATTCGGAATAATATTCTTACTTTTTTAAATATTTACGAACTGCATATTTACTTCATTGTATTAGCGGCTTGTCTGGGGGCAGTGAAGTGCTCCCGCCAAGATGTTCTATTTACTGACTCTCTTATTTGCCGAAGTTGCAAAAAGATTGGACTCGTATCGCATCATAACACAAAGAAGCATTGACTAATATCTATTCATCACATGGCCTATGTATGTCGACTTACACGGGCTGCAAATCTTACCGATGTTATCCAGTAAAACTAAACTACACATCTTGCCTATTCGAGGGCATAAGAGTTATGACAGTTTTTGTTAAGGTATACCTTCAGCGGTTTTTTTTGTGCTTCTGTTTACGTTTGAAAATGATATGTTTTAATAGCCAATTAATAATTATCTATAAGTTATAATAAAATTTAAAATAAATTTAAACGACCTATGATGGTTCCATCATTTAAAACTAATTATAAAACTATCATATCATTTCATGTATATAAAAAGAAAATGGAATATTGCTCATTATGTTTTTAAGCGAGCAGTGGAATTGTTGTTTAGGATTTTAATAACTGATTGTTTATGGGTGACGTTGTTTGTTTTATTGTTTGTAGATTGTTTATAATTTGGCGAATGAAAACAATCAATTTAAAAACAATAGCCACCACATATGAGTCTATGAGCTCGCGCGATAGAGACCTTATTCTGGTTTCGTATTTTTGTCTTGCAATATGTTTTAATATTTGTTATAATAATTAAAATTATATTAATTAATATTATATTGATGGATGTTGATTATCCGAGCACTGGGAGTCTTGAAGACGTTGGTACTTGTTGTCTTCCATGTTTAGGTAATTGTATGTTTGGATTGCATCTATCTTTTAAAAATATTTCCGTAATAACCTTCTTTTTTTTGTTTCATGTGCTGTTTTGGAAATCTCCGTCATTAGCGGTAAGTAAAGATTTTTTATTTAAGTTTAGTTTAAGCACTAGTTTTTTTTATGCTAAACTCATAAAAGAATTCAGTTGTAAATAGACATAATTAATATTTATTTTATTTAAAATTAGTGCTGAAATAAGTATAAATGTTAAATTTAACTATACCAGTCCATCTGAAGAATGTCAAAAAGTCAGAACAAAACGAGACTACCCATAAACTACAAGAAAACACACGGGAGATACGGGAGATCATATATTTATATGATTAGTAGACAAAATTATTGGTTATGAATATCACAACATAATTGCAACACAATGTCATCTGCCGACTAAAACAGTAACATACATATCTTCACGCCAGGTCCCTTTGGCGGTAGACAGAGAGTATCGAATGCCAAATCTCGCTATCCTTGCAGACCTTTCTGGACACAACAGTACAGTCAAAACAGGACCCGTGTTATTAATAAACATAAAGTACTCCCAAGGTTCAACTTGGTATTATAAGGCCTTATTACATTGTGATACATAGTATAATATTAACTTGACTCTCACTTTAGTCTATGTTTATTAATACGACGGTAAGTGTAACATGACGATAATTGCATTCAGTTAAGTTTTTTTTATTAGTTATTATAAATCTTAAAATATGATCTTAAGTGAAGGTTAAGTTTATAAATATAGATGTATATTTAACACACACATGATATTGTCTATTGCAGAAACTTATCTTTTGTTAAATTTTATATGCCAATTAAAAGAGATAATAAAGCTAGTCTAGCACACAACCTAGTAATAACTAATAATAATAAATAATATTTTTTAATTCATGAATGTCTAATTTTAAAATAATTGAAACATAGTAAGGCATAGAATAAGTAATACGACTAACGACGGTGTATTAAAAGAAATTATTAGGTTAGCAGGGTCATTTGTTTATCGTCCACGTACCAATATACTTATACAGTGTGTCGAATTACGAGTAGGAATTCGCGACCGCTATGTGGCCCTCGAGTGGCAGGGAAGGCACGTTGACATCAATATGTGTTCGGTATACATCAGTTTCGTTCTGGCCATACGTAACCAGGAGCCATTATTCGTGGGTGACGAATACATTCGCTATCTTCAACGCGCCTTCACCATTGTTCCAGTACACGAAATTGCAATCGCGGAGCGGTCGTTGGTCAGTGAAATATTTTTACACAACCAAAACAATTACCACATTTTTCAGTGCATTCGTGTCCACATATTTCTATGTCCGTACCATTCCAATGAACCAAAGTTACTATTTTCGTTTCTCGTAAAAGGGGCAGCAAACGGTAAAGCGTGCAGAATGCTTTATTGGTTTTGCTATATACGTTTAGCTTAAACAGCGCTTTAAGTGTATGCTCCTGTTTCTATGCAATTAGTGTGGATTATAGATCGTTTTGTAAACTCGCTATAAAGCTGTTATCAATAGCTTCAAGCTGTTTTGATTCATCCGGCTATATTCGAATCGCCGGATGTGTCGACGGAAAAATCTGGTATCATAAATGTTCCACATATTGTAATTGTAACAGTATTCACTCTACGTATGTAGTTGGCGGATGGTTTATGTAAATCGTTTCGCGTTAATATTGTTTGAATTTCGCGCGTGTTAGTGATTTTTTTTGTAATGGCTTCGGTGTCGGAGTCACCTTTGAATAGAGCTCGGAATAGGCCCGTGCTTTCCCGATATCGACCAGTGGATCACGGCAGTACGGAAAAGGTTAGTAAATATGAAATGCGATTAATATCCGTGTCCATTAGTCACAAATACGTTATCGTTAAACTAATAAAGGTTTGTACTTCACTTTGTATGGGTTGGACACCTCATTAGCCGTGTCTTATCTTTGGATGTCTTGCTTGGATTTAATGCTAGTAATGTATGTACGAGCGAAGAGTTAAATTTAAAAAGTTATTCCTCACTTGAAGTATAATACTAACATGTTCTTGGTGTATCGAAATGCAGGATACGAGTAATGTTTTGAGAATCATTAATGTCTTCAAGGTAAATTGACTACTTTTAAAATTTTTATAAATTTATGAATTACTGAACTTTTTGAATAAGTATAATCACTGAAAGCTAACTATTATATCTGTACATATTCCCCCTTACTACCAAAACTTACGGGTCCGTTAATCTGGTGTGTAACTTCATTTTTGTTAGCAAAAGTGAAGTTACACACCAGATCAACGGGCGCGTAAGTTTTATTAATAAGGGGTATTATCTATAACATATTTATTTAAATATTCACTTGAATGGTTAGTGACTGAATAAGGTATAAATTCCCCAAAAACAATGGTTTGAGGAAAAATAACGTCTCAATAAAAAAATAAAAATGTGTACTTTATTATCCTAAGATGATAAAGTTTTTGTTCAAAATATTCTATAAAATAAAAGTTGTTTCTTTTTCTGAATTATTTTTTTTATTGTCATTTTTTTGGATTTTGTCAAACGTGAGTGCGGTTATTAAAATAAACTTAACAGAATAAAAGTAGGTCCACTGTGATTTTTATATGTATACATACTAACTGGCACCGAGAGACAATCCTTTCACTCTACCTCTGGGCTGAGGCTGCTAGATTTTTGTGAAATATTAATTTTCAATCAAACGGAGGTGAAAGATTCTAACAAAAAAAGTTCAGGCAAAGTCGCCGGAGAATTGTAACTAACCTATAACATTAATTGTATTTCGTTCATCGTAGCAATTCAAATTACTTTTACCATCAACCTTGTTCATTTTAAATTCCAAAGGGATTCGTGTCATATCCAGTAAATTATCGCAATTATTGACAATCCTGCCTACCGCTTATCATTTGACCTGTTTACTGTCATGTATTACAATAATGCTACATTTAGAAATTATTTTACTTGTAGATATGAAATACGGCTATATTAATTTTATTCCTGCAAGATTGTAAGATGTAAAGATTATGTTTTTAAGTATATCCCCGAAGTGATAGGTACAACCAGGGCACCCTCAATTGGAAAACCCTCGCCCATCGGACACTCATCCCATCCAAATTAACATCAGGAAATCCGGGGCAACGTTGTTTTGGTTCGAAAATTGAAAAAGGTACATTTGAGTTGCCCCATCGAACCAATACCTCATTTAGTCAAATTAAAAATGATGAAAAATCTTTTGCGAAACGATTATCTATATATAAAAGAAAGTCCTGTTACACTATTTATAACTCAAGAACGGCTGAATCGGTTTGGCTGAAAATAGTTAGGGATGTAGCTTTGAACCAGGAGACGGACATAGGATACTTTTCATCCCGTTCGACTGTGCGGAAACTAGGATATACAACATTTTAATCCTACCTACCTACATCCTCTATCACGAAAGAAAACATCGATAAAATTTGTGATCTCGTACTGGGTGACCGACGTTTGACCATTGGTAAGATAGCTGAGATAACAAACATTAGTTATGACCGGGCTCAACACATAATAACGGAAGAGTTGGGGTTCCATAAGGTTTCTGCTCGCTGGGTCCCGAGGTTGCTTTCAGCTGAACAAAAACGAGTTCGATACACAATTTCGCGAGACTGTTTGGAACTTTTTGAGACTGATCCCGTGGACTTTTTGTCTAGATTTGTTACCATGGATGAAAACTGGGTTCACCACCATACAATACATAGAATTAAAGCAACAATCCAAACAGTGGAAAAGATCAGACTCTCCTACACCGAAAAAGGCTAAGGCCGTTTTGTCGACTAACAAAGTCATGGCTTCTGTTTTTTGGGATGCGAAGGGCATTATTTTTGTGGATTATTTACCGAAAGGTCAAACTATAAATTCTAGTTATTATTGTAACCTTTTACGAAGACTCCGGGAAGAAAAAAGGCCGGGAATGTTGCGTAAGAAAGTTTTGTTTCATCAAGACAATGCACGTGTTCACACTTCAGTTGATACAATGTCTGTAATCCATGATTGTGGCTACGAATTGCTGACCCCCCACCTTATTCGCCGGATTTAGCCCCCTCGGATTATTATTTATTTCCAAATTTAAAAAAAACACTTGGGTGGCTCGAAATTTTCGACCAAAGATGAGGTGGTAGTCGCAGTAAACGACTATTTTGCCGACCTTCCTGAATCTTTTTTTTTCGAGGGGATAAACAAGTTGCAGGTCAGGTGGAAGAAGTGTGTTGAGCTAGATGGAGACTATGTCGAAAAATAAAAATAAATTTAGACCCACTTTTCTTTCATTTTCTTGGACAGGCTTAGAACTTTTGGATTCACCCTCGTATCAAAATAACTAGGTTCGTTCACAAAGGGTATCACCAAAGTCCCTTTTTTTATTGGATATGACAGCGAGGAAGCACATATTTAGATAAAGTGTGTAGGATATATCACGATATTTTTTTAACAATAAACGTTATCTAAAGTACTCCAAGGTTCAACCTGGTATTATAGTGTTTATTAAACTATAATACATATTAGTATTTTTTTAACTTTAGCATTTGATTTTTAATAAGACAAGGTCAGATAATGAATTGGTCAAAGGTAATGAATTGGTCGTCTGAAATTCTGCATTTTCAGACGAAACCGCGGGTTAACTAGTAGCTTATATTATATTATCTTGGAGGCTAGGAGTGATGTTTAAATACACATACAAAGTACTGTCGCAACTGTAAATACAAAAGTACTGTTCCCCGTGTTGGTCCGGCTCATTTGCAGAATAGACCATCTGCCTTCCCGCCAGGCAGCTCGTAAAGGGCGAGCATAGGCTTACCGTCACTAACACCGTGTCATTTGACTAAATGACGTGACATCAGCACTTGCCGTTGACGTGTTCCGGTTGGGAGGATAATGTAGCCGGTACCATTTACTTTTGCTCGAGGCCTTTACTTTATTACCACCTTTGTTGTTTCCAGGCGTCGTGACTTTCTTACCATCAGGAAATCCATGTGCTTGTTTGCCTTCCAATATAAAAATAAATAAATAACAAAACCTTTACTTATATATACCTAACCTAACCTATATAGGTTATATATAACCTGTTTATAACCTGGTTATAACCTGGTTATATATAACCAGGTTATAACCTGTATAGGTTTTGGTTTAGGTAATCATAATTGACAACAAATGCCCAAACTTTTATCTGAACTAACTTATGTCAGAAAGTATTCATCTTTTTTGTGGTACCTGTTGAAATCATAATTGGTATCAAATGACCAAACTGGTATTAAGAAGTATTCAGTTAATTATAATATCTGGTTGAATCATAATTGGTGATAAATGACCAAACTGTCATTTTAACTAGTGGAGTGATTAGCGATTTCCACTTCCCTCCCTAGTGAAGGCGGGAACAGTAATAAGTTACCTTGAAATCTAGGTCATAGGGGAATCCGAGCTGTTCGTTGACATTTTTCGTTGATAGATTGTGATTGAGTTCTTCACCTATTTTGTGCTTAAAAATTAATTAGGTCAAAAATATTGAACCTAGAGTGGGTTCAAGATAAAATAAGGTACTTGCGCCTAAGATAGCCTAGTTCTTAATATGGCCCATTTTCAATATATTGTATTTTTTAAAGTTTTAAAGAGTTAAAATTACTACCCACGGAACATCGATCATGACAATGAACCACGTTCCATACGTAGTAATTTTAACTCTTTCAAACTTAAAAAAAATATTAGCGCCTAAGATGGCCCATTTTCAATATATTGTATTTTCTAAAGTTTTTAACAGTTTAAATTACTACCTACGGACAATGGATCATGACCATGAACCGTGTTCCATACGTAGTAATTTAAACTCTTTCAAACTTTAAAAAAGTCGATATATATTGAAAATGGGTCATCTTAAGAACTGGGCTATCTTAGGCGCAAGTACCTAGTCTATATTGAGACTTCAATTTATGCTTTTTATACAAACATATCTTCAATGTCCCTAGCTGGATTGGTAAGGAGTACCGAGTTCCATGTGATTCCCCGGAATTGGCTGGTTTCCTTCACATTCACTTCACTGCTGGTCGAGTGCTGTGCAGCAACTTGTCCTGGTTAGGGAATCATCGCCTCATTATTTCCTCATTGCCTCCAAAATTACTTGTCATGTTACGGTGTGGGTGGGGTAGCCGGTAGACTTGCACAATAGGCCTAACATCCCGGCCAAAGGATGGCGACGCACCTGTAACATTTATAGTGTTTATAAACCACAGTTATCTCTTAGATGTTTTTCTCGTACAGGCATAGTTGAACAAACTATTGAATCATGCGATGTGTTTAATAAAACTAGTGGTCGCCCGTTGGTCGAAATTCGACCATAATAAATTTTACTATCTTGTTGATGAGAACGCCATCTTCATAACTCAAGACCAACTACTTTGTTTCCAAACTGTATGGTGCGCCATCTGTGCTCTTTTATCGTTATCATCAATATACT
>NJDC01002087.1:418040-445305 GCA_002245475.1 Calephelis virginiensis | reverse complement strand
CATAAAAATTCCAAAACAATTATTCCATGTCAGTAATTATACACTTATCTGTAATTGTATTCATAATGTGTAAGATACTTATGGTACGAACTATTTATATAACGGATAGCTAGACGTAATTCTTTAAATATTCAGTGAGTGAAAAGGCATTTCTTCTACTTTATAAATATTGTATTTCTCGTAATGGAACGGCGTCGCCGTAATATTTGTGAAGTGGAAAACTCGAAAAAGTAATACTCAAGTGAATTGTATTTTTAACCGACTCCGTTATCAAGTCCTCTGTTTTGTTTGTTACGCGTCTCTGCCAATAACAAGCGGACCTTTTGTGTCTTTTTTGAAAGGTATGTCACGACTTAAAAATCCTATATAAATTTAATTTAGATCCGACAAGTGGTTTTAGTTGTATTTCGTAATGCGTACTTGTATATATCTTGAAGACCTCGCAATGGGTGTCGAGCTGGGTTTTCGTAGTTTTTATCATCATTATTTAGCTTTCATTCGTCTTCTACTGGATACCTCTGGATCTTCTACTGGATGGCACACCAGATCAGTTAATCCTCTGCTCTCTTTTTCTGACTGCTTTGTTGTTTTACAGAGCTTAAATTGTGTTTGTTTTGAAAAAAAAAGTGTCATGTATGGGTTTTGCCCATATAAGACTTTTTTTACCGTAGAAGTAGTTAGAGGCACCACCAGGGCACCCACAACTAACCGGAGACACTTAGTCCCACAATGTGATAGGTGGAAAGCCTATTGTCAACTGGGCACAATTCCAATCCCGGGCAACGTTATTTGTATTAGAAAATTGAAAATTACTTTTTTGTTGCCTGACCCATGATCGAACGGCCTCAAGAAGTGAAGACCGACGCCGGACCGCTACACCACAGAGACGATAAATTGTAACTAATCTGTTCTAGATACATTTTAATTCTGAATGGTAGGATATCCGTAAAACTTGACAAGCGCTTTATATGATTTAGACCCACGAGTCATTTAAAATTGCTCTTTTCGATATACGATCTACAAACATCCACGTTACCATTGTATATTTGTTTTGTCGTTCATGAACATCTATTAAACACCAAATCACATGTGACACTTATTTACACGCCACCTGGTTAAATAAGAATCCACTTTCGTGTAATTATAGTATCGGATACAAACTTGATTACATACGATGACTGTGCAATAGTCTCGTAATTTCAAGTGAAAATCTTTTTTGGGTCGAATATCAGCAATCTGACTGTCGCAACGTGAAGCTTTACCCCAATGTGTTTTGCGAATATCTTGTTAATCTCCTTTTGAATAAAAATGAATCCCCATTTCCCGTTATCATCACGTCACTCGTAAATGGAAAGACAAATTTTACTTGTTTTGTTTGTTGTGTTTGAGATAAAATTTAAAAAAATCAATATTCAAAGTTAGGGAAAGGGCAACGTGTGTCGGGTCAGCTGGTTTGTATGTAATAAAACAGTCACATCTACGTAATACTAAATCTGTACAGTAAATATTTTTAAAACAATAATTGCAAAGTGTTGTATACAGCAGTGGTGCCTACACGTTATGCTGAGAAGATCGACTTGAGAAAAAGTTAAAGGTTTAAGATCGACAGCTTTATTTTCATGTTCTTTTATTATCTTTTAGTAATAATAACACGTATTTATAGTATGTTGTAATCATAAGTAATTATTAGCCGTTTTACATAGTTTCTTACTATTTATACACATTTGTAGAAAAATATATTCGAAATTCGAAAATGAAATCTTGTAGGTACTGGCTTAACCTCTAAGATCGATCGTGGAACCTCTCGCGATCGACCGTTTGGGCACCACTGGTATACAGTATACAGAACCCGAAACGAGGGTTTTTACATTTTTTGTTTGTTTGCCTTGGTTCGTTCGTCTGTTCATTTTTTACGCAAACATTTGGAACATCCAAACTTACATATTCTTAAGGATTCTAGTGTAAACTTTGGTGTAAAGCACTTTGTTAAATGCTTAATACAGAACTTACTGTATACATTATATTGTCGCAACATTACTTCTATACTCGTACTTTTTTTTAATTAATTTGTGTCTTTAGAACGGGCTCAGGTCTTTTGGTCATGCTGCCTCCTATTTTATTTTAATATTTAGTTTACTTGTTTTTTATTTTTATATTTTGTCCTTAAATTATTTTAAAATTGTCATATGTCGTCATAGTACGTCATCCTTACTGAATTTAATTTATTTTGAATTGACGGAAAAGAGAAAAACTTGGACACTTTATGTGACTAAATTTTTATAAATTGCCATCAAAATTGACTAAGTAATTCTGCTCAATATTTATACACAGTCAATAATTATGAAAAAATGGTGTTAATTTTTATCTTAATACCGCCAAATCTCTCTTTACTTATGTAAGTCAAGTTTTAAACATTTATCACGGCTGTGGAAACGTTTTCTTACTGCCTAATGAGTATTTGTATTTAAATAGGATTATTTGAAGTTGATTTTACCCGAATGAGGTGTATAAAGGAAGGTTAATGATATGTCATGCATACGTATGTTTTTACTGTCTAATAGTCGCATTTTAATGCCCGTTTTAGTTTGGTATGAAATGAAAAAAGTATCTTCACGCTCCTATCACCGAAGTGGTAGGCAGAGGCACAACCAGGACACCCAAGACTAGCTGAAGGCACTAAGTCCCACAAGGTGGCAAGCCTGTCGCCAACCGGACAGATATCCAATCCCGGCCAAAGATATTTTTATTAGAAAATTGAAAATATGCATTTTCTAATTTCTTTTTGTTTTCCGATCCGGGGTTCGAATCCGGGACCTCGAGAAGTCAAATCCAACGCCGGACCGCTAGACCATAGAGGCAATGAAATAAAAATTATTAATTGCCGGACGTTTGTTAAAAAGTGACTACAAAATACTTTCCAGTAAGTATTAAAATATTCTGCCATTTTTCTGCCGGCTGTGGCGTGCAAATATTTTACCAAGTGATTTTTTGTGTTAAACTATCGTCATCTGTGTGATATTTGTCATATACCTTCGGAATAATTTCGTACGGAAAGAATAAAACGGAAATTCAAACAAAGCAAATCCTTACAATTTAATAGGCGTACCAAATACATTAGTAATTTTCCACAAAGAGTAATCCTTTTTGTTACTTTTATTTCTGTGAATTCGCTATGTTCGAAATTTCTATTTGATTTTTCGAAACGGAATTCCAAAACGGGATTATTAGGGGATACATACATACATATCTTCACGCCAAGTGCCAACGGTGTAGGCAGAGAGTATTGAGTGCCAGACCTCACGATCCTCCGAATCTGAATAATATTTTGGACAGAATCTGCAAGTATAGATTCGTCGTTTCGAGATCGTCGGCAGTTGGTGAAATTCCATTGTATGCACACGTTTTTTTGTAGTTAACACTTGTACTTATCCACAAAATCATATACCATAATATCAATATTGTGGATAAGTACAAGTGTTAACTACAAAAAAACGTGTGTATATTTTGGACTACTCACACGTTGCTGGGTTAACTATTTAACGCTAGCTTGTAACATAATATTGTAAAGGGCCCCTTGCATATTCCGGGGTTAAACTTATATGAAATTGTGGGTTAAACTTTCAAATAAGTAGTTGATTAACTCTACATTAGAAGCTATCTCAAAGTTAAACATTTAACCCAGGAATGTACAAACGGTCATAAATCATCTTAAATCTGACAGTTCAACCAATAATTAAATTCAACCCCAAAAATGCTAACGACATTTTGAGGTCTGAACTATTTTAATACATACAGAGAAGCACAGTACTACTATTTAAATTATGCGGTTCGGCTTCACAATTTAAGTCTATTCTACACTTTATACTTTTATTTTTAAATTGGCTAACCTAATATTAAAAAATTAAGCAAGATGATTAATTATGTGTAGTAATAACTCTATGTGGATACGTTTAAAATAGCGAAGCTTGACGAAGATAGCCGAAGCGCATAATTTAAATAGTACTACTGTATGTAGATAACAAAATTAAAATAAACACTTAAGTTATTTTTGTGATAAGAATAAGCGTGTAGTTCTTTCATTTCAACAAGCAATTATTGTCGTTGCGAACAATAGCGTGCACAAAGGGGTTCCAATCACATCTTCGTTCAAACGAGCCATTGAACTAACTACCACATTTCCTTCTTTCACCTATTCAGCTGTGAACACTACCATTCATAACACTACATTGGAATATGAGGGTTAAATTTAGGTATTGTTTTTCACACTAGGTCCTTACTTAGTGTACATCTAATGACATAACGTTCGTGTATTCTTGATATTCTGAATTTTATTTCTATCTAGCTGTTTCGGCGAACTTCGTTTCACCCGTTCAGTTAGTATGAGAAAAAAAAATTATTTTCCTAGTTTCTTCGCAGTCGACCGGGATAAAAAGTATCCTATGTCTCTCGCCTAGTTCTAAGCTACATCCCCATTAATTTTCAACCAAATAGTTTTTGCCATTCTTGAGTTATAAATAGTTTAACTAACACGACTTTCTTTTACATATATATAATAAATATAAAGTTTATGACATGTTATTTAAAAAAATATGTTGTAATAATTTATTTTCTTAATTTCCTATTTAGATAAATTTAATATTTATTACAGAAAGGTGAATAAGAAATCGAACCTTCTGATGATAAGAAATGCACTGATATATTGCCCACTGATGATAAGAGATGCTTTCACTTAGGAAATTCCTGAACTACTAAGCCTAGGCACATCATAAATTAAAGAATATAATTTTATTGAATATTAGATGTTTTAATTTTTATACAAACTTTCATCTCCAGTAATAGGTAATAGTCCTTTGGCTGTCGATATTTAAAAAAATGTATTCTATGTTTGAACTCGGGTCTTTAACTATATTATGTACCATTATGTACCTATATCAAATTTCATTGAAATTGGTCCAACGGTTTAGTCGTTAAAACATTACAGACATACTTTCGCTATTTATATAACGTTAGTGTAGAGTATGGATTATGACCAACATTGCACATGTCTGCGTTAACAAGGTATTTTTATCATATCGCTATCCCTCTACTGTCACTAAGTAAATATTGTTTCGGAAGTTGTATCATTCTTCTAAAATCCGTCATTTCCGACATACGTTTTTAAGTATAGATCTTTTAAAACAAAAAGTTTACATTTCTAATTATCACTTTTTTGTTTTAATAAGCTTAAATGTTATACGAATATTTTACACCTACCATAGTCAAGACCAGACCGGTTATATGTGTATACAGTTTAATAAACTTAACAGTAATATTTAGCTAAGTAACATCTCAAAACTTATGACAAATAAAACTTTCCGATTCCTGCACGTTCTTACTCATAACCAAAATATTAGGCAGGATTCGCGAAGTATTAATATCGACCTTGAGGGAGCGCATCAATGCATTTTCAACCCTCTTCTCAGACGGTCGTGTGGCAATAATCCCGGGATCGTTGGGGTCGTCGGCAGTTGCGAACGGCGACGGCGGCGTCGCGTGCGGGGCGCCGAAAGCCGCCCGCGCGCCTCGTTGCACCTCGAGCTGTCAAACCGCCTCCGACGGCCACTCGGCTCGAACGCCCTCCATACAAACGCGTTTACGTGCTACACTTGTGACAGTGTGTGATTTGTTACTCGCATGACGGATAACTCGAGATGAACGGCAGCACGACGGTGAATGGCACCGTCAATGGTACCAACGGTGCTATCAATGGAATCAGTGTTGCTCCTCGGACAGCGACCCTAGGGACTCCCAGCAGCTATGCGTACACCTCAAGCGGATCCTTGCTCGGTCGGGGAGGGACTGCTCGACCTGTGCCTCCACCGACTTTGCCTAAATACAGCGGCTCGTTCAGCGCTGGAAGCACTGTCAGTTCAACACTCAGGGAACGGGATAGAGAAGGCACAGGTGGATCTCACAGATTGGCAAGCCTCGAAAGATTAGCTCTTCGGCAAAGGATTATAGAACAAAATGCCAATAATCAGGTGTCTAGTACGTTCATTTCCGGGCCCAATGGCGGACCCACCTCGGCCACTGTCACCCTCACCGACACGGCTACGGTAAGTCCCCTGCCATACATCTTGTTCACCCTTAAAAGTTACCCCAATAACGCACCCTAAAAAGGAGGAAGACTGTTTTAAATAAACTCCTCCGTTCGTGATGGGCTTTGTTTTTATAATTGTTTTAACTTCTCGCTCTGTTCTTAATAGTAAACATTATTGTTGTTTGTTTATTTAGGATGTATTCTGTTGTTAGCCTTATATGTTTATAATTTGTCGTGTGTTTGCAAATTCCCTGCGTAACATTATTTATTCTGGTAAAATATCGATAACTTTTATTTTTTTAATAATTATGAAAGATTATTATTATTTGATAATTTAAAGCTCAGTGAAACTGCAAGAAACTGATTTAGATTTAAATAAATTACTTATACTGTTCCCCGATTTCCTTGGTATTCCATGATCAGATTGACTCGGTGGCAATGGGACCACTTCGGAAGTGCACTCCTTCAAATGAAAATAATATTATAAAATCACTTTAGAAATAACATACTTTAGAAATAAAATCACTTTAGAAATAATATTATAAAATCACTTTAGAGACATAAAAATCAAATTAGAATAAATAATATTAGCATTCGAATATATAACTTCCATCCTTTTTTCAAAGTCGTTAAAAAATAAGATTAACAACTGCACTCAGAAATGTCAAACAATATTTAATCTATTATTCAGTCACAATTTTGTATTAAAAATGTAGTCATAATGACGTATTAAATGATAATTGACGTTTCTGAGTGCGACCGTAAATGTAAAATAGTGCACGGAAAAGGTAAGATAACTTAATGTGCAGTATTTTTGTGACCCGTTTATTGATATTAACTTCGATAACGATTCTATAAAAAAATATTTATTCTGCTTTCTTATAACTATACAGAATTTCGTCATTTTTTTTAAATATACTCTTGCATTATTTATGAACTTGAACATTAAAATTAGTGCAGTATGTAGTTTTAAATTAATTGTTTTTAAAACTATCGTACACACAATCGTACATCCTTACCTACATCTGCAAAAGATTCAATAATTAAATTTAAATAACGTATATTTTTTGTTTAATTGCGTAGTCAATAAATAAACAGAATTCTGTTACCCTCACCTACATTTTATAAAAATGTAAATTACCTGTCAATGCGTTGCAGATATTGCAGAAAAAGTAACGGGGATTGGTTATTCTCTTCTAAACTTTTTTTCTTTTTGCCTTTTTGCTGAGCTGACTATTCGATCGATTTTAATGAGGTTTCAACTATGAAAAAGTTAGGCGTCATAGACTTAGTCTAAATGTTATTAATTAAGAACGGTTAAGAAGCACGTAGCATTATTTTCGAATTGAGATAACACATGATAAAAGATAACGGGTTTGTCAGGATCGTAATGTTTGGCACTCGATGCTCTCTGCCTATCCCGTAAGAGACTTGGCGTGAAGATATGTATGTATAACAAATGAAGTTGCAAACTGAGGTTAGCTGAAATAATGTAAAACGCAGCGTTACCACTTCTTGTGTGAGTTTACATTGTAAACGAATCGCTTGGAATATCGATTAAGAAGCCGTAAGGGAACTGCTGCTTTACATAATTATTATGATAAACCCGTCTGCTTTTGTTACGAACTGGTGGCAGATTTTTGGTTTCCATTTGCAACTAGTTTGCTTATTGATGTTTTTACATTTGTACAATGAGTCTTAATACTTGACAACACGAATCATTTTCTATTATTATTTTTATATAGAAGTAACCTGACACCCGAAGATTAAATTCGAAATCGATCGAGAAACGATTTCGAATTTATATGGTATTTTTTTAATAATATATAACTAATAAAAATAAAAAGCCTAGACGTGTCAAGTGTGAACCAACTTTCTTCCTCATTTCTATTACTTGTAAGATAGCAAAACCTCTCAATTAGGACAGGGTAGCTGGTAGACTTGCACAATAGGCCTTACATCCTGGCCTCAGGACAGCGACGCACCTGTACCATGTAGTATCTATAGGCCACGGTTGTCTTTTATCATCAGGAGAGCCGTGTGCTTGTTGTTTGACCTCTCACATAATAAACATAAAATGATAATAATTATGAACCATAATAGAAAGTAGTTCTAATCACTAGACAATCTTAATCAAAGTGCTGGTTATTGTATAAATTATGATTGAATACCATATAATTAACAGCTTCGGAAACCTATGGAGCTGGAAGTCAGTTAACAAAGCCCCAGGGGTTCTCTTCCCACACCCCGACGCTGAAGTGCACGTAGGTGTTTATACGTGGATCTGGATCTTAAAATATATTTATAGTGAAAGGCAGAACTGCTTATACCAGAGTATCCAACAGTTTTGTATTCAGTGAGATACCTACGAAGTGGAATGATTGATTGATTGGGTACTTTAATTATTTGGGTACTTTAAGACATGAAAGTTGACGCAAAGTTTTTAATATGAACTAAGCAAAATGTATTATTACATGGACATAAGCAGATCATAAATATTAAATCCCTAGCAAAAAGATAATTATAAAAAAGATATATATTAAAAGATATATAAAGATATAAAAAGATAGATTTTGTTTTCTCGCCCAAAGCAATGAACTTTTGTTAACATTAAAATTTAGTGAAATAGTTCATCTATACTATATATACCTCCATACTTATATTATAAAGAGGAAATGTTTGATTTTTTGTTTGTTTGAAATGAATAGGCTCCGAAACTACTGGACCGATTTCAAAAATTCTTTGACCCTTAGAATGCTACATTATCCCTAAGTGACCTAGAGGCTTTGTTTCATCAAAATCGGTGCAGTGAAAGTCAAGTTATGCAGGCAAGCTGCTTGAAACTGCTAGTAATATTATATATTATGTATTAATAGTTTATTGGAAATAATTAAAGTGTAGTAAAAGTGCAAAAAGTGTTTTATGACCTAGACGACATTTAATAATAATTAATGATTTCGAGGTGTACCCATATTAACTTTACCATGATCCGACTAGTGGTTTACGAGGTATACTTAACTTGTTTCCGCCCGCGACTTCATTCGAGCGGAATAATTAGCGTGATGATATACAGCCTTTAGCCTTCTTCGATAAATGGGCTATCTAACAGTGAAAGTTTTTTTTCAAATCGGAGCAGTAGTTCCTGAGATTATCGCGTTCAAGCAAACAAACAAACTCTTCAGCTTTTTAATATTAGTGTAGATAATTCAGACATAGACGATGTTGACGACATCATCGATGACAATTAGTATAGATGTAGACGTAATTGTTTCGTTATTGGTCGAGTAATAGCGTACCGAACATACAAGATATACTCGAATTGAGAAACTCTTTTTGGAATCGGTAAAAGTATTATTATGTAATTTACCTTTATATGTAACTAGTTATAGCCCGTGACGTTACCCGCATGGTAAATGGTCCCATAGGAACATTGTTTCTAATAAAAACTATCCTTTGTGTTAAACCAAGTTACCCTCTAGGTCCGTGCCAAATTTCATAAAAATAGGTTCAGTTTTTGCGTGAAGGAGTAACAAACAAACATACAAACTTTCGCGTGTATAATTTTATATGATGACTATTTTAATATGATGATGAAGTAAAATAAATATATTGATTTACCTTATACTGATTCTGCTGATCAAGTTAGATCTGATGAAACCCTAAAGTAAGGATCGGAGAAACAAAATGTATCACAACTAGATGCTATTGAATTTATTTAAAACCCGCGGAAACCCATTTAAATATCGAGATAAAAAAATCAGCTCTTCAGCTATCCCCACACCATAGCCCCACACACAAAAATTACGCCACTTCTAATTGCAACGTCAAGGAAGGACCAATAAACAAATAAACATACTTTCTCATTCGTAATATTAGAGAAGATAACTATCAGAACAAAGACTTGTCCATTAACTAAACCTGTTTGTAAATTTTAATACCTGGCTTAATGATAATAAGTGGAGACTCATTAATATAAATGTTACAACACAAGGAATATCATTACCATCAAGATTACTTAAAATATTAAAGCTGTAATTCTGGAATACAGTTATGCGTCGGCCATTAATGCGAAATCCCGTTTCGGTGTTTGATAAGTATAGCGCATTGACTTCAGATACTTGTCCGATACATGTCTACATTTTTTTTATACAATCCTTCTGGTATTATAAATGCAAATTTTTGTGAGAATGGATGTTTGTTACTCATTCACGCAAAAACTGCTACATGGATTTAGATGAAACTTAACAGAGATATCGTTTGTACATATGAATAACACATGCTACAATTCCAAAAAAAAAAGCACGCGAGCGGAGCCCCGAGTGGAAGCTAGTAAAATGTATAGAATGACTTAAAATGTAATACAGATATTTCTCATATTATTCTCCTTTTCTCTATTCCCCTCCTATCGTAACATAGTTGGGATATTGGAAAATCTATGGTCGGTGGCAAAAAGGTTTTTAGATTTAAAAGAGCTTACTTCTGTAATAATCTCATTGTCATCAAGTCTGAATCTGATTATGGCATCTAAGGGACAGCGAGGAAAATTATTTTTTTTATAGTAATTATACTGAAAAAGTAACTTTTTGCAGTTTTACTGCGCTTAAATTTTTTTGCAACTTTTTTTATAACTAGCCAGTATTTATTAAACATCCGGATTTCGGAGTCATTGAAATGTAATACGTATATTTAAGTAACATTCCTTTAAGTTTCGAAGCTGAAAGCGAACCAAAGCAATTAATAAATCGCTACATGCTGTTCATGGAAAAAATATCTTAGCAGACAGAAATGTACGTTTTGCTTTATTTTCTTCACGAGGATATAGTCGTATTCCCACGCAAGTTCCTCATATGATAGGACTGGTCTTTACTGGGAGGACTAAACGGGTGACTGACCCCAGGGGTTAAAAATAACCCAGGCAGCGCGGCCATTCTGCTCGCATGTGTCGAATTCACTAAACAGACATTAACTGTTTCACGGTCGTACCCTGACCTGATATTTCTGGAAACCCTCGTAAAGTCCTAGTTCTTTTCCGGAGATTATTTACTTATGGAATGTCATTGTTCCAAGCCTTTAGTCATGTGAAGCCATAAATGTTGAATGTACAATAATACATTTGGCTTTTATTAAAACCTTTTAATATAGGTAAAGGTAAGGCTTATCTGCTGCTTCTGTTAATCGATTTTTGATTTTCTTAAAATTAATCTGGATTTTGGATATACATTAATTGAGATAAAGGGAACTTCCGTAAATTTTGAAATACATTGTGTCCTTTCCCTTATTTCAGATAAAAAAATATACGTTATCACTTCCCTTATAAAACACAAAAAGGATACTTAAATAGCGCCTTGTGCTGTTGTTTCTATAGCACCACAAAATTATAAAAAAATTAGAGATACAAAAAAATATTTTGATAAAAAAGGAAACATAAACAACTAAATGTAGTTAGTATCTTATCAAACAAAAGTATGAATTCATTAGTCCACCTCAAAAACCACTCACGTGATCTTGATGAAATTTAAACGGGGCTAATAAAGGACGAATAAAAAAGCAATATCAAAGTTGCTTCATCCATCAAAAAAATATAAGGTAACACATAGAGTCGAATTAAGGATCTCCTTCGTTTTTAGAAATCTGTTTAATCAAATTCAAAAGTGGGTCTAAAAAAAGTAACGTAGCTCCTGTATCCCCGAAGATTCTGGCAAAGGTACAACCACGGCACCCACGAATAGCGAAAGAAGACACTTTTAGGAAATACCGACTCAATGAATGAAGATAATTTCCACACTGATAAGTGGCAATCTTGTCGCCAATCGGGCTGATGACCAATCCCGAGCAACTTTGCTTAATTAGATGATAAAACATATTTCCTTTTTGTTGCCTGACCCGGGCATCAAAACTGGGAACTCATGAAGTCCAGTCAAAACAAATCAACCCAAATTACATCAAAATCATAAATATCTACTGACGTTATGCTTGGTTTAAACAAATAATGAATCAAGCTGTAAGTAATTCCTCACCAACAGATAAACTCGGAGTTAATCTACCTGTTGCTAAAACGCACCCGTCGCCCATTAAGATGCTTCTTGCTCAATAACTTCGTTTAAGTATTCGTAAACATCTCATTTTCTATTGCACTTGAATGCATACAGATCTTTAATTTACAATTATGCTGAACGCGTATTAAAATTCTTGTATTGTATGCCATTGTTGTCTTGAGTAAGGAAAGTAACCAATGACACTGTATACAGATGAATAGAGCGTTATATGCATAATCTTCTGGCGATAAATACACAAGTTTCCTCACTGTATTCCAACTTCTTGAAACTCTTATCTTATTTTGTTATCGTTGAACTCACTAAGAAAACTGGAAGATAACACAGGAAATGGTTATTTATATAATGGATAGGTATTAAAAGCTCATTTAAGTTTAATTTTAGAATGCGTAATCCTAATTGAATTTCTATAGACATCAGACGCTGGGAATATGTTTTATAATTCATAGCTTGTTTTTTTATGATATTGGAAGGCAACAGGCAGATGGATTTCCTGATTGTAAGAAATTCACGCCGCCTAGAGACACCAAAAGTGGTAATGGTGCGCTGCCAACCTGAGGCAAAAGTCAAAAGTTAGGGCTCGAGCAAAATCAAGTTTACCGGCTACCTTATCCTCCGAACCGGAACACTTCAACGTCAAGCACTGACGCTTTATCGTTAGGAAGAGTCGCCGCAAAACTCGACCACCTAGTCAGATGTCACGGTCTCAGTGGCGGTAAGTCTATGCTCCCCTTTTACGAGCTGCCTGGCAGGAAAGCAGATGGTCTATTGTGCAAAGAAGCCCGGATCAACACGTAACATCTTGAATATGTGCCTAACTACGTTTGCGTGATACTTATTTTGTTTTAATATTTTTTTTTGTTAATTATTATAAAATATGTATTTAATTTAAAACGTTCATCCATATCAAAGTGTAGTGAACTTATTAATACAATATGCTTTCGTTTTTTAAGCCGTCGTTTCAGATTCAATCTCTTCGTTGTGTTAACGTTTGATTTATATTTCTTTAAAGAAACATTGGGATCCTTTTAAGGCTTAATATTTCGCGAGTATTGTTTCTTCGAACGACCATATTGGTTTTAAAAACTTTTTCATAAACCGGCAAGAGCGGTTAGGGCACGTTCTGTTCGTTGGGGCGATAAAAATGAAAGGCACCAACCGCAAGTGTATTATAAACAATTATAGTCTTTTTCGCCTATAATATAAGAGTGTAATTAGCTGTCGTATCATAGGATTTACGTTATCTAAGATTAATTTATTTGTCCTTGCTTTTGTGTGTAAGTGTGACGGGCTCGGGATCCTTTTACGTTTATACACAGATGTAAGTATAATTAACTCTACCTGGATTGCTTGAGGTCTAAACACACAGGGTATTTTTTTTATTTTGTAGTGGGTAATTTTTTAACTTGAGTAACTTAGAAGTAACTTAATTCAATTAGGTATACAATGTTCTTAAGTATTTAAAATTGCCGTAATGTGTGTTATTTTTTATGGACTTTTATGTGATAAATCATAATACATTACGAATATGCTAGAATGGAGTACTTGAGGGTACTACTAATTTGATTTGAAAACTTTGTTTATTGCTCCTATGAAAAGTTTTAATTACCTGCATCAAACGTATTAGAAACTGCGTCATAGCTAGTATAGGTATTACAAAAATAAAGACTGATATTATTTGGAACACACACCGTATTTTTTTTGTTTTAAGTGCTAACTGTTCATGAAAAATTCGTTCCACGCGTTCATTTTGTATGGGGAAAATTAAAATGTTGTTTTTTCTAATTCCTCTCTGCTGAGCGGGACAAAAAGTATCATATGTCCTTCTCCTGGTGAACAACTACCTCCCCGTCAATTTTCAGCCAAATTGGTTCAGCCGTTCTTGAGTTATAAACAGTGTAACTAACACGACTTTTTTTAATATTATTGATTCAAGTAATAAAATACGAACTTTAACGTATCCGTTACTAATTATTACACACTTGTATATTTGTGTTGTGAATACCCACACTGTTTATTATTATATCAATGTTGAAGAAAGCGCGCGCTAACCATCTGTTTCTATTTTCGCCCCGTGTGGACCGGGACCTCAATGGGGCGTTTGTGCCCTGCTTGCCGACAGCTGGTACTGCCGGTAACTTAACCTCAAACTGATACAGACGTGAGCGTGCTTCATATTAAAGCGGTCTATTTGTTACAAAACATCTCCAACTATCACTTATTACTTTAATTCCTCAATCATATAAGTATTTGAGATTTAAGTGTTATCTTTTATTGTGCGCTTAACGTTTATTGTGGATGGGTTTTTAGTGTCTGTGGATTGCAGTTGGATGTTTTTATCGTTTTATTCACGACAATGGAAAATCGAGTAACCAACGGTACATCTAAGTTGAATAGATGTTCAAGTTATGTCTCTGACTGTGGTATAGATAAAACCAAAGTGGGATGGACGAGTCCTCGTGAGATATGGAGGAATTTATCTCTCCGCAGGAAAGCTGAGGTGAATATGTCTTCATTAATTACAAATTACATTAATCAACTCACAGACGGCGATGATAGATGTTGATGTAGTCCAGAGGCCCGTATTGATTTACCATTAACTGATATATCTCTAAACCGTTGATGGTAGCGACTGGCGTTGGCGTCAAGATAACGATATATAAATAACCAACCGACGTAATTAAATTGTCAATAAAATTATAGTTCATTGAATTTGATCGTCAATTATGAATAGATTGTTTGTTTTTGGTATTTTTATGTGTCGAATGAATAGGATTTATTACATTATTTTTTTACCTTCTTTTTATTATTATGACTTATTGCCCGCGACATCTTACACACCTTGAAGTGACTTTTCTTAGATAGCGATGAGAAAGAAAGATTTTTCCACAACAAAAGTTATCTTAATGTTAACACTGACTACAAGCTTCTCCTACACAAAGTTAGGTAAAAAAATGTTTTTTAGTTTTTGCGTGGAAAGTGAAAAGACAAACACACAAAAAATTTAGTTTTGTATTTTGTTTACACTACACAGCAATCATTGTTTTTTTAAAATATTTAATGTAAGTACAGTTTTTATATTATAGTAGGCATGTAAAGATGTAATATTGAGCCTTTTTATTATGGATCCGGTAATAGGAGTAAATACAATATCAAGTGTTTAGTGAAATTAATGAATTAATGAATGAAAGAATGCACACTGAGTTAATTAGTACACTTTAGTGTGCACTAACAATTACAATACTAATATTATGTGATCTTACATAGAAACTCGGAGAGAGTTACTGGAAATTACACCAAATAGTATTTTTAGTAGAAACGTAGAAAGTTTGATGTCGAGAGAATAGAAAATAATTCAACAAGACCAAAATAATACAGATACGGTGGTAATTATGTTGCGCACTCACTAAACTAATTTTAAGTTATCGCTGTCTTTTTTCAACGAAAGTTGTAGAAAGAGACAAAACACTTTTAGTGCTGTCAAATTAGACCGTACACGTCATTGTTCCAGACGTTTAATATATCACTCTGAAAACGTTGATTAAAAACACAATTTGACATGTTCGGTCTAATCTGACATGTCTAAAACGTTCCATCTCTTTTGTTTTTGTTTCATTTGAAAAAGATAGCATGCATCTAAACTATGTTTAGTTTGTTACCACCACTGTATGATTTGATAGTTTTCTTCGGCAAACAAAAACTTGAATCTTTCTTCAATTTGAACACAGGAACAAAGACGTTATTTTACAAAGTTGATCTAAGTTATAGATTACTTACTGTATATTTTAAAGTTATGGGGACCACCTTCGTGTGGCAGCTGTTTAAAACATAAAATAACCTTGAAATTTAAAATATTACCGTTGACCAACATTTTAGGTACCATTTTAGGTATTTTAAAGAAAAGAGAGATATTTAAATGTTATCATTAGTTAATTTTTAAATATGAAGTATGTAATTATCTTCTGGTACTTATTTCCGAAGATGTAAGTAGAGGTGCAACCACGACACCTACATTTAGCCCAAGGACTTCCACAACTTCCACTTGTTTTGGGTGGCAAACTTATCGGCAAAGTGGCAGTTGTTTTTATTGGAAAAATCAAAATTCTAGTTTAGTATATACTTTTAAATTTTTGGTATTAAGATTTAGTGATTAATAAAGTACACACGCCTATATCCCCGAAGAAGTAGACAGAGACACAACCAGGGCATCCACGACTAGCCGAAGACACTAACTCCCATAATGTGATAGGAGGCAAGCCTATCGCCAACCGGGCACACATCCAATTCTGAGCAACATATTTTTTAATATAAAATTAGAAAAAACACATTTTCCTTTTGTTGCTCGACCCGGGGATCGAACCCGGGACATACTGGGCACATATCCAATCCTGGGCAACGTAGTTTTCTTTGTTAGAAAATTAAAAAAAAATCTTTTTTTTTGCTATCGGGGATTGAACCTGGGACCTCGAGAAGTCAAGTCCAACGCCGGACCGCCAAACCACAGAGTCAATTAACTCTGTTTAGCTTTAAATTTTTATTTATTTGCCTGACCCGGGAATAGCACCCGACACCTTGTGTATTAATACATTGTGTGTATTAACGCCAACACTAGACCATAAGACCAAAAAATCGAATTAAGAAATAGGCAAATTTACCTCATATATCTTAATATAAGGATATTTAAAGACTTTAGACATATAAATCAATGCGTCTCCATTTTCTATACTTGGTGACTAGGTCATTGACTTGTTTATGTCTAGTATGGATTCAAACGCATTTGGCGTCTTCGCTCCCTTCGTTATCTTTGTCGTGAATGTGTCTCATGTACTTCAAGTAACGCGGTACAAATTATACGAAGTACCATCACGCCGATGCCGCTGAAGAGTTAGGCAGAGGTTAACCTTGACACCCACGGTTAAACGAAAGTACTTAGTGATACACTGAAACAAAATTTAGCCGAACTTGTTTTGTCACTTTAAAAACAAGTTCACTTCAGTTATGAGTTTTTTCTATAATAGTGAAACTCTTTGGTGTGTGAGGCGAATACTTGTAAAAAAAAAGTATCTTCACGCCCATATCCCCGAAGAGGTAGGCAGAGATACAACCAAGGCACCCACGACTAGCCGAAGACACTAAGTCCCACAATGTGATAGGTGACAAGCCTATCGCCAACCGGGCACATTTCCAATCCCGACCAAAATTTTTTTTATTAGAAAATTGGAAAAATTCGGGATTCGAACCCGGGACCACATGCAGTCAAGTCCAACACCCGGACCGCTAGACCACAGAGGCGATTAGAAGTATAGAAGTACTATTAATTTATAATATAGTACTATTAATATCAATTATGCGCTACGGCTATATTCGTCAAGCTTCGGAAATCCGAATGTATTTTAATTGAAGATCTATATAAAGTTATTATTACATAATTAATCATATCGCTTAAATTTAGATTAGTTCAGCCAATTTAAAAATAAAAGTAAAAAGATTAAAAAGTGTAAAGCCGAAGCGCATAATTTAAATAGTAGTATTGTAATCAAATTTACTTATTATTACTTAAACTAATCTGATACTAAAAAACTACTTTCTTTTATAAATTGCTGAGTAAACTAAAATAGCATTGAACTGAACGCGTTTGCAATTTTAAAACTAAATAAATTAATAGGCTACCATAGTCGCGGGCGATCTCTAGTGTGACTATTATCATAGAACTGCTGCTTCTGCTAGACTATAATATCTAGCCATAAAATGTGCTATCTTAAGAATAACGATTAAGATTAGAGAACTACATACTTTTGCAGATTTCTTAAAAACGATGTTAAAAATTTATTTCACATATAATATATTCGCATTGACATCGTTAAAGTTTTATTTTTATACCTCGTATTACATAATTGGTTACGGAATTTCGTCAACATAGTTAAATGGAGAGTTTAAAAATAAATATACCGAGTGTTAACGTTTCTTAGTCGCTATACGGCTATATTTTAAAACCTCGCCTGAACGACTAATATATCCTTTGATCTTATCCCCTGTAGATTATTACATCATGTGGCAACATAATGTAGTAATAAACTTGAAATTAATAAAAATATCAAAGTTATTTTTTTGATATGAGGGTGGTCTTCCTCTTATCAAATATCTTTGTTATCTGTTTATCTATCTGTCGAAAAAAAAGGTTAAGAAATCGCGACATGTTAATTGGGAATGGGTCGGGTTTTTGCAGTATTACTGTACTGAAATTAAAACCTTGAATAAGCCCACTGCTCTTTTTTTTTTTAATTTGAGAGATCAACGGACAAGCACACAGCTCTCCCGATGGTAAGAGATAACCGTGGCCTATAGACACCACAGATGTTACAGGTGCGTTGCTGTCATGTAGCCGGGATTTTAGGCCTATGGTGCAAGTTCATTGGCTACCCTACCCTTCGGACTGGAACATGACAGTCATACGACGGCAGCAAGGGGTAGGGCGGTGGGCCCAGGCAAGGTGTGCTCTACCACCAGTGGTGTTAGTGATAACCTATATTTTAAACAGAGCTCGCCTCTTACTTGCTGTCAAGCAGAGAGGCAGATGGTCTATTCTACTCAGCGGACTCGGACTAACAGGGGGAAAAGATCGTAAGAGACAATCGCGGTCTATAGACGACATGTACGGTAACGTTACGTGGTCCTCGACCACGTATATTCAGGCATAATGTCCAAGCTTAACGTTTACTAAAACTCTTGACCGACGCACAATTTTTTGGTGTCTCTAGGCAATATAAAAATAAAGACTTGTTGACATGTGTATGACCGAGTAACTAACGCTAATGAATATAAAATCTAAAGAACTAACAATAAAGATTTGATTTATCTTGTCTGAACTCATTACTAGGCGTAGAAGATGCATTTACCCTTGAGCTATTATTTATTACGTACTGCGTACATTACGAACATATAATTTAACACCTACGAATAGTACTCCCAAGTAACCATTCAGTGTTGTTTTCAAGTGATAATTAGGTTAACCTCAATTAGTAAAGGTTACGGGTACTTGAGTGGGGTTAATGTGTGCTAAATTACTAAGAATAAATACGAAAGTATACGTTTGTTTGTTACGTTATTGCGTAGAAACGGTTAAACCGATTGTAATAAATTATAGTGTAGAAATAGATTAGATCTTAGAGAAAAGCGTAGGCCTTTTTTGTTGGGGTAAGGATTCTCTCGGGTGAAATAGCCTTTTAAACGGACGAGGACCAAGACTACTAGTGTAGTAAAATTATCATGTGAGTATGATTTTGTTTGCACTAATGTGGGTGTATGAATAGATTTATTTTTATAACAAGGATTAAGAGATGTCTTTAAAGATAAAATTTAATAAAGATAAAAATTAATTTTAATAAAATTAAAAATGCACTTTGAAATAAATGCGTCTAAATTTAAATTACTCTGAAAACTACTACATGCGTGTGTTTGAAACTAAAGTTGAATTCAGTTTTATTTGTTAGGTACTAGTTGTTTACACGCGATTTTGTCAGCATAGATTTTCATACATACTTTAATGATTCATCCCCATTATATTCCTTTGGAGAATTGATTTTTTTTAAAAGTAGCTTATGTTTGAACTCAGGCCTTAAGCTGTGTGTAAATCAAAGTTTATTAAAATCGGTTCAGCGGTGTGGCCCTGACAGCCTAACACACAGAAAGATAGACTTTAAATATTAGTATGGATTTGTAAAGTATTATCTCATGTTTTTTTATCTCCATTATTGTCCATTGCTTTCATTTTTTCACTCATTAAATAGTGAGTAGTGAAAATTCTTTTGCGATGAATGTTTGTGTGATGTTTATTTTTTTTAAATGTACACTCGAAAGAGTTAATTTATAAATAGAACTTTATGTAATGGGTAAGTTGTTATAGCTACAAAGAGAAACTATTTTATATTCAAATACATGTAATTGCGAGTGAAATGTCTTATAACTTTCACTGAATTGTAAATGCTGATTCAGAAATTAAGTGATACGAATATATTTTGTTCCATTGTATGTATATTGAACTAGATCTATTGTGCATCTTCTGTTACAGCAAGAGAACCAAATTAGAAACGACGTCCTATCATCTGTTTAAGAAATTAAAAGTACTTTGTATCAAATTTTATGTGGTGTATTTTGCAAGTGGGTTCTATGCTAAAATAACTCCTGAAAAGATTTAACATAAATAAAATATTGAAATGACTTTTAAACACTTGTACTGTTTTACGTATCACTTATAATTTATTATTTTAGTGTTTCTTTATTTAAAAATCTGTAACGACTTTTTGTTAAATAATATACTAATTATTTTGATGAATAAATTTAGTGCCAACCATAATACATATTATGGTTAGATATTTTATGCCGTGTATATACTTAAGTTGATTACCTACGGTTGGTATTAAATTATATCCAGTTATGTAGGTAGCTACTATCTTTAAGTTTCAATAGTTTACTAATCATAGACTTGCTAGGACATTTTAGCCAACCCACCTACAATCAATTTGTCAACATTCCACTTTAGATACAAAAATACTTCATCCATTGAGGAGATGGGTAAATTTCGTTTCCAATTCGGATCTTAGACCATGCGTTATCTCAATAAACCACTATCATTCACAGCTCTCCGGTTTGCCTACGCCTGTACATCAGACGCCTACATCATTTTGGTTAATGCGCTCATTAGATGATAAAGGCGCAATAGGTCGTAAGTTTTTGTAGTCTAAGATATGACAAAACCATGTTTCTAATGTAAATGATTGAACTTTAAGATTTGTTCTGTGTCGATAATTTTGTTTTTTTTTTTATGTAATATTTATTTGACAATGTTCCTTTTTAGGGTTTCGTATTTGAATGGAGAAATTCCGAACTCTTATAGATCTGACATCTCCGTCTATTCGTCCGTCCGTACATCAGGCTACTTTATTCAAAACTATTAGAACTACACAGTTGAAATTTGAAATGTATTTTCTGCAAAATATTACGATTTTATGCAAAAATAAAAAAAGATGCTGCGGACATAGAACCAAAACTAAAAAATGCTTCATTCGGAGTGTCGAAAGCTATATAAAAAGTACATTAAGGTTTTAAAACGGTTATTTAAAACAATAGTTTGAAATATTTACTCTCGTTCTCTCTTCACTCGTTATTGTATGGAAGCGAAAGTTTTCAGAGCTTTGCAGTCGAAATGAGAGCACCACGGAAAATCTGTGGTGTAACGATCGCTGACTGCATTCGCAACAGTGAGATCTGAGAAAGACTGGGATTGAAAGAAACTGTTGGTGTTAAAATGCGAAAGGGCATGCTCCGCATGAAAGATTGACAAAGCAGATATACAATGCGAATGTGGATGGATGTAGGACCCGGGGAGACAACGATTAACATTCCACGATCACATCACTCGTATATTATCCGAGGGTGATGTCAATAGTCTCCGAAACCGGTGTGTTTGTGTGAAAATGGTAATGAATGTGAAGGAAGCTAGACAGGTTTGTCAGTATCGTGAGGTCTGGTACTCTGCACTCTCTGCCTACCCCGTAAGGGACTTTGCTTGAAGATATTATGTAATATAAGTATGTAAGTGTTCTCTCTTCTATAGTTCGAAATAAGATAGTGAAAAAACTAAAAGTGTGAGCGGCAGAAGTTAGCAGGATTCTCTTTGGATGGTCATTTGTGTGTTGAATATCTATAGAATATTTCTACTGCAATTCGAATTTAAAACTTTGCATATTACTTTTCCGTATTGTTGAAGTTGAGATTGGCTTCAGTTGATTGATGAGTTGAATGAGATTATTGATAAAGTTAGGTGCCGTCAACAGTTTATTTCTTTTTTTTAATTATTTTTAGCATCTGCACTTAGTCAACTTTAGTTAATTTTGCATTATCACCCTTTGGTCTTAAATTATACAAAATATTCATAAATTGTCATAGTAAGTCATGTCAGTCTTACGTAAAACGGTTGCATCCTTATTCATCTAGTGAGATTTGGCGGCACGGCAGTACTGATACACTAATTTCTTCACGAATACTTGTATACACTAAAATATAGATAGCGCACACATTTTGATGGTCGCACCGATCCGCATCATATTTTTTTGAAATGGCTAATATGTTGCAAACCGCGAGGTTTTTACAATTTCACCGGACTATAATGCGCATCGACGCGCTATAAATCTGCCTATACTTTGTAAGGAACAATGCACACTATGTTGGACCGCATCGCGACGGATTTGTGCTTAAGTGTACTGTGCAAAATTAAATTAAATGCCACTATAAGTGATTTATTATATTCAACGAACATGAAAAAGTCGCGACCATCTTTTCACTCAATTTTGCCAAAACTCAACTGACTTGTTGTTCAAAGAGGACAAAAAAAAACTTTTTTTGACCGTGGATTCTGAATAGTGAATTGTTTTCACAAGTTGTATGTAAGCGTGAATTAGATGTATTTCTACTCAGAAACGTGAAAGTAACAGTTTATAAATTTGATGTTCATGTTTATTTGAACTGGCATGCCAATTCGTAAAAAAATATTTTTTCGTGATAGATAGCGCACACTTTTGAAAGGTCGCGACGTTGCGAATTAACGCCTAACTATGGACTAAGCTGGACCGCATCGCGGCGGATTTAATTAATAGTGATTTGTTTTCACAAGGTGTATGTAAGCATGAATTAGATGTAATTTTTCGCAGAAATGTGAAAGTAACAGTTTAATAATTTGATGTACATGTTTGTTTGAACTGACATGCTCATTCTATCTTGGTAAAAATTTTTTATTTGGGTCAGTTTTTAAACAGACATCTAATGGAGACCTAGAGCAATAAAACTTAATAAAACTGTTTTTGTGGTTGAAAATATCTGAACCAAACATTTTTGTGAATTCAGGTAAATATATCTTTCTTTTATATTTACGTCTTTAGTTCGCCCTTGTGGCCATTTGTCAGACAAGACGTCATGAGGGTTCTATTCCCGGGTCCGAATGAAAGGTGTGTACATTATCTAAAAAATAAATATTTTTTTTAAACAAAACCTTTTTTGTAAAATAAGTAAATATTTTTTTTTGTATCGTCGTTGTTAAGATTTTATATCATATAGCTGTTCATTGTGACTTCGTCGACGTGGAATAGATTTTCATACTATTTTTAATTGCCCATTATAGCCCTTTAGGGGTTGATTTGGAATAAATTAGAAACTTATATTTGAACTTGGGTCTTTATCTATATGCACATCAAATTTTATCAAAATCGGTCCATTAGCTTAACCCTTAAAGCTTTAACGTCTGTGGCTCGCATTTGTGACATTATTATAACATGGACAATAATAATGTAATAATAACTGTTTATTTATATCTATTAGCATTTTTATGAAATTGTCTGGCATTTCTTTTGTCTAGCGCTCATAAGGTGCGGTTTAGTACTTTTCATTTTAGTTTTTGTTTAATTTAGGATGTCAGTGACCGAATTACGACTTTACGAAAGCTGACTCGACGCTTCGTAGTTAACGAGTTATAACCTACAGATTGTTTAAATTTTTTACAGCAAGTAATTGTTTTAAAAAAGTAGTCTAAAAGAGGATTTTTTATGTGATATAACAGTAAACAAGCAAACGACTCTGGATGATAAGAGACAACAGTGGATCGTAGATGCGACATATACACGAACCGGCTATGGCGGTCATGGCGGCAAGAATAGCTACGTAAGGCGTTGGATTGATATGTCGCCGGAAAAGTGGCTCCACGGTAGTATACCACCGTGGTCTTGCTAGGTAACGACGCCATCTCTTTCGTCACCTAATAGCTGCCTGCCTGGCAGGAAGACAAAACCGATGAACCAGACTGCCACTTTTAAATTAATAATGTCAGCCAGAATATTGTAAAAGTTTAAATCTGATGCTATTTGTATATTTAATAGTGCAAGTACTAATATTAATGTTTTCGGACTCAGAAAGCTTTTATATTCGAGTAACTACAATTTCCGGAGCCCACACCACGCCGGTCGGGTTTTATAAAAATTAAATGAAAGAGGCTTTTGGCATCCAGATCAATATCAGAATATAACACTAGTTTACTCTACAAACTTGTGAATTTTAATTTCATCTTAAAATTTCTCTAAAGGAACTTTTCTTCTCGCCTCTGTGGTCTAGCGGTCGTGGTGTTAGACTTGTCTTCATGAGGTCCCGGGTTCGATTCCCGGGCCGGGCAACAAAAAGAAAACCTGGTGTTTCCAATTTTCTAATTAAAAAATGTTGCTCGGGATTGGATGTGTGCCCGGTTGGCGATAGGGTTGCGACCTATCACAATGTGGGACTTGATATCTTCTGCTAGTCGTGGGTGCCCTGGTTGTGCCTCTGCCTACCACTTTAGGGATTTGGGCGTAAAGATATATTTTTTGTATTTGAAAGATTAACTAAATAGATTGTGTATTGTTTACTGTTTGATAATAGAGCTATCACTGCGTGTCACGTGTGACATAGAGCGTGAAATATTAATAGCTTTCATAGCAAATTAATCACGCGGAACTAGTACAGTTTCTTTTTTTTAACTTTGCATTGTAAATCAGATTTTACATAGTTTGGTAATCATGTCTCTTCGAGCGTTAATTAATAAATTTTTGTTTACAGTGTTTGGTATTGTCATGCCCCAATCAATTAAGTGCGAACTGTCTAAATGACACGTTATATGTGAGGACACTTTTTCGTTAATAATTACTCCAAACTTAAAACAGACAATTAGTTTTAGTAGAACATGTTAAGATTTAAATATTTTTTTTATGTATTGGTTTGAGTCCGCGAAGTAGAATAGACCATCTGCCTCGAGCAGAACGAGCAGGGCGAGCATAACATAGTGCTGTGTAGCAACTTGCCCGGGTAGGGATCTACCGCCTTGCCTATTCCTGCCGCCATAATGACTCCTTCATATTCTAGTCTGGAGGGTAGAATAGCCGATGTACTCGCATAATTGGCTTAACATCCTGGCCACAATACAGCGGCGCATCTATAACATCTATGGTCTACAAATTTTTAAAAAAGAAAAAATCTCACCAGGCGCAATGTAAACCTATATCTTGTTTCTAGCGGACGAATGCTCTAACCGTTTTGTTAGAGCTGTGGCGAAATTTTTTATTCCTTTCCCATTTACACGGGTAGTTATGTCCTGTAGATACAGTTTTGAGTACCCATTAATCCAAACATAAACATCTACATACCTACACATCTAACCATCTGTGTTGTCTATACGCCACGATTCTCTCTCTGTGGTTTTGATTGCGTCCCGGCGTCGGACTTGATTTCTAGAGGTCTCGGTGTCGATTTCCGGGTCGGGCAACAAAAAAAAGAAAATATGTATTCTTAGAAATAATTATGTTGCCTGGGATTGGATATGTGCCCGGTTGGCGATTAGCTTGCCACCTATCACGTTGTGAGACTTTGTATCTTCGGCTAATCGTGGGTGCCCTTGTTGTGCCTCTGCCTACCTATTCGAGGATATGGGCGAAAATATACTTACTTATATATATATATACGTATATGGAATCCATATGCAGATTTCCGGTTTTGATTTCAATCGACATATATATGGTATCTATACGCCACGATTCTCTCGTACCACAAGGAATCCCGTGTGTTTGTTCGTTGATCTAAAAAATAAAATAGTAAAAAAGTAAGTAAGTATCTGCACGCCCATATCCCTGAAGAGGTAGGCAGAGATACAATCAGGGCACCTACGACCAGCCAAAGACACTAAGTCCCACAATGTGACAGGTGGCAAGCCTATCGCCAACTGGGCACATATCCAATCCCGAGCAACATTTTTTTTATTAGAAAATTGGAAAAACTCAATTGTCATTTTGTTGCCCGACCCGGGATTCGAACCCTCATGGGACCTCATGCACTCAAGTCCAACAACTGGAACCGCTAGACCACAGAGGCGAAAAAAGTAATAATTGTAATGTACAAAACAACTCTACAAGTAGCCATGTTCAAGTTGAATCCAAATGACGATAGAACAAGCGTATATCCACTTCCTTTAACGAGCTGAGTAGATAACTGTACGTTAAGTTGTCTAACTATATAATAGGTTGCCATAGACGCGACGCACGTGCAATAACCCATTAACGCTGACTTCCCGAGGAACCGAGGCTTTGTTTTGGAAACAAACTTCGACGTTCGATAGACGGTTAACGGACGTTTTCTTGTGCATAGATAATAGTACTGTTAACTGCTTAACTAGTTACGTGAGGTTATACACTTCCGCCTACTAAATTTATTTTAAGTAAGAAAGAAAACATTTATTGACAGACTAACACTAACTACACATCATTAAAAAAAAAAACAAACAAGATATCTTACCTAATCCTACACATAAGAAACTTAAAGTTACACATACATAAAAAACTTAAATAAGTGATATTAAGATATTAAAAAACACAGTGTTGTAACATGTAGATATCTTCTTTCAACCCAAGTAATAGAAAGAGACAAAACACGTTTAGTGCTGTCAGATTAGTTTACACGTGACATTTCTATAGTATAATCTGTATTTTAAGAATGTGTCAGTTAAAAGCCGTACAAGTTGTTATGTTTTGACTAATTTGACGCGTCTAAAATGTTTTATCTTTTTGTTTTTAGTTCACTGGAAAGAAACAGAATACATTTGATATAAGTTTAGATAATATGTCAGCATCGTTAGCACTGTCAGCGATAATTTATAGCTAAAGTTAGAATTAACTATATGTTTTACTACACATACATACATACATACATATCTTCACGTCAAGTCCCTTACGGGGTAGGCAGAGAGTATCGAGTGCCAGACCTCACGATCCTGACAAACCTGTCTTGCTTCCTTCACATTCATAACCCTTTTCATACAAACACGCCGGTTTCGGAGACTCTTGACACCACCCTCGGATAATATCCGATTGATCTGATCGTGAAATTTCAGCCATGGTCTCCCCGGGTACCTACATCCATCCACATTCGCATTGTATATCTGCTTTGTCAATCTTTCATCTGTCATTCTTTCCACATAACCGAACCAGCGGAGCATGCCCTTTCGCATTTTAACACCAACACTTTCTTTCAATCCCACTCTTTCTCGGATCTCACTGCTACGAATGCGGTC
>NJDC01002087.1:397293-417627 GCA_002245475.1 Calephelis virginiensis | reverse complement strand
AATTGGTCCATTTGTTCACGCGTATTGCGATGACCATTGGAATTAGGGACTCATTAATATATATTTATTTAGAGATGTATAAAAATAAAATGATAAAAAAAAAGAAAATAATTATATTGTAAGGTCTCAGATTTTTGGAAGAAGAACATGCTTGGTATTAGAGATTTCAATCTCGCACTACAATTAGTAATGTATTTTTTTACACTATTTATTTAAATTAAAATTAGATAGTAATTTGATTTATTTTTTGGTTTATATTATTTTTGTTTTTTCATAGTTTATAATGTGACTTGGTATTAGTATTGGAAAAAAAGACAAGGTCGCTGAGTTTATCTCGCCGGTGATAGTTTATTAACGCACAAGTACTACGTATAAGGTCCATGTGAATAAAGTTTTTTTCCTGATTCTGATAGTAGAGGAGACCGTGGGACATAGACCTTCACCGATCTGATAACCAGATGAGACATATTTTTTATCGAATATAATTTATAAAAAAATATGCCTATAATTACTTGCCTCTCTGAAAGTGCTTATAGCTTTTTATAATTAAATTAACTTTAATCGTTTTTTTCTCATCACTTTCATTATTTTGATAACCAAATGAATTTTATTTCACTGTTAGTTTTTAACACACAGAATATGCCTCAGTGCCTACTGATTTTGCCTACTATTTTTTGTGTATAAGCTACCTGGCAAACAGATGTGAACAGGTAAGTCAATATAGGTGACTCCATCGTTATGCTAATTTATGAAAAGTTATATCAAATTTTAGATTATTTTATTACAAAATCAGTCATATAGACTTGCTTGCAAAAAATCATTCTTAAAGCATACATAATTTAATTAAAAATAGCTATGAGCAATTTCAGATGGGCAAGTAACTATAGGCATATTTGTTCATAAATTATATTTGATAAAAAATATGTCTCAACTGGTTATCAGATCGGTGAAGGTCGATCTCGCACCGGCTCTTAGACTATGAATACTATCGGGTTCTGATATGATAAGCACGCTAAACTTAATTGTGTTATACCTCTACTAAGATAACAATGCATTGTTAACATATGTTAACATATTTAACCTGATACGTCGATAATATCAATATCGGTTGAAAAGCTGAACTCATTAGCAGTCTGTACTTCTGTAGTAATATTACAAATTCCATAGTCTATCTGTCTTGTCTATAACGCTAAACCCGTAAACCGCTTGACCGATTTTGATAAAATTTCGCATACAGTTAATGTTGCCGGGTTAGGCAGCAAAAAAAATTGATTTTCTAATAAACATACAGTTGCCTGGGATTGGATATGTGCCCTATTACATTATGGGACTTAATGTCTTCGACTATAAGTCGGTTATAGTCAAGGGTGCCCTGGTTGTGCCCATACCTCCTACCAACTGCCAAACATATTTACCACAAAACGGTTATTTTTTAACTAATTATGTATGCATGTATTTTACGCTGACAAAATCGCTGAAAATGAAAATGAATTTTATTTATTTGCGGAATATGTGTGTTAATGAGATGTTACAAAAATATTTAAGTATATCAACATATTCTACCATGTAGGCCAAGTTTGTTTCACTTAATAAAGTGAAGTTAAAGTAAAATTATAAACACCTTCAATATAATATTTATTTTTTATGATTTTAATATTTAAAAATAAGTCTTACTGATATGTATTATATTTAAGTTTGTTTGTTATACTTTCACGCGATAACTACTTAACCAATCATCATGAATTTTTTTAAACATACCTATTTTTGGGAGGTAGTAGAAGTAACATGGGATACTTTTTTAAAGACTTAAATGCGAGTGACGCCGTATATAAATATAGTATTATATATTTCTTTTTCGAACTGATTTCTCGGTGTATTTCTGCACCCTAACATTTATAACGACATTGGCTGCTGGCTGACTGGTAGAAAATTCTGTATGGCATTTAGTCATCCTCTATTCAGTATTTGTGCATAAAAATAAATAAATAACTTGTCGGTAAAAGTTGTGAGAATGGGTATTTCTAGTGTTGCCATTAAAGCGTTTTTATTCTTCTATAAGTTTACGAGATGATGCGGTTTCCGTCCGCCTTCAATCTTTTTAAGTCCTGCGGATGTTAGATCGCTAGCTTTTGTGCAACCTCAATCCTTAACCGCATCCGCGTCTATGTCTGATATTACACTTAATAGTAATTTAAATCTTAATACTTTATAGTCGCCTCTGTGGTCAAGTAGTCCGGTATTGGCACTGACTGTATGAGAGTTGGAGATAGGTTTGTGCCATCTATCACATTGTAGGAATAAATACCTTCAGCTAATCGTAACTGTCCTGCTTATACCTCTGCCAACATATTTGGGAACCCGGACGTGAAGATACTTACTTCATTAATAGGAATATATATTTATAAAAAGTAAATTAAACAGCATCAAGTAAATTAAACAGGTTTTTTTTTTTAAAATGTTTAATAGCTTTTTTTTACTGGGCGAGCTACTTTAAAAAATCCTGACTTTACTGGTGGTTAAATCAGCAACTTAAGTGACTACTCCTTAGGGTGATGGGGTCGCCACACCCCGACGTTGAGGAAATTTTATATTAAGTATCTCTTGTTACTTTGTGCTTCATCCATAAGTTGTCAATTGTATTCATATATTTCTTCTGTTAGATAAAACAGCGAACAAGCTCTCGGTTCAACTGTTGGTAAAAGACAGGCTTGGCCTATAGATATTAAATACTGTACATGATATAGGTGCATCGCAGTCCTCTGGCAGGGATGTTAGTTTAAATGTACAATTTTACCGGTTCCCCTACCCTTCGGAGTAACATGACAGTGCCAAACACAGTCATTTAGAGTAATAGGCAAGGGTTAATAGGTAAGGCCGTAGATTCCTATCTGGCATACATATATATCTTCACGCCAAGTCATCACAGGGTAGGCAGAGAGTATCGAGTGCCAGACCTCACAATCCTGACAATCCTGCCTAGCTTTCTTCACGTTCATTAACCCTTTTCACACAAACACGCCGGTTTCGAAGACTCGGATAATATCCAAATGATTTGATCGTGGAATGTCAATCTTGGTCTGCCCGGTTACCTACATCCATGCTATGATTTCCTTTTTGTAGTACTCGTAAATATAATATGAGTAAGTTGGGCTAGATTTTGTTAGTTGACACATTTATCGAGCTACTCGTATTTCCGTCAAAGCAGTTATTATTTCAAAGCGAATGAATTTTCAAATGACAAGTTGCAAATACATTTGAATAAAATGCGGGCAAGGCTTTACCGGGAGGCGCGGGTTTAACTAATCGCAGAATATAAATCACTCGGATTTGATACTAAGCTAAATATTGCACGTGACTTTGCTTGAGGTATTTGAATTACTTTTTTCGGTTTTCCTGTATCTTTTATGTCGTAACTTTTATGTCGTAAGTAATTTTTGTTATTGCAATTGTAGTTTATATGCAAAATAATTTTATTGTAACTTTGAAAGACGCAGGATGTGACTATTCCATAGCTTTCACTCAACTATTTCACTGGTGCAGTTAAATTCATTAATTGATAGTCATTTCCAGGGTTTGCCAACACGACTAACTCATGCAACAGCCTTATATCAGGTTGAAAGCACACCTTATATTTTTTTAAGTGCCACTTAATAGTAGGTACGTAGTAAAACTGTAATTCTTGTCACCAATAGTTTGCCTTGACTAATAATAATTTAATATTTAATAAAAAAGTATAATTACCTACCTCCGACAAAATCTATAAGCAATGTAGCTTATAGGTTTTGTCGGAGAGATGAAAAAATTCGCCTCAAAATCGGCCAATTCCTTTAAAAGTTACATGCCACAGCTGCACACACAGATACTTCAAACTTTTAATACCTCTCTTTCTTTGGGGATTAAAAATTATGTCTCCGTTTAAGATACCTTTGCTGTCTACTGCGTCAATACCCATTAAAACTTCAGACCAGTCCAAATTAAGTGTGGCTAGGGGTTGAATCTATAGTGATGGCCAACTATTTGTGGATTCTGATTAAATATGTGGATTTATAGTCTAGAAACTGTTGATCGCAGGATGTTATTTAAGCCATTGGACGATGAATCACGAGTAGCCGCGACTTACTTGGCGAGTCGTGTTTCCGCACGACGTATAAATTCTATTTTTTGTCAGGACACACTGAATACTGATGCCAAGTTACAAGTATCACTAACTCTAGGATATAACATTATCTACGTAATGTGTTTTATGATTGTGCTGTTGCACTGAACGAAGCCTTTAAATGAACATCTGTTGTATTACTATATTAGGTTTTTTTTAAGTAAGTATCTTTACGTCCATGTCCCCAAACGGGTAGGCAGAGGCACAACCCACGAATAGCCGAAGACACTAAGTCCCATAATGTGATAGGTGGCAAGAATGTCGCTAACCGAGGACATATCCATTTTTAATTAGAAAATTAGAAATACAAATTTTATTTTTGTTGCCCGACCCGGAATTTGAACCCGGGACCTCATGAAGTCCAACACTTGGACCGCTAGACCTTTTCTACCTTCTTTTTTACCTTTGCTGTCGTTGTTGTGTCATCTTTAAAGTCATCACATCCTGTAACTCACAAACCTTATCTTGATAAAATTTATATAGGACCTCGAACCTACCTTTTGAAAAAAGGACTATCAAATCTTTTCATTAGTCGAGGAATTGCGTAACAACAAAACGTTAAGTGAAATTTATAATCTTCAAGGAGGAGTCGGTTGAAAAGGAAAAGACTAAACGAATCTACACAGCATTTTAATATATTTTTTTAAATGTAATTTTATAGAAATGAAACCTAGCTAGATCGATTTATCGCCCACGAAACCTTCTGCATACAAAACTTCATAAAAATCGTTGGTGTGTTTTCGCGATTGAGAAAAAAAGAAAGTATCTTCACGCCCATATCCCCGAAGAGGTAGGCAGAGGCACAACCAGGGCACCCACGACTAGCCGAAGACACTAAGTCCCACAATGTGATAGGTGCCCAGCCTATCGCCAACCGGGCACATTTCCAATCCCGACCAACATTTTTTTTATTAGAAAATTGAACAATTTTCTTTTTGTTGGCCGACCCGGGCTTCGAACCCGGGACCTCATGCAGTCAAGTCCAACACCCGGACCGCTAGACCACAGAGGCGGTTAAAGAAGAGAGAAAAAGAAAAAAGAAAAAAATAAATAAATATGTACAATCTATACAATTGTTACTAGTTTAAAGCTATTAGATTAAATAAATATTATTTGGGACTATTTTAAATTGTCGTATTTCTAATAATTCAAAATCATAAAGCATAAAGGACAAGCATAAAAGAAAAAGGACATAGGACGAAGGATGGACACAAAAGTTCCAATATTTGTGTAGTAAAACCTTCCCATTAGATAATTTGAAGATCATTGTCTACATGTTAATATGTAGATAGGATAGTTTTCATCCCGAAATATATTCCTGTGGAACCATTTACCACACGCGGGCAACAGCTAAGTTTTTAATAAGGTTAAGTAAGGCTTCCAAGGTTGCACTCAAAAACTCCAATTAAAATTTAATTTATCATTAAGTGACAACTCGGGAATGAAAATGTCAATTTTGTGACTGACTAAAATATAACTGTGCAGCCGCTAGACTTGTTTATTTTTATTTAGGAATGACTAATGTGTTGCCAATATCGCGGTTTTTACAACTTCACCGGACTTTATTGTTTAATTTATATTTTAGACTGTTATTAAAAAAGAATTGTATATGCGTGCGAGTATTTCAGTTTATAATTTACGTTGTCTGCGATTGCACAATGCCTGCAAAGGAATAGCGTAGATAGCAATCTTCAATTATTTGCAACCTAAGGTTATTTAGTTGCAACATATTGTGTTTGTTGTAGGCGAGTATACTTAATAACAAACTTCTAAATTTTTGTAAACTAAACTTTTTTTATACTCGTATGTTTGTTAGACGATTACTCGACGAACCGATTTTGATGAGGCTTTTTTGAAATGTTGGGTGGTTCGGTTGACCGCCTCGTTCGTTGATTGGCTATCGTACACGCCTAACTACACCGACCAATCGGGAGGCTCGGGTTCGATTCCCGGCGGGGGCAGGCATTTGTGTGATGAACATCTAGGTGTCTGCATTTCCGGGTCTGGGTGTTAATTAAATTTATTCTGGTATTTATTTATTTCTATGTATTAGAATCATTGACTGACACCCATAACACAAGTGTATTATTTGCGTAAGTTTAGATTCAATTTGTGTAAGTTGTCCAGGAATATTTATTTATTTATTTATAGTTGGTAATGACCCATTTAATAATACTAGTGGTTGCCCATTGGTCTAAATTAGACCGTAACAAAATTTGATATATTTTTAATAAGAACGCAATCTTTATTTGTTTCCAAACTTTATTAATGTAGTTTGTGCGCTAACTGTGATCTTTTATTATCAATATATGTATTTGTTTGTGTGTGTCAAATGCATGGTAGCATGTGCAATGTTTTGTTTCTGATTTAATGTATTTTAAAAGCATTATTATTGAAAAATATTAGTATTCTGCACTTCTCCTACACATAAACTATGAGTATGCCAAATTTCATACTCCTGCGCCCGCGCAATTTTCGTAAAAAGGGGTCCAAAGTTTTAGCTTGTGGATTAATATTATCATGATTACTTACTACGCGCGGCCAGGCAGAGAGGTAGATGGTCTTATTAATACGACATAATGGGCAAGCAACTCTCCTTATGCTTAAAGATTCCATTAGATACCATAGATGTTACTGGTGAGTCGTTATTACATAGCCCATACATTCGAAATTATTTACGGAATCCCGATTCGAAATGCCGAAACAAAATGGCGCCCCATACAAATCCTCTTTAATTCCGTACGGAGAAACTCCTGATGTGTGGCAAGTCCATAGATTTATTTGGATTGGTTGCGTTCGAAATTTTTCCAAAACGGAATTCCGTAGCAATATTTTGAATATATGTGACGGGCCTAAGTTCACGAGCTCGTTTGTAACTCTTTTTTATTTGTCGTTATATGTATAATAAATAATAAATTTTAGAAAAAAAAATCTCTTTTTGTTTGGGAAAAGTTGCGAATTTCACAATTTCCACAATTGGTCTAAACGTTTTCGCGCTTGTCATTGTGTGTGTTTATATAAGTATCTTCACACCCATATCCCCGAAAATATAGGCAGAAGCACGACCAGGGCACCCATGACTACCTGAAGACAACAAGTCCCACAATGTGATAAGTGGGAAGCCTATCGCCAAACGGGCACACATCCAATCTCAAACAGCTATTTTTGTTAGAAAATTGAAAATACAAATTTTCTAGTTTTTTTAGTGGCCCGAGCCTGGGATAGAATCCATAATATAATCTATTTATGTATCGACGCATATCAATCAAGCAAATAGAGATCTGGTTTTTTGAGATTTGGTAACGTAGTGTTTAGTTTGGTACCGTAACGGAGGTTTACTCCTCCTAATCCTTTAAAAAGTTCCACTTTTACTGAACTAAGATTATACAAGAGAAATGATCCTAAGATTGCAATTTATCTCGAGATTCATCACGAGATTGTAATTAGTCACGTGTAGGTGCGGGGGCGGACAATGCAATCGGAGTCGATCAATCGTGTAATTATTGCAGTACTATTGCTATAATATTCAAATATCGCGTGGCAGCTGTGAAACATTGGGTACAAGGAATATTTAAACCAAAATTGAATATGTAATCACTATTTACTTAAATATGTATTGTTTCAATATGTATCACTATTTACTACTGAAAACTTGAAGAGTATTATGCAAAACGATATTTTGGTGTCGGGATGTAACGACCCCATCGCCTGCTGCAGATACTCATGTATGTAAAGTATAGATTATTACTTTACCACATCTAGATGGTAGAGTGCTGTGCAGTAGCTCGCCCGAATTGGTACCTATTCCTGCTGCTATAGTGTTGGTGCTCGCTATTGTCATGATCCGTGCTAGGGTCGCCGGAATACGCACACCTGGCTTATGCTCCTTTATGTGTAGGATTAATATCTTATTAAAATAAATTATAAGTAAAGTATTTGTACTGTATTTATTTACAGGAATTTGCATTTACTGTGATTGTGTTTATTTATAGATATTGTTTCTATCCTTGACACTTGGTGAAATTCCATTATGTATTTTTATACCCGTATATTCGTAGGAAAAACATTTGCACTGTTTCATTTGACATATTTTTAAAAACTATGTGAAATAAGAATGTTTGTCAACCGGTTTCGCTTTTACAGCATCTTCAGGGCTATGGTAACTCATTTTAAACTAGTTGTCACCCGCGACTTTGCCCGCGTGGCAGTTAATATATTTACTGATTGTAGCTCTTTAATACGGACTTTCATACAAACTTTCAACCCCTATTTCACCCCCTTACTGGTAGAATTTCCGAAATTCCGGCCTAAGTGGGTGTCTACTCTATAAAATGACCCTACTCAACTAATTCCATGGCTGTAACTCGAACAGTTTTGCTCGGTGATGATGAATCAGTCAGCCAGGAAATGTTATTTTAAAAGTATAGACTCATTTATCAGTAAACGACCAAAATTTCGTTTTGGGTTTTTATTTTATTATTTACTGTGATTGCGTTTATTAAAACAGCCATTCCTGGTGGGAATTCTCAATGTTCAGTCAAAAAGTAATGTCAGATCTTTTTAAAATGGTTTCAAAATTAGAGTATACGTAACTCATTTTTAACAAAAATGTCAGTTACTGTTAAGCAGCAAGCGGCAGCAAATGACAAATGGGGCAGCAACTGGCTAGGTAAAGCTGCACCATCTTACCTATTTCAACATAGTTAGTGCCTATTGGAGAATAAGGTATTCGGTAGACTTGGTGATGGGACCTATCACTCCAGCCACATGATAGCGATGCTTCTCAAAAATCTTCGGTGTCTATAGGCGACGGTTGTCTCCTACCGCTGTCTTTTCCAACAGTAATCATTTATGGGCAACCTATAATCCTTAACATCTGGAAATCCTCTTCTGTATAATATCTTAGAGAATAAAAAGAATACATTAGTGAGTGACACAACTAGTAGAGGTTGATAAACTTGTCGATGTAATTCATTAATGATTCATACAAGTTACGCAACCAGAGGCAGAGGAGTAAGGCGCTAATGGCCAGGTGTGGATTCAACGTTCATTGTAAAAACTGTGCCACGAATTACTCATGAAGCTAGTTATTGTTTTTTTAATAACCAGATCCGCGAACTTGTCTTAATTTTTGACGTTTGAAGAAATTGAGTGGTAAGAACCGGCTTTCGTTAAGGCAGTATATTATGTACAAAATTTACGGATTCGTCTTCACGAATATCTAAAACTAGACCTTTGGCAGCGGATAATTAACAATTACTATATATGTGTGCTAATAGTTAACAAAACTGTTTGAAAAAGTTTGTTGCGTTTAGTTTTAGATAGTTGTGTTGACGCTTAGGTATATATGGGACCTATGTTGCTTTATAGATATGTACCGCCTTATCAAAAATTAGACGCTTGTTTAACTAAATTGACATCGAACCACTAACATGCTTAGTGTGAATGACGTGGCAGTATGTAATTGGTAGACAATCCAATTTTAGACAGTGTTTACTAAAACGTGTGTTCAACGAGTGCTTATTAATTTTTTTGTAGTAAAATAGGAAATCTTCAAAACAAGGAAAGGATAAAAAAGAGAAACAAATTCCGATGTTGGTCGGAGTTCCCTGTGTAGAATAGAAATCTGCCTCTTTGCCTGACAGCTCCTAAGAGATGGGCGTAGGTTTGAATGGATCATTATCGGCTACACTACCTACTGATGGGAGAGTGCTATGCAGTAACTCGTGCAGGCAACGGATCTACCGCCTTACCTTTTCCTGACGTTATTATGACAATGTCAAGTTTCGGTCCGGAGGGCAGTATAACTGTTAGACTTGCACAATAGGCCTACCACACCGGCCCATGACATCTACGCACCATTAACATCTATAGTGTTCGTAGGCCACAGTAAGCAAGAGAGCCGTATTCTTATCAAAATATAATAAATAAATGACACTCAAAGGCAACTTTATCGCCAACTCGTCGATCTCTTCCAGACTTACTTTCTAGTAAGTGTCTCTACACTACATAAAATTTATACCACACAAGCCCATTTCACAATATTAAAGTGGAATGTGGATGAAGCTAACATGCAGACAGCATGCACGACGGTGAGAGCAAACGTTACCCATAGACCCAAGATCTTTCTAGTGCATTGGTATTTTATGGCTGGGATCTTAGACCACGTGGTAGAGGTTAGGGTAGTCTATCAGTTACCATGACCTCCAGCATGGAATACGTCAATGTCGCGCATTAACTCTATGGCTGCTGGAATCAGTAGGGTAGGGCTTAGTAGCCTCCAGACGAGAAATTTAATTTTGTCTTTCGATTAAGTACTACAGGGATTAACACAAATGTTCAGTCTTAAATGGAAACAGAATTTTTTCATAGCTCTTTTAATATAAGTTTTCAGTCGCTGTTACGTCGTGTTAAGAATTTTGATTAAAATCTTTTCAAATGTAATTAAATTTATTTTCCTTCGTGAGAATGTAATAATACAGTCTTTTCAGCACTTATTTCCTATACTAAACTAATATTAAAATTACCTTGGTTGACATTTCACCACCTAATCGCTCGGGTGTTATCCGTAGCTACACTACCTTCAACCTTTAAGAATCTCCGGAAAGTCTTACGTCGTACGAAAATAGTAATTAATGTGGTTTCTCCACTAGGCTAGGCAAGCCTGCAATAATTTTAGTTTTGGTACTCGCTCACCCCTCAAGTTATTTGGCTTGAAGATATGTAATCTAATATAACTATGCTTGCTAATACTTACATTACTTTGATAATACTTTGGGTATTCCCTGGTCTTGGGTCCATTCTCTGAAATTGACAAAATGTTTGTTGCCAGTTTCTTTCACTGCTTTTGAAGTATATTTTTACCAGGTTTCTTCCTTGTTAAAACTGGTTTACTTGCATGTCTACCGAATACATCCAATAAGTTAAAATATAGTAACAGCAAGCCACGAACTTGTCATAGCCATTAAACGAGTACCCGATGGCTGTAAATATGCCTTTTGTACCCCAAAGGAAATCTTGGAGGAAACTATTATATGTTTCCGTCTTCCGATTCTTTTTAAATTTGTATTAAATTTACGATCCAGACGAATGCAAATCGATATTTGCAACCGTCTGGAACCCCTATTACAAAAGAAGTAAACCACCTATAAATTCCTTCAGTAAAGCTTCTATTACACATATGGCATTTCTGCAAAAAATATGCTTAGTCATACTATTACTTACTGGGCTATAAATGCGTCAAATTTATAGCTTCAGACTATTTCATTTTCCCGTTTCGTCGACTTGTTTTAATCTATCAAATTTACTCATTATAACTGCATCAATTTAATGAATGTCGTTTAAAGCGAGACGGGATCAAAAGCAAAACTTTTTGTTTAACGTATCAAGTTTCAGGTTTGAATATGATAAAAATACCCAACATCTCGCACTAATATTTAATATACAGGGTGGCACAGTACTCTTAGAAAGCCAGAGCGTGGTGGTCATACGCACTATGTAGTTAGATTTTATTTAATATCTTTTACATAAGCTACATTTGTTAATTGACATCAAAAGACTCTCAGAAAGAGAAGTCAGTACACTAGAGTGAGTAAGAAATAATTGGAAATGACAGCGTTTTTTTGTTATGAGTGTAACCTGCAGTAGTAGCCTATAGCTTCATCCATTCACCATAAGGAGAGACAAGTGCTTGGTCGATGTGTTATTCCATTAAAATTGACGTTGACGTTAACTGTAAATATATTTGACTTCTTGGTATTACAGAATACCCGTCAACATTATCCAATGTTGCATGACATAGTTAATGTTGCGTATCGTTCCTTCCACGCTTCGACACACTCAAGTATTTAGTGACCCATCCTGTAAATAAGTTGTTCATTAGACAACAAAATGGGTGGTTGACCTGGCTGACATCGAAGGGTTAAATGTCATAAGTTAGTTTTTCCTAATTAACCCGTCAATGCAGCAGAATGGTGTTAATGACTTCTACTGAAAATTCTACCGACATACAGATTTGTGATTTTTATGTTGTGATCTATATTTTTTTTTTTTTTTGGAATGACTAATGTGTTGTCAACCTCGCGGTTTTTACAACTTCACCGGGCTTTAGGTAATTATGTAAATTCTGGCCAAGCTTACCAAATAACAAGTTAACACACACGATTTTTTTTATGATCTTCAAAGGCAAACAAGCAGACGGATTTCCTGATGGTAAGAAATTCATGCCGCCTAGAAAAACCAAAAGTGGTAATGGTGCGTTGCCAACCTGGATGTTAGGCCTCGAGCAAAAGAAAGTTTACCGGCTACATATTTGATATTTTCCATCGTCGGCGCTTGGTAAAACTTCCAAATATTCATATTTTTAAAGAAAGAAACACTTGTACTGTTTTACTTATCACTTATAATTTATTAGGTACTTTGTAATTAGTAGCCTACCGGTTTCGCTTCATCATATAATAATAATAATCATCATATAAGCGAAACCGGTAGGCTACTAATTACAAAGTACCTAATAAATTATAAGTGATAAGTAAAACAGTACAAGTGTTTCTTTCTTTAAAAATATGAATACTTACCGGCTACCTTACCCTCCGAATCGGAACACGTCATGACGTAATGGCGGCAGTAATAGGTAAGGCGGTGGTACCAATCCGAGTGAGTCGCTGCGAAACTCTACTATCTAGTCAGATGTCACGGTGTTAGTGACGGTAAGCCTATGCTCGCCTTTTACGAGCTGCCTGGCAGCAAGGCAGATGGTCTATTCTGCAAAGGAGCCCGGACCAACACGGGGATTTGACAACAAATTAGCCTTATTATTTACAGATAAGCCCCTTCAAGAAAAAGTTGTGATAATTTACCTACTAGCTTGTAGATGTTTTATCATGAAAAAAAAATGGGCCCGTATATTTGATATTTTCATCGTCGGCGCTTGGTAAAACTTCAAAATATTAATTTTTTTTAAATGGAAAAATACTTGTACTGTTTTACGTATCGCTTATAATTTATTACTTAACTTAAACTGAATAGTTTAAGTTTTTTCTCTGATGATGCTGTAAAATAAATCTTAATGTATATAATTAATTATTTTAAAAATAGCCCACCGGTTTCGCTTATACAGCATCAACAGGGCTAAAATTAAAACTTAGTAGAGTCACTAACACCGTGACATCTGACTAAGTGGTAGAGTTTCGCAGCGACTCACTCGGATTGGTACCACCGCCTTACCTATTACTGCCGCCACAACGTCATGACTTGTTCCGGTTCGGAGGGTAAAGTAGCCGGTAAACTTTCTTTTGCTCGAGGCCTAACATTCCAGCCTCAGGTTGGCAAAGCACTATTATCACCTTTGGTGTCTCTAGGCGGCGGGAATTTCTTACCATCAGGAAATCCGTCTGCTTGTTAGCCTTCCAATATCATAAAAAAAAACTGCTGGACTAAAAAAATAAGATCCGGTATATCTATTGTCAATATAGATTCTACTATGTATTTAAAAAATAAGATGTTTTTGTAAATCTTGATATGTGTGTTAAATATTGCCAAATGGGTTGTTCACTTATGTAAATTCGAAAATAATGACCATTAATTTATATTAATAGGTTATTGGAGTAATCGGCGCTCTTCAAGTTCAGTTCTAATGTTGTCGAGTTTCCTGTTGATAATGGACAAGCCACGTCCAGTTTGGTTCACGTAACGCTCTGTGGACGATGTTTTGTGACTTCAAAGTGATTATTTAATAATTTTTATAACAATATTAATTTAACACTCCAAAAATACCCAATTATGAACGTTACAAAGTATGTATAACGAGATGTGTATCAGTGCGTTTCGAAATTTAAAATAACCAAAAAGTGATCAAGTTGATACATTTTTCAGTTTCAAACTGAATGTGCTTACGTGAACTAAGTAATATGTTAAATTGTTTTCAAAATAATCCGTCCAAAAACAATAGTAAGAGCAATAAGAATTCAAATTCCGATAGGCCAGTAAGTTATACTTATTTTTTTTAATGGGTTTGAAAATTTTCTCAATAACACAATTATTGAGAATTTGTTATTGATATAATTATTGAAGTGAAAACTTCTTAAGCGGCGTTGCGCACTTTTTTTGGAATGGGTAAAAACTTCTAAACTCGCGTCAGGACTCGTGACCTGATTCGTAAGACAAAAATGCGTAAGATGGCGCAGGGCGCTTGCGTGAATGCTCGTGTTGTCATGTTTGTGTACGATAGCGCAATAAATGAATTTTGTATTCTTTCATATAAATGATAGTACTTTCATACTAATAATCAAAGCAATTCGTGTAAAATTATTTTCAAACCATTCCAAAATATCAAAACTGCACAACGTTAATATTCAAGTTTTCACTTCTGCCGGAACTCCCGGAGTGCAACCCGTCACTTTTTTTAACAAACTACAAAAAAGAGATCATAATTTCATTTTTTTGTTTTTTTGCACGATTTTGATTTTTTTTGTACTCGGGCAATAAACGAGAAAATTTTAATTTATATGGGACCATCATAGAACCATGACATAGTTCTGAGGTAGTCCCATATAAATTTTACGCCCACGTTTTATACTTAACTAGCGGCCGCCCCGGCTTCGCACGATTATCAAATATACATATAAACCGTTCTTTTGAATCACTTTATCTATTAAAAAAAACCGCATCAAAAATTCGTTGCGTAGTTTTAAAGATTGAAGCATACAAAGGGACATAGGGACAGAGGAAGCGACTTGGTTTTCTGCTATGTAGTGAATTATCACTACATAGCATACTAATTATCATTGCATTAGCATACATTTTCATGTATATCGATAAAACGATCATAGGTAGGCAACAAATAAACCGATTTTGGTATTTTTTCCATGGCTACAATGTATAGTCATTTTGATCACCTTTTCCGTTGAGATCTGCCATGTGCTTCTGTCATATAACACTTGTATTGCATATTTGTAATTCACATCCACTAAGTTCAGTCCAGTATATTTTGTCTTCGTTTACTTGAACTACTTACTATTCTTTTGCTTTTACTTGACCGCCTCGTTGGTCGAGTGGCTAGCGTACACTCCAAACTACACCGACCAACTGCGAGACTCGGGTTCGATTCCCGACGGGGGTAGGCATTTATTTGTCTGATGAACATTTAGATGTCTGCATTTCCGGGTCTGGGTGTTTATCAAATTTATTCTGGTATCTATTTAAGTATTTCTATATAAAAATATAATTTGCTTACTGTCCAGGGATTTTTTTTCCAGTACTTCTACATAGTTTCAAAGTTATTCGGTTATGTATATATTTTGATAAGTGAATTCAAGTAACGCTTATTCAATGTTTAAGTCAATATTTAATACCGATTTCCCATTTCCTGTGTAACCTTCAAACTGGCAACCCAGTTGTTTTCCGTCATTGTTCCCGACATAAATTGAATCGATGAATACGAATAGAAAGTCGGATATTTATTGACGTCGTAAATGAAAATAAACAAATGCTTCACAGACATGAAAGTGGTTGATTAGGGTTCCGTAGGTCTGTAAAAAAACTAACCCCTACTGATAACGGACTCTTATTTCCGTCTGTCCTTACGTATGTTACATCCATTTAATTTTGTCACTATAAAACCTATAGTTGAAACATAAGGTAGATGTCAACTGTCAAATATTCTGCCAATCATTTTTATACAAACATGTAGTTCCCCGTACATGCGAGTTTTCTTTAGATATGTCTTTAAAATAACATTGAGGTTCCAAGACCCACTTTCTAGAACTCAAATACACCAGAGCAGTGGCCGACCACGTTTATCCAAAGATACTTCGTCTCTTATGTAAGTGATAGGCAGTTTGGCGCAACTTTCATATCAAAAAATAAAAAAAAAAAGTTTGCTATGTTTTTTATTCGCCCAAATCATATGACACTAGTTGTCTTATATCTGAATGCCTTTAGGCTTACTTTCAAATTATACGGGTTATACTTTTTCAAGTAAACTTTATACAAATTCGGGTTTGCTACGTATCAATGGAAGTCCCACCTCTTATTACGTAGTATTTATGTACTCTGTGGTGATAGGTACTAAAACTATCCCCAACCGGGTTCTTATCCAATCCTTATTCTTATCAAATCAAGGTTTTATTAGAAAATAGCTATTTCGGCGAACTTCGTTTCACCCGTTTGTTTGTAAAACTAAAATATTGTTTTCTAGTTTTCTCGCAGTCGAACGGTATAAAAAGTACCCTGATTAGTCTTGAGTATCCTGAGAAGTCCTGATTTTTAGCTAGCTCCCCAGAAATTTTCAGTCAATCGGTCTAGTCATTCTTGTATTCTTGTATATATGTATATGTATATGATAGAAGATTTTGAAAACACATTTTGAGTTGACCGGCCCGGGAATCGCCTCGAACCCGAATGCGAACTCGAGGCCTCACGTCGTCAATGCTAACACCGGATCACTAGACAACACAAGTACAGTACTACTATTTAAATTACGCGCGTCGGCTTTACACTTCTAACTCTTTTTACACTTTATACTTTTATTTTTAAATTGGCTGATCTAATCTAAATTTAAGCGAAATGATTAATTATGTAATAACAACTCTATGATGATATAGATATGTTTAAAATACATTCGGATTTCCGAAGCTTGACGAATATAGCCGAAGCGCATAATTTAAATGGTACTACTATAATTAAATTTGTTATTTATTAAAATACTATCAACAGTTGATAGTGGTATTATGGGGCATCCAAACAAATATTTCAAAACAATAACCTTATTTTGTTCTACATCTGAACCCTTAATGGCGAATCCGACTCGCACTTGGCCGCTTTATCTAGATTTCAGTACAATATCTGAGCTCTTGTAAACACAGGATGTGTGCAACCAATAACGCGATCACTTGTCAATTGGGACTTATCTAGTGAGAGTAAAGGAAGTGGATAGTTGTGAAGAAATAATGCTATATATTTTCTTGAAATGTTATTTCCTTTATTTCTATAGGACGTTACAAATTTTAGCCCTGACTTGTGTTATTGGTGTTGAAATAATCTGTGCTTATCATTGGCGTAAACATATACTATTTAAATTGTGCGCCTCGGTATCTTTAAAATACATTCGGATTTCCAAAGCTTGACGAATGTAGCCGAAGCGCATAATTTAAATAGTATATGTGTACACTATTTCGTCTTGTTACTCCGGGTTCCCATTCTAGAATAGACCTGTGACAGGTCGTGACAGACGACTAGTGGTCGAGTGCTCTACAGCAACTTTCCATGGTAGGAACCTTACCAATTTCTGCCGCCATAACGATAGTGTTTAGTTCTGGCGTGCTTGTGATTTGCACATTATGCCGTAAATCACGGCTACATGACAAATACGCACCTGTAACATCTGTAGTGTATGTCTCGTGTCATTAGGATACCCATGTGCTTTTTAGCTGTTTTTGTTGTTTAAACTTTATGTTGATATTTTTGTTATATTTTGGGGAACATGTAGACGGTTCTGAAGATTGTAAGAGCCAACCGTCGCCTTCAGACACCATAGATGTTATTGGTGCGTCATTATTTTGTAGTCAAACCATTGTCGTGTTCCGAGTAGCAAAGTAGAATGGTAGGTAGCTTGTGTCATTAAATGAGTCAGTCGTATACTTTAACCAACCTCTAAAAAGGAGGTTTCAGTTTATATTAAGTTTAATTAACTCCCATATTTTCACATATATATTAATCGATTTCTCTGTCAGTTAAGAACCGATTTTAATTCTTTTTAAAATGACAGAACGTATTATAACGAAGACCCACTTAGGGTATTTTGCCACTATGTCTGAATCTCATGACGATCCTATAAGTATTTTTTGTAATTTACCTTTATTGATTATTCTGTCATTTGTAAACCGAACTGATTTTTTCATTTTGAAGAGTCATTTAGTTTCAAAATAGTCCTTTTGTCTCCAAGTCTTGATCTCATGATATCCCAAAGAAATCGATGAAACTTTGCGCAATTAGACGACATGATATTGAAATCGAATTTGCAGGTTTACTGAGCCTAAGTTATAATTTATGTGTTAAAAAGCGATTTTTAAACATATGTTTTAACACCGAACAAGGCATTAGCAAATACAAACACCAGACAGCAGAGCCAACCCACTTTCCAATTTTTAGCATATGATTATCTATGGGCTACTTGAATTTCTATAAAGCGTTATCACTGTTTTCGAAAGTCCTACGTTATTCAATATTGTTTGCCGTGTCGTTGTGTTCTATATGCATATAATTTACAAAGTTTATAATATTCTCAGAACGATCAAGCCTCCGAAGAAGTATAATATGTTTTTATGTGCTTTTATCAACTGTAATAAAATTATTCTTCAAAGGAAACCTGTAACTTTGTTACTCGAAAATATTCCTATCACATCTCATATTGTCGACGTCGGTATGAGACGATCCCATCGCGCGTTAGTGGTAACTTGGTTATTAAAGCCAGTCTTTAGAGGAGGTAGACTATACTTACCGGTACTGTCAAAGCTGCAAACATTGAAAACAAACATTGAAATCATAAGCTACTTAAGTACGTATGTAATGAACTTAAAGTTGGTTTTAGCAGTTTCCTGGCCTTTAATCTATACATCTATACAAATAAATAAAATTGGAGATATCATTATACATCTATACTAACTATCTACCCGCGTAAACGGTTAAGAAAGGAATTAAAAATTTCGCCATGGGATTGAAATTTCCAGTAGCTTAAGTGGTTAGAGCATTCATGGGCTTGAGACGAAAGGTTGCAGGTTCAAATCCTGTCTGGGGCTGGGGTTCTTTAGAATTTATAAAAATTGGAGAGTTTTATGTTAAAATGACCTCTTTTACTACATGCATATTACATTAATATACATATATGCGACACATGTATCGAAATCGAATTTTTCTTATTTTTTGTATGTCTGTCGATCTGTCCGTTTATACTGAAATCTCTTAAGCAACAGGACCGATGTTGACGGGGCTTTCACTGACACGTAGCTGATATAATAAGGAGTAATATGCGCTACTTTTATTTAACTAAAATGTAAATTAAGTAAATAACTTGATAAACTTAATATCTTTTTGTTAAATTCCACGCGCACAGTTATTTTTATATGTAACTAGCTGTTGTATTTTCGGGATAAAAAGTTACCCTCTATATGTGTGCTAAATTTCAGGGAAATCGGCTTAACAGTTTTTGCGTGAAGACGTAACAAACAAACACAAAATTTCGCGTTTATAATATTAATAGGACAGTATTTAAATAACGAAGATACTTTTGTTGTGATGAAAAATGTATTTATAACTTTTATAAACTTTGTAGTGTAGTATCAATTCTTAACTACGAGTACTTGAAGTACTTGAGTTAAGTTGAGTACCTACTTGAGTTTTGTTGTTCGTGTAATAGACATTTTGTAAAATAAGATTAATCCCTCATCAAGGGCGCGCAACGCCATGTCTTGTTAAGAAATGGAAAACCCTGGCACAAAGTGAAATTAATTGATTTTAACTTGAGATGTTTGAACGTAATTGAAATTTACTTGAGATGTAAAAATATTGTTTTTCCTGTCTTGATATTAAAGCATTTTTCCCAGTAAATAAACTTAATTTTACTCTCGCCTCACTTACGTACATGTGATATTAGATCACCATTGCGCTCTTTAAATTTAAAGTAGAGTGTAGCCGGTAAACAAACGCGTGAATCAACGAATACATACATTATTTCACACAAAAAAATCGTAAAAATTAAACACTGTTTATAATATAATTTGCACGATTTGCCTATCATACCTTCTACAGGACAGCGATGCACCTGTAACGTCAATAGTATCTACATATAAGCAACGGTTATCTCTTACCATCAAGAGAGCCGTGTTCTTGTTCGCTGACCTCTTACATAATTAAGGGGCCATGTATGCTAAAATTCGTCAGCAATATACTGTTTTTTTTCATACAAAGCAATTATGGATCTTGGCGACAAAAATACACAAGACTAGTGTTTCCAAAACACGATTCATTTCACTTTGCTCGATAGAAAAAAATCAAAAAGTTAACCCTTTTTTGAAAGCAAAACCCGTCTGTCTACTTCAATTGTGAAAGTATCGACACCAGATTTAACATAAACATAGATAAGTATTATACCTAAAAGGAAACTGTTTCTATTTTTATATTTT
>NJDC01002087.1:364956-391591 GCA_002245475.1 Calephelis virginiensis | reverse complement strand
AAAGGCCAGCATAGGCTTCCCGTCACTAACACCGTGACATCTGACTAGGTGGTAGTGTTTCGCAGCGACTCGCCCGGATTGGTACCACCGCCTCAACTTTTTCCGCCGCCATAACGTCAGTGGTTGCTGTTGACGTGTTCCGGTTCGAAAGATAAGGTAACCGATCAACTTACTTTTGCTTTAGGTCTAACATCCCGGCTTCAGGTTGGCAACGCACCACTACCACCTTTGGTGTCTCTAGAGGGCTTGATTTTCTTACCGTCAGAAAATTCGTCTGGCTGTTTGCCCTACAATACCATAAAAATAAAAAAGTTGACGCCCATTCACAACGCGCAATAAGGAACTTCGTTCCAAAAATAAATAAAATAAATACCTTCAATTCCAGACCCGAATATGACATTGTATTCATATTTATTATATGAAAGACCTGCCACTACATAAATTTAAAAAATGTGTCAAAGTGAAGTCAATAAAATAATGTCTACTAATTGTTTTCAGAAATCTGATCATCCGCCTGTTGCACCAAAACCAGACTTACCTAAGATAGAGAAACCAAAAACCAAAGAATTAGATGGATACGTCGGATTTGCGAATCTACCAAATCAAGTTTATAGGAAAGCGGTCAAAAAAGGATTTGAATTCACATTAATGGTTGTAGGTAAGTTACTACAATTTGTTTAGAAATACTATATTTTTATGCCCGATTCAGTACATATTAGGCCAATGTTTGGGCCAACATATGAGATTGCATTGAACGCTAATCACTCGACCATCAAGTAGCTCATTACGAGTTGGACAACACCTTGGCCCAATGTCTGCATTGGCCATCAATTTCACAAACCACTGTTGGGAATTGTCAATATTATACATAACTATCGGCCCGCCCCGGCTTCGCACGGTTATGAAATATACATATAAACCTTCCTCTTCAATCACTTTATCTATTAAACAAAACCGCATCAAAATCCGTTTCGTAGTTTTAAAGATTTAAGCATACAAAAGGACATAAGGACAGAGGAAGCGATTTTGTTTTATACTAACATGTATTACTTGAAACAAACAGCTACTTTGGATTAAGATATAGTTTTTTACATATTTCCTGCAATTTTCCTTTTTTTTTCAAAATATCTTTCTGACAATAACTAATATCACATAAAAAAAATTAGCAAAATTGGTCCACCCATTCAGTCGAGATGTGATGACCACGGGAAATGGGGATTCGTTTTTATAGATTACTAGATGTTACCCGCGGCGTTGCTCGCGTGGCAGTTTATGTATTTACTGATTATAGTTATAGGATAAAAAGCATCCCATGTCCGTCTCCTGGCTTTAAGCTACCTGCCTGTTAATTTTTAGCTGAATCGGTTCTGCCGTTCTTGAGTTATAAATAGTGTAACATAACTTTATATAAATTAATATTTGTCTAGTCAAACTAATTTGCGGACGGAAGCTAATAAATAACATAAGTTTGCCGAAAGTATTCGATCATAAGTGAAAGGTAACGAGAATAATAAAAGTATAAAAATTCCTTTAATGGCAAGAAGTACAATTTGCCTCCATTATACTTTGATGGTGGCAATGACGGGTCTATGATAATGCTTTTATTCATTTCAGGGGTCCTTATGCAAGATTTATGGTAATAAAAATCCATTTAGGTCAGCTTCCACAGTCCACTCGTTTTCCATTTCTTTCACTGGACTTTAGCTTTCTTATTAGTTTAGTTTTGAGGATTATTATGGACAAGGTTACGTATTATCTTGTATATAAAATTCCCGTGTCACAATGTTAGTTACTGTATTCCTCCGAAACGGCTTGACCGATTCTCATGAAATTTTGTGAGCAGTGAGAGTGAGAGTGTGAATTCTCATCTGCAATCAGTTGGACTACTTACAAGTTACGGCATAGTGCTCAATCTTATTATTTTATGCTCTTATATCGTCCTATATACGTTACCTGGTGGTTCATATGACCCATCTATTTTTGGCATGGGCCTATAGTCTATTATATTTCAATCACGTTGTTTATCTTTGTGAAAGAAAAAGTATACACAGTTTTTGTCTTCAAACATCACTTTATGGTACAGTTTATGACATTATTGTTTTCATATGTAATGAGAATACTAACTAAAAATGATATATCGTTTCTCCGGATCTGTGTGTGGCTGCGATTCTGATTCGATGGTAGTTTTATAAAAATGTCGACGGGCATAATTACCACTTGTCCGTACTTGTGTCGATAAAGTAATCTGAATATTAATTTATGTCGTACAGAAACATTCTTATCTAGTATCAATTCGCACTTGACTGGTTTTTAAGCAATATTCTTTTTAAACTGGAGTGTAATATTCCCACTGCTATTATGCTGTAAGGACTTGAGAATTGAGTACAAAGCTTTTTATTTGTACTTTTTAATATCCTGCCGTCACCGTACTATTGTTAACAGAGTGTTCTTTTATAGATCTGCAACAATGTTTTTATGCTGGCAACATTTGGTTACGTCATCATATATTTATTTCAATCATAAAAACTAGCTAACGGTATCCCCATCCCTCCGTTATTTGTTCTTTTTTTAAAAGTGGAAGCCTATTTTAATCTTTCCAGGAATCTATTGTTTATGTATCCAAAAGCTGTTGCGTATAGATTAGGTAGCTATTGAACTATCCTAGTTGGTGGTAGTGAGCTCCCTTGAAAAATGTCGGTCAACTGCAAGTGAGGCAGGTCCTTTTTTTTTAACGTGTGGAAAATCCCCCCGGATACCCACCGCTCTCGGGTGAGAGTAGCGGGTTATGTCGGACTCGAACCGACTAAAAACCATACGATGACCTTCCTGCCGCCCGGCAAGGAGCGAGATGGGGTCGCGTTGGCATTCACCATCACGCGCCGCGGCTACGGCGCGGTCCTCACGGGCCTCCTCCCACGATGAAAGAGGAGCGACTCCGGCCATTGGAGTCGCCCCCCAGGCGTGCGAGGCCGTGCTGGCCAGAGGAAGTCCCCAAACTCGGCCCGGCAGCCCCGCATTGGAAGCACTTTGAAGGCCGATGAACCGCCTTCTCGCGCCCCCGGTCCGCCTGCGCCGGAGCGGGCCTGTGTTGGGATCGTCCTCCCGGGCCCGCTCCGCGGTCTCCTTTTGCGTCATAACGTCTTCGCAAAAGGAGACCACCGCCTGCCAGGACCTGTCATTACCGAGCGAGCGAGTTGACAACGCTCGGCAGCGAGAGGTCCTCTCCTACGATCGCTGAGAGAGTACGCCGCTGTTGCTCGAAGGCGACGCACTCTCTCAGCGTGTGGGTTGACGTATCTTCTGGCGCCCCGCACTCGTGGCAGGCGGGGGTCGCCTCCCGTCTTGCGATCTTGTGCAGATACTTCCCGAAGCATCCGTGCCCGGGAAGCACCTGCAGAAGTCGGAACGTCAACGACCCGAACCGCCGCTGCAACCACCCTCGGAGGAAAGTGAGGAGGCAGATCCTAATGTATTTATTACTAACACCGTTACCAAGAGTAAGGGGTAAACATTTGCTACAAAACGTCTATATTATGGATATCATCCTATTATTCTTCTTCCTATCTACGTTTTATGTAAGCTAATCCTATGTCGGACTGTCATGATCAGTAGGGTTACTCAGGAATCTCGATTTCATGCAATTCGAGATTAGAATTGAATATGTCATTTTAGGTGTACTTGAACACAATATCAGCGAATTATGTAATATGTATTAACGTTAAGATAGTAATAACAATAAGCAATCAATTATTTTATTGGATTCGTTGAATTTTTTGCAACTAAATGTCAATAGTTCTCTAGTACTGCGTTCAAGAGTACCTAAAATGACATATCCGATTCCAATTTCCAATTTGCATGAAATTGAGATTCAAGAGTAACCCTACAGATTGAAGTTTAGGGTAAACTGGAAACACTTGTTATATGTAAGAGGCTTAACATCCCATCCTCAGGTTTGCTTAAATGCTTGTTTTTTACCCCCAGATAATTATACAGAGTTACTTTCCAAATATCGGCCAAATTTTAATATAAGGGAGTTAAGGCTAAAATGATAGTGTATTTTAAATATTAATAGCCAAATTGTAATATTTACTTTTATAAATATTCATATAAAATAGTCCGCGTTCATACTTCACTTGTTGTCACGCTATGTCGTACCTAGTACGAGTCTTGACGTCATCAGCCTGCGCATGCGATTGCGGTCGGTGCTTACGTTATAACCATGCGTTTTGTATTTTGCGTCGGAATAAAAATTATAATTTGTATTCTTTTTAATTTTTAAAGTGTTATAGATTCCCTGCCCTCTTTAAAATTTTGGCTGGTCCTTTAAATATTACCCCTGTATATTATGTGCTTTAAATTGTGATATTTGGTAAAGGTCTCTGTTCACCAGAAGTAGATAGAATGATGATGATGATGAGTGATGTCAATTTAAAGTAGTAAAGTGCTGCGAATAATAAACTCCTATCGGCCGGATTCTTCTCTTTACTAAACTAGATCAAGGTGATTGGTGTAAGTGGAGATGACCACATGAACGCAGTATTTTATCTAAATGCCATAATATCTGTTTATATTTTTACAATCGTCTTTGTGGTCGAGCGGTCAAAGTGTTGGACTTGATTGCATGAGGTCTCGGGTTCGATTCTCGGGTCGGGTAACAAAAAGAAATTTTGGTTTTTACAATTTTCTAATAAAAATATGTTGCTTGAGATTGGATATGTGCCCGGTTGGCGATAGGCATACCACACACCTGTCACATTGTAGGTCATGGTGTCTTCGGCTAGTCGTGGGTAAGGCACCCATTGTGTCTCTGCCCGGAGATTCCGGGATATGGGCGTTGAGATACTTTACTTTATGTATTTTTTTTAAAAGTTAAATATTAAATTCTTAAAGTTCTAATGATCTGTTATCATACATATAATAAATCTGAAGTTTTGTTTTTTTAAACACTAGTATTTTTTTTCTATGTATGCTAGACAAAAAGCTGGGAATTTCATTTTGAAAACAACTTCGAACTTTCATTCATACCATTCAAAATGTAAAAAGTTATTTTCTTTTTACTATGGGAATCAAATACGTTAAAAATTACTATTTGGCTATTATTAGTCACGGAAAAAAAATCTAGGTAGATATGGAAGCTATTACCGGAGTTCATTTTTTGCTGCCAAGTCTTCGTTAGTCGACTGAAAGATCGATGGTTAATATCTATTGAAAATTTAATTGCTGACTACTACTGTTAGACTAATATACGAGTACTTTTGACGAAATTGAAGTTTAGAAGAGAAATCTTTCTTTTTACTATAAGCCAACTTTGCGCAGTCATGATATACCTATGTATGATATTTTATGAATGGTGAAGCACAGAAATTGGTAAGGGCGGTATTTATTTATTTATTTCAACTTTATTGTACACAAAAAAAATTGTGATCACAAAAATGCATTCGCTCCCAGTCAACATTTAGGCTTATAGGCCTTATCGCCAAAACAGCGATCTCTTCCAGGCAACCTTATGTTATGGAGACATAATAAAATAAATTTGGCACGATGGTGCTCTTAATACACAAAAAAAAACACATGCAGCATCAATTGGAATAGAATTATTTTAAAATAAAGGAAAAATAAGAATAAACAGATTATTTTTAAACGTATTGATATTAGGGGCTTTCCTGACTTCTACTGGGAGCGAGTTCCAAAGATTAACTGATAGCGAGGTAAAAGATCGGCTATAATAGTTAGTGTTACGAAGGTAATTGGAGAGAAAGGTTATCACTAGATTTAAGAAATTTTACCTCACTATTGCAAAATTTAAACCTCTCTTTTAGACACGTAGGGGCATATGGGTTAAAGAGAATTGATGGGCTAGAGAGATTAGTATGACAATTCCGGCGAAGATGGATAGGCAACCATTTAAGCTTAGCACGAAATCCAGAAACGTGATCATATTTACGTAGCGGAAATATAAATTTAATATGGAGATTTTGGAGACGCTCAAGTTTATTCATTTGGTCAACAGTAAGATTTATATAGCTAGCGTCCGCATAATCTAAGATGGGTAGAAGCAAGGATTTCATACTAGTATTTCAGTACATCATTATATTCACAACACTATACATATAAATAAGACGATTCATCAATATGTAACTACATTAAATAATATATAAATTCTGTATAGATAATTAGGTACATTACATATATACATACATACATAATATAAACAAAAAAAGTAAACAAGATAAAACTACGAACCCTTCATAAATAAATATCTAAATATAAAGGTCTGATGAATAAAGCAAATAGTAAAGCACTAAATGCAATTTTCAAAAAGATATAAATAAGTGTTATTTTTGAATAGAATCTTATTACTCACCGGTCTAATTGATACAGTAAGGTTATTCCCTAATCGGGATGCATTTAAAAGAAAATAATTAGATGTAGAGGAATAAACAGAGTATATTTCATTTAAATAACAATGAATAGTTTTCTGAGATTTCTTATCCCCCCCCTCCCGTTTGCTAGAAATACATACTTCTGGACAAATTAATTTAACCCCCAACTAAGCAAATAAAGCAAAATGTCTGCTCCCGTCGGAAATCGAACTCGAATCGCGATCGGCCGGTGTCGCTAGGCGAGGGTCGCGTAGGTTACCCCTCGAGGGTTACTGTACAGTGTATACGCTTACGAGGGAGGAAGGAGCCTATCGATTTGGTCAATAACGTAAGTGCTTGTCACTTAGATTGTCAGTAATTTACTAAAAGCACGTTAAGTAAGTGGAAAGGCACCTTTACGTGCTCAAATTGCTTCCACCTGATTAGACGGTTTAATCAATTGTGACATACCCATTTAAATTCCAAATGATTTGCCGAGTTTAATCATCTTGCTTCTCTGCTATAATGTTGGTGTTTGTGACTGTCACGTTCCGTTTTTGTTAACCGATAACAATCTGTTCACGGATTTAAGACTCCTTATTATAGTAAACATAAAACGTTAATATCGTTTGCAAGTCTAATATGATCATTAGTACTAGTATCGACCGTCCTCTAAGGTCGAGGGGTTAGCGTACATGCCTAAATGCCAACTGGACCAACACCGACGGGGCAGGTATTTGTGTGATGAACATAGATGTCTATATTTCCAGGTCTGGGTGTTTATGAAATTGATACTGGTATCTATTTAAGAATTTCTATGTATTAAATCGTTGACTATCACATACAACACAAGCGTATAATTTGGCAGCGATTTCGTCAAATTAGATTATATTTTCATACAAATTTCATCCTATTAGTCCTCTGGGGTTGATTATTGAAAAAAGTATCCTACATTTGAACTGGAGTCTAACATATTATCATATCAAATTTCATCAAATTCGCTTCAGTGGTTTAGGCGTGAAAGCGTAACAGATAGACAGATTTTAGTTATTTTTATATTAATATGACAGCAGTGGCATTTGATGTACAAGACTAGTGATAGGCATTAGAATTATTGTGAAAAAAAAAACTACCGTGTAAAATGTTATAGCCTATATGGCATTGTAATAAAGACTATAATACCAAGTTGAACCCAGAAGTACTTTACTCCGTATTTATAAATAAGACGGTAAGAAGTTGCACCCAGAATACCCATGACACATGATGTCAGTTGATGGAGGACGATGCCTTAATCGCGGAAATGATGAATGAATCGCGATTTCTTAAAATTTGGGCGCGGATCGCGCCCAAATTTTAAGAAATAAAATTGTTCTTCATGATACTTCCCTTCTTTTCAATCGACCCTAAAATAAAAAGGTTCTCAAATCGACTGTATTTTAATTTTGTTGTATGTCCTTTTTAGAAAAAAAGGTTACAATTCTGATGTGGTCCTATGTCAGTTTTGTCATGATCCGACTAGTGGTTTTTGTAATGATAAGTTAAAAATTTATGCATTACTAGTTGTTGCCCTTGTGGTTAATGGTCCCACAAGAACATTTTTCCAAATAAATACTATCTATGTGTTAATGTAAGTTACCGTCTACGTATGTGCCAAGTTTCATGAAAATCGACTCAGCAGTTTTTGCGTGAAGAAGTAACAAACAAACGAATGCGAAATTTTGTATAATTTCGCATATATTATAATATTAATAGGATAGGATTAAGTGTACTTCAACTACTAGTAGGATGTTGATAATGAATTTATGTCGGACCAGTTCAGAACTATTAGCTATCTTCCGGAAAAAGAACGATCAAATCGCGACGGAGTACCCAATGACCACCGCTCGCCACCAGTGGTCTTGTTGGCTGCGAGCCATTTAACTTTTGCTCGCCTCTTACAAGGTGAATCACAGGAAGGCAGATGCTTTAATCTACACAGGAGGCTCCGGCCAACACGGGGAAAATCTATTTTCCATCTCCCACCCTCAATGCTTGGTGAAACTCCACTTATCGCGTCTATTTTTAATTGTTTTCAGGGGAGACGGGATTGGGAAAATCGACACTAATAAATTCGTTGTTTCTCACTGACGTTTACGACCGGGATAAGCACCCAGGGCCTTCGCTGCGAGTTAAGAAGACTGTCGGTGTGGAGACCAGTGTGGTACTGCTGAAAGAGAATGGAGTCAACTTGACCCTCACTATTGTCGACACACCTGGCTTCGGTGATGCTGTTGACAATAGTAACTGGTATGTCTTTTTTAATGTTCACGTTCACGTGTTTTCTACAAATTTTAAAGAAAGAAAGAATGTCGCCCCAGACAGGATTTGTAACCGTACTCTTTCGTCTCAAGCCGACGAATGCTCTAACCATTTGAACTACTGAGGATTCAAATCCTGGGGCGTATTTTTTAAATTTCTTTCTTTATCGTTTACGCGGGTATTTATGTCCTATAGATACACAGTTCTGAGCACCTACTAAATGATTCATTGGTATAAATGAAATTTACTTTCGTTTCTCTTAAGGTATTTTTATTTTGGCCCTGTGCTTGGGTTGGATTTCTATAAATTTTAAAGAAAGAAAAAAAGAAAATTTTAAAGAAAGAAAAAAGAAAAATTTAATTATTTTCTTACGCTGTACTGTTACCGTCTTGATATTCGAAAAGCCTGTAGCAGTTGCCAAATTAATTTTAAAGATTATCGATGAGGTTCTGGTCGAGCATAGGCTCTTCCAAAGTGGCCTTGGAGTGATACTGGTACCAAAGCTGTTGTTTCTACTATTAGTACCAGAACTAGTACCGGTACTGGATCAATATTATCGGTGCCATAAAATAAACACGTAATACATTTTTTTTCACGCGAAGATATCTTTTTTCCTACCTGATTGATTTTGATGAACGGATACCCAAAAATTTAAATTGGCACCGTCGCATTTGTGTTTACCGAGTATCTTTATTAATCATAGGTATTTATATTGCTAGATATTGGTACCGATATACAGATCACAAATAACCATTTTGGAAGCGAGCTCTAGGTATCAAAATGGCAAGAAGTATCTGTGCTGGTTCTGTATTTTGGTACCGGTTCCAACTCTTGCTCACAAGATAATTAATGTACTATCCCCGATAAAGTAGTACCTACTACCGGTCCATGTATAGAGGCTATAGTAGCAAAATCATGTATTGCGTAATACATGCGAAAGTAATTTAAGTATACCAGTAGTTATTTTTAAAAACTGGGTTAAAATAATGAAGACCAATTATATGCTAATAGTATTTTTAACAAGCTCAGAATGTTACTTACACGTTGTAATCTAATTCAACTAGAGTACTTGTTACTTTCACTGAGAGATGTTGGTTTAGAAACATATTTTTGCAACAAGCAAAAGTTATACAACTTTATGATAAGAGTTTAGACGTAGGGTTGCGACGACTCCATCGCCCAGTGTAATTACCTAGTGATTTAGATTGAATTATATCCCTCTTGTAATTGGTTGTTTTAACTTATACCGGGCTAGCATGCCTGTATGGATATTATCATAAAATTAAACATTTTCTAAAACAATAGCGGTCTGCAATGTAGCTAAGAATCATCTTGATTACGTCAGCTTTTAAAAAAAATTGGTTTTGAAATTGGGCCAGATAAACACACACACACACATACAACATTCACTTCTTTTTCCGTCAGGGGTTAAAAAGCCCTCAAAAGGCTGCTTACTTGTTCCTAGGCTAATTGTAACTGTAATGTTGTAATTATTTAACCATGGATACTCCTAACAAAGACCTAATGTCATTTCCAAATATTGCTATCTCACTCTAATGTACAGACCTCTCTTTCTGAGAGGATTGTAATGTTAATTACAATATCAACATTACAATAATTGTCAATAATTAACAAATTTATAAAGAAAGAGAGGGTACATTAGAGTGAGTTAGCAACATAATATTTGGAAATTGCATCAGGTAAAGAGTAAGTAACCCCTAGGAGTAATATACTTTTATGGATTTAAATGCAGAATGATAAGCAAGTGGTTGGACAAACGAAAATGGTGAAAACGTGGCATGATTGGAAACACTTCCTGGAAAATTGGACATTATAAATGTGCTATTTTTTTTTTGTCTTTTTCATTCTTCCAAAATTTCAACTCCAAGTGTAATAACTTTTTTGTTTGTAGACATAGAAGCATCAAATGAATTTTATTTATGTTGCACTAATTTACTGTATTGAAATTTAAATAAATAAATATTTTGAGAGAGTTTATGAAAACAATTAGAAATTAAATAAATACATTTTGACGCTCTATAAAGTCCTTTTTTCTCCGAGATTTTTCCAAGTGATGCCAACTTTTCACATTTTTTGTTTGTCTAACCATGCGCCCCACAAAGTGTGTTTGACTGAATAAAATATAACTAAATACCAAAATAATTATCTAACGCCGCATAAACTAAACCGAGCTTACACCTGTGACTTTACCAGACTAGAACCAGCAGTCATTTGAGACATTGAGAAAAGCCTTTGATATTTAAATTATGATAGATCTTTTGTAGCTTCCAATTACTGATTTTTCCTGTCAATAATGTCATTATAACCGAAATAAGGTCAATTTAAAAGAACTTAAAATGATATTCAAAACAGCAAACCTGTCTGTGCCAGTCTACTTTCACTTTAAAATAAGCACCCGATTTAAGATTTTGCTGATAAAATGCGTTAATACCGTAATTATTCCTCAATTAGCTGGCAGCCCATTATCGACTTCGTGGAATCGAAGTACGAGGAATTCCTGAATGCGGAGTCACGGGTGACGCGCAAGGCGGCCCCGCCAGACACCCGCGTACATTGCTGCTTATACTTCATCGCACCAAGTGGTCACGGCCTGAAACCCCTCGATGTAGAGTTCATGCAGCGGCTAAGCGATAAAGTCAACATCATTCCTGTTATCGCCAAAGCTGATACAATGACGCCTGAAGAATGCAAGGATTTTAAGGAACAGGTATGTTGGTGATTTTCGTAAAGGTGTGATAACAATTTGCTTATTATTGGTCTTTTATGGCAAAATCTCATGTACCAGGATTTAATGGGCGTATGTTTTTTGTAAATTGTAACTTTAAGTATACAGTAACATTGTGAAGTATTTTGTTTTACAAGTATATTATAAGTGATTAACCTATTTTAACATATTGTATGTATGAAGTAGTAAGTCGTGGGAAACTTCATACAAAACTTTTAACAACGTAATATTTTAGCTAAGTGAAATGATAAATCTGCTTACGGCCAATATTAATAACATATCTAAGTATATAATAAAGTATAAGTAATATAATTAATATTAATCTAAGTTAAAATATCGTACTAGTTTACATCAGTTGCCACGAAACCGCTCTTATTTTCCAATAATTAACAAAAATATCTTAGCAATAAAAAATCTAGGTAAACTGTCTAAAGCAAGAAGCTTAATATGACCACCCTGGGTTATCGTAACAATTCTACAGACGTTAACCTTGCCATTTTATAAAAAAAAATGTGAAGATACTACTCATGCTATCGCGGGTCTCACTGAGTAATGCTGTATGGATAACTTTTGGCGTTGACGTCTATAAGCGAAGAATGAAGTTAAAGCGTATGCAGGTAATGTTAAAAGCGGAGGATCGTAGAATGTAAATACTTTAAAAAAAAACTATTATCAGCTATATCTACCAAAACGCTGAAATTGTAATAAAAGATGCATACTTCGTAGAGTTTCATTTTATACCAATACTGATTGTTCGCGACCTTGTCAGCGTAGAATAGTTAAGTCGTCTTTGGTTCAGTCCTTTTAAAAGACGTTTACCCTTTACCTTCCTTTTAACTTTGACCTTTAATTATATGCAAATTGCATCCAATTCCGTAGCTGTGTAATCAATCATAACGGACAGACTTGCACATTTATGATATTAGATTAGATTTTTAAGAAGTCATGAATGGGCACTTGGCCACGGGCATTGTTAATAACGAATGTTTTATGGACAGGGCCCCTCTGGTGCCGAATTATATTGCAAAAAACTACGCATCATCCATCTATTTTAGGGAAAAGTAAACATCAACTGCCACTAGTACTATGGAACTTTTAAAACTATGAAATTGTAACATGAAATTTCAACATTGCTTCCAGATATTAAAAGAAATAGCGCAGCACAAGATCAAGATATATGACTTCCCGGAAAGCACAGGGGAAGAGGGTGAGGGCGCGGAGACGACGAAGGCGCTTCGGTCGCGGGTACCTTTCGCGGTGGTCGGCGCTAACACCGTCATTGAACAAGAGGGAAGACGAATCCGGGGAAGGAAATATCCTTGGGGTATCGCTGAAGGTATGTCTTTTCCTGAAACAGACAGCTTAGTGGTCCATATCTTCTTCCACTGTCAAGGTGATTTTAACTGATAGGTCAGGAGAAAAAGGGGAAACGTTGAAAATATGAAGGGTTGCGAGTGCTTTGTAAGTGCCAATCGAATGTAAATTAAATCGAATGTAAAGGAAGGCTAAATTTCGAAACCAAAATAATAACACATATAACAATACCTTAAAGACAAGTCTCTTGCGGTAAAGGCAGAGAGCATCGAGTGTAAAGTGTCAAGTATTTTACAGATCTGTCTAGCTTCCTTTACATTCATGTCTCGTTTCATAAAAATACGCCGGTATTAGAGACTTTTTTGCTCCACCCTCGGACAACACCAGCGCGATCTAACCAAGGTCTTCCTGCCTTTGCATTCTAAATCTGGTCTGTTTTCCATCTTTCATCTGTTATTATTTCCACGTGACCTAACCAAAGACTTTTCTGATTTTTACACCACTACACACTTTCATTCCCACTTTCTTTTTAACCTCGTTGGAGTCGAATATTATCTACATTGAAGTATTTCTTTGCGATTGTATATGAATGTAGCTAAATTTACATAGAAGTCTTTTAATTAAATTCGAGATTAACATGAATGATGTATTATTTCAGTTGAAAATTTGGAACACTGCGATTTCCTGGCCCTCCGAAACATGGTGATAAGGACGCATCTTCAGGACTTGAAAGATGTCACGAGTTCCGTGCATTATGAAAACTATCGATGCCGCAAACTGGCAGGACTCTCACATGACGGGAAACCACAGAGGATCAACTCCAACAAGTAAGTTCCTAGATCTCTGTATATCCTATTTTCTGTTCTACTTTCCTTCCACTAAGGCCGATATGCCTTGACCGCTCTGAAGTTTGTGCAAAAGTTAAAAAAGTATATTTAAAATACACATCTGTTCAAAAACTAGAATATTTTCTTATATCTTTTTATGCTTTTTATTGAATATTACGACTGCAATTGGTTCTTACGGCATAAGAATATTCTTAGACGTTTCAGGTGTTGTATGACAACTCATTAGGCAGTTAGTCTAGTCTATGATTTGATTGACGATGACTGAGTGCGCAAAATCAATTTTAAATTTGTAGTTATTGATGCAAATCGAGATTGTCAAATAAGTCAAAGTAAGTGTTGGTAGGTTTCGAATTTATCAAGATACTAATTTTCTTTAATTGAAAAATTCGAGATAAATTTAGGATATTAATATTGGTAATTAAAAGATACTTTTAATTGGTAATTAATATTTATAAATTTTGTCTAGCTGCCGCAAATTGCTTTCGGATACCCGTTTTTTTATCAGGATTAATATGGATAAATATCAAGATTGATAATAACTTCGAAATGACAATTATTATTCGAAGTAATTGTTTATCAATCTTAATAAATATCAATAGTAATTATCACTTCCAAGTTCGAAACCTAATTGTTGCACGCACGCAAATTTTACATGATGTCCTTCAGAGCGGTCAAGATACATTGTGAGACTGTTATTTTTATTTTACTTCTCAAACGATCTTGTTCGAAACTGTATATTGCTAACAAAATACTCAAACGCATGAGGTAACAAACAACCTGTGTAGACAGGGTTGGTACTGTGCATTTTTGAGGTCGTCACCGCACCAAGGTGACCAGACTTGATCTACTGAGGCCATTTGGACAGAACTAACTTCATTGCTGCGTGTCTGGTCATCTTCTGTAATTGCTGTATTTCATTTATGTTTCCTATCCTAGTTGTGTAGTTGCATATTACATTCTGTATATGTGAATGTGACTGCTTGGGCATGCAGAAATGAATTTTTTTTATTGTCATGGGTTATTTTAAAAATGTGTACAAAAAACTCGTATATATTTTATGTACGTATTGAGGTTTGATATCAAGTTAAAATATGATTCTTTAGGAATTTACAGAATATAGTTTATTTTTTAAATATAGGAAGGCAAACAACAAGAGGGGCGTTCTGATGCTAAGAAATACACGTGGCATGAACCTTGTGTTGCCAACTTTAGATTTAGATGTCGCTTTCGTAACTTTAAAACTAAAACTATTTTTAAGTTTTTTTTTGGAAAACGCTAATAACTGATTAAAAATGCTATCAAAATATCTAAATTGCAACTTGTGATACTTCACCCTTATTGATCCACTGGGGGAACCAATTTGCTAAATGTTGTTCCTAGTGGTTTCTGATATGCATTTTTCGTATACACAGTTTTGTGTGATAAGAAAGCTTTTTTTTTACACCTTTTGATTTAGAACTTGTAGGGGTTGGCCTTGTAATCAAACCAAAAAATGTCGTTTTTGCTGTTTTTTTTTTGTTTTTGTATTTTTTAATATCACATTTAAACTGACATTTACCTTTTTTAATAGTGATTAGGACATTTTAGAGATCTTAACTTATGCCACTCGTAGTTTTTTAACACATATTAAATTGAAAGTATTACATTATTGAAACAACTTGCATTTTTGGCATTTTACTTAACAAAAAAAGGTTTAAATTTCTTCCTGATGTTTTATAACAATTAATTAAAACCTCGACTATCTTATTTGTTAATAGTGTATATAAGTATTTTTTCTCATTTAGTCAGTTTAATCACAATTTTGTATGGAAAATGTCGATTTAATGAATGGTTTAATAATAACTGACGTCTCTGAGTGCAGCCGATAGTCAGACACAAACCGTCTTATTTATAAACGTAGTTTAAAGTAAGTACTCCGAAGTTTAAATTGACATTATGGTCTTTATTACACTGTAATAACCCCTATTATATTTTTGTAAATAATGTATATAAGTATATAGTTGGGTACTGTTTAAGAACGCCTTTTGTCTTTGAAGTTTTTGAAATAATTAAAAGAAATACAAATAAAATAATGACATTTTCATGTTGAATGGTAAGATGAATCGTGATCATTTTTAAAATAACCATGACTAAACTTCATTTGTCATAATAACAATGCAGTTCACGCGCTTTTACCGTGGCATTAATAACAATTTATCGTTTACATTCTGTTACGAACATGTTAATTTGTGTGTCATACATTCTTGCACTGATATTGAATTTAATTTAAATATCGCACAAGCAATATATGCAAATACGTTGGTACACACGCGATGTTATGAAAACGTTGCAGCGATTTTCAAGTAACTTGATTGTTTGTGGTGTTAAATAAGTAGTCTAACATTAATTTTCATGACTGTCTTATGCGATTCTGGAAAAAATTAAAAGAATTTAATCATGTTACTACAATATATAAACTGTCACTGTCTAAGATTGTATTCTCGACCAATAACATGCCACATCATCCACGCTTATCATTTTATCGGTTGGATGTCAATTTGAAACAGTGTTTAGTTAAACAGGCGTCTCTTTTTTGTGGTATGGCGAATAGTCCGTAGACTTGTCTTGTTGAGATGTGACAAAGTCAAGTACAACCAATAGTTGAAATATTCCACCGAAGTTGTTTTCACCAGGAACTAATAAAAAGTAACAAACAGAAATGACTTTGTAAAAGGAATACAGTTATTTCTATCACTTTCCAAAAAATACACAAGCTACAACTAGTGCATCCAAAACTGTCGTTTTAATTAATTTTAGTCGACAGCTTAAAAATTTATTGGTTCGTCAGGTTTTATATTAGTATGAGATTACTTTAATAATTCTCATTAATAATGTTTCAAAGACCATAAAGTAGATATTGTATTTTGAACACACAAGTTGTCGTATAAATGGCTTAATTATTTTTGAGTTTTATCAGGATTTAGATAACTATTTGTAATATATATATATATATATATGTGTGTGTGTAAAGTATTATTTTCTCATTAAACATTTAAACTTCAAATATGTATATTTAATGCCATTGTAAGTTGTGAATTGTCGCATAGTATATTAACTCTCATTTGAAAGTAAAACAGACAAATATAATATATAAAGCTATATAAAGCTCTGGCCGTTTTATGGCTTGTTTTTCGTATTATATTTTAATGATTTCGCATAAGTTGTACTATCTAAATTTGTATTTTTGTTTGAAAATTTTGTTGGAAAACAATAAGGAAGTATATAATAGATAATATAGTTGTACAATCCCTAACATCAGGCCTATAGTCAGCACCGACCTTGTTACATTAATGGTCTCTATAGGCAACGGTTGCCTCTTACTTGCCTGTGACAAACAGAAATACAAAAGAGATAGCAAACACAAAACACATCATTTGACAGCTATTTAATGTACACTTTACCCAGTGATCATCACTAAAAAGATACGTAATCAGCCCCCAGGAAGGCCGGGTGCTTGTTTGTTTCAACAAAGAAAATAATTTGTCCGTTTTCCTTTCACAATTCTGTTCTAAATAAATGAATGTACTGTTCAAATGAATATTGGACACAACCAGCCTGGTTTTTCCGTTAACAAAGTTGTGTTGGTGTTCAGTTTCTGCCCGCAAGGACTGATGAACAGTTTCATGACAGTGTGGTAAGTTCCATCGCACGCAGTGTTGTTTGTTCATTTCACGTAAAATAAATCTTGCACCCAGTAGTTGTAGGCTAGCAACATTTTCTTAGTCTCATTAGTCGTTATTTTTGTTACTTATTCCAATTAGAATTTTGTTATTTTACGCTAATATTAACAAAAAAATGAAAAATTGAACCTATTTCGGTTTATTATAATTTCGACATTTCAAAAAGTATTTTTTTAAGATGTTATATATACGAGGGGCCTTCAATAATTACTTAGCCTCATCGCCCCATGGCGTTGTTGTTACAAAAGAGTTTTACTATCGTGCAGTAAATACTTTTTGAAGTCTATCAAGTAGTTTTCAGTCTTTTCCCTTCATTTGTTTTGTTTCGACAGTCTTTGGAAGCGAGCGTGTCGGTCGGTTTTGCAAAAATGGAAAAAGAACAATATCGTTCCGTGATTAGATTCTTGTTTTTGGAAGGGAAAACGCGCAGCGAAATCAAAGAGCGCTTGGACGCTGTGTACGGTGACTCTTCTCCTTCGATGGCGACCGTCAAAAATTGGTTCAACGAGTTTGCTCGTGGCCGCACGTCGTTTTTTGATGAGCCACGCCCAGGTGCACCGAAAACGGCTACTACAGAAGAAAACGTAAAAAAAATCCACGATCTCGTGTCGGCAGACCGGCGACTGAAGATTCACGAGATAGCTGAGACTGTAGGCATCGCAGATGGGACAGTGCATCACATTCTGCACGAAGAATTGGGTATGAAAAAGGTGTCGGCGCGATGGGTGCCGCGTTTGCTCACACCACGACAACGCGCCGGCTCACACCTCCGCCGTTGTCATGGCCAAATTGATCGAATTGCGCTACGAATTGCTGCCCCATCCACCGTATTCTCCAGACTTGGCTCCATGCGAATTTTTCTTGTTCCCAAATCTGAAAAAGTCACTCGCCGGCGAAAGATTTGGGTCGAATGATGAGGTCATCGCCGCCACAGAGGCCTATTTTGAAGACCTCGGGAAATCGTATTTTTTTGACGGGTTAAAAAAGTTGGAGCATCGCTGGTCCAAGTGTATTGAATTGAAAGGAGACTATGTTGAAAAATAAATCTTTACTTTCTCAAAAATTTCTTTATTTTTTCTTAGGCTAAAAATTTATTGAATGGCCCTCGTATATATATATATTGTTTATTTATTGTAAAAGTTTCTATTTACTCAACGGGATATAAAGAATTCTTTAAAAGGATTTGTAACAAATCTTTTTTATCGATATTATTTTCTTTAATATGACAATAATAACATAGATTCAAAATAACATTTCAAGTTTAATGTCGATCAAACAGGTTTAAGTTTGTACATGTTAATTTTAATTCAAATCAGGTTGTGTAAATAATTGGTAAGTATGTTTTTGTGAAATATTAAAATACAAAGTTTGTTTTTATTAACTACTTTTGACGTTTAGAAAAAAAATTCTTCAATAAGCCGACCGTTTTAAAAGCAAAGATTTGATTACTTTGAATTATAATCTAGAGTTTAAATTATAAGTTTTTTTATGAGATAGGTCATAGCGAACAAGCGTACGGGTCTTCAGATGGTAAGAGACAACTTTATTTTATAGGCACTATAGGTGTTACTGGTGTCTCACAGTCTTGCGAACGAGATGTTAGGCCTATTGTGCAAATCTACTGGTTACTCTACTCTCCAGACCAGAATATGACAGTCATTATGGCGACAGGAATAGGTAAGGCGGTGGGGCCCTACCCGTTGCAAGTTGCTGCACACCACTACCACCATTGAATGTCGGAATATGGGTCGGATAGATATTGATATCTACCACTCTGTAATTAAAGAATACTCAAAGAAAATCATTTGGCCACAATATTTCACCAGATGATACTCGCAGTGGTTGCTCGTAATCTTTAGACATGGGTTTCTAAGGTTTCCGCATTTTGTTTTAAAACCAGTAACACTATATGCGATCTAATGAAAAAAACGACCTAACGAGTCTGAAAGAGGCACATATATTTATGTTTTCAGGTCTGGATGATTTTTATATCCTCATTATGAATGGGGGATTTTGATAGTCATAACATGTATACAAGATTTGTTTATAGCTATTCATTATTTAACAACTTCAAAATTATAGTATAACAAACGATATACTTAAAATATTAAGAAAAAAAACAAAAGTAAATATTTGTGAAGATGAATTATTGTTGTTATTTAATTGCAAATCAGACTCAACGAAAATACAGCATAATGGTTAAAATACATATCTTCACGCCAAGTTCCGTACTGGGTAGGCAGAGAGTATCGAGTGCCATACTTCACGATCCTGACGAACCTGCCTGGCTTCTTTACATTCATTACCCTTTTCTTACAAACACGCCGGTTTCGGCGACTCTTGACCTAAGATTATAATAATTCTTAAATTATAACATTCTAATTCAAATTTAAATTATTTTTTAAGTGTCAATTTAATCTTTTTTAACATTTGTTATGCAAATGTTGAACTAAAAAAGCATTAAAATTTTTGTATTGAATGCTGATGCGAATGCGAATTTTGTACAGAAAAAAAGTTCAACCTCGAAAATATTAAAGAAATACTATATAAATATATTAAAGAAAATATTGTGTATTGTGTATATCAAGTGGTCGTTTTCGAAATATATTTAACGTCAATAAAAAATAGCATACCTTTTGTTATAAAACGACTTACATAAAAATGTGCTAGAATATATCATCATGACATACACACAGCATCGTAGAAGTCTGCCCCTCATATAACCCAAAAATAACAGCATAGGGATCAAACAATGCAATGCTGTGAAATTCTTTATAACAATTAATATTTTTCGTCTTCGCAATATGTAGTTAGTTTTTTCTATGAGGGAGCTCGTTTCAAATTCAAATTCAAAATAGCTTTTATTATGTACATATAAAGATTCTTGTAACGCGTCTATATAATTCTAAAAACTACCACCGGATCGGAACGCGGCCACTCACTGAGAAGATCCGGCGAAAGAAACTCAGCGGGCTTGTCTTTTTTCTTATAAATCTAATTTACAAAAGTTTATTACATTCACAAATAATTTGCAGAGATTGGCATGAGGAGCAATTAATCCCAAGCATTTATGTCTTCTAAATATTCTGAAATCTTACAATAACCCTTACCATACAACTTTATCTTAATACATTTCTTTAAATTTATTAAATGGTAAGCCTTTAATATGCTCGGGAAGTTTATTGTAAAAATGTATACATTGGCCTTTAAATTGGTTTCTTTAGATTCATGTCGTATAGGAACGCAAAAAGATTTTAGCAACGAATAGCATTTACCAAATAAAAAAAATATTCCTTACATCGAAACTAAAACTTGTAAGTTTAGAAAATAAAATACCCACTACCGTTCAGCATGGCGTTTTTTGTAATTAATTATTGGTAATATCGTGCATGTATTATTGCAATGTTTTCTATTTATTACAATGTTTTTGTTATTTATAACGATGAATACATTTTTTGTTCACCAGGGTTGAGATGGTATATTAGAAGTGATAAAAAAATTAATTTGTTCACAGGAATCCATTAGCTCAGATGGAAGAGGAAAAGAGAGAACACGATCTTAAAATGAAGAAGATGGAAAGTGAAATGGAGCAGGTAAGCTAATGATGCTTGTTTGTCATAATGGTGTACCATGAGATGAGAACTTTATTATTTAAGGCCAATTTGGTGATCAAAATCAAATAAGTGAAAATATTCAAACTTTTACGTTAGTCTTATCCTAGATATTAAGAACTATTTCACTTAAATTGCAAATAAAATAAATAAATAACTCTGTGGTCTAGTGGTCCGGCGTCGGACTTGGCTTCTTGAGGTCCCAGGTGCGATCACAGGGTCGAACAGCAAAAAAAGAATTGGAAATGTACATATTCAATTTTCTAATAAAACAACGGCTGGGATTGGATATGTGCCCTGTTGGCGTAGGCTTGCTACCGATGGGTTTGGGACTTAGTGTCTTTGGCTAGTCCTGGATGCCCTGTTTCTGTCTTTGCCTACCTCTTATGGGAGTGAAGATATTTTTTTTTAATAATCGTAAGTCAGAACAGTTATTCACTGATTTCAAGTCTATGTTTTTTTTGACTCACAGATATACATAATCACATACACAGCTTTTATGATTATAAAAATGTCGTTACGTATAAAATCTGTATACTTTTCATAAACAATTATGTCGCATATATAAATTACCGTGACAGTATAAAGCCAGCCATTTTCCAAACCCTTAGTCTCTTCTAGTTGTTCGGGGCGAAACGACGGGTATTGCTCAATACTTTCGTTGAAACTTGATTTTAATCAGTGTGTTTTATTAATTTCTTATTAATTCTTAATATTTATCTTCTGGGGCTCAGGCGATATCTTACAGTTTGTAAGCTGTTGACACAACATACAAGGTTTCTTGTTAGTGGTAGCTCATTTTTAAATGCTTATTTATTTAAAATGGAAAACCAACAGCAATTGTAAAATTAATGTTGAAACAAAATTGAAATGATTATATATTATTATATATACATTACATTTATGCTATACAAAATATTACATTATAATAGTGAATGTTAGAAGACTAATTATAAATAAGTAACTGTTTTATATTAAGTACATTTATTTTATTGTAGAGAATGTTAGATATCATTTTTAGCAATAAATTAAATGATCAAAAGAAAATAAAAACTATAACGTTTGACAGGAGATTGTTCTTTACCTCCAGTGTATTACGAATTTTTAAAAGTTTTTGTTAGTATCTGCCAGTCGTCAAGTTTAAGTTTGTATTTAAATGAGTCATAAGTCGTCATAGAAAGTCATGTCCATGGTAAAGCGGTGGCTTGCTTAATCAAACTCGTTTACTGAGATTTGGTGGCAACGAAGAAATAGACTATACACTTATTTTTTAATGAACACTTGACTTGTGCTCTATAAGTGAGTTAAATTTTACAAAATGCCACACAAATCGCCTATTTTTACTCGAAATTCGCATTTAGGAAATAAAAGTGCGACCATTTTTTCTTTCAATGGCGCTAATACTGCTATATTACTATTATATAAAGAATTGTTACTGTATCAGGTGTTCGAGTCCAAAGTACGCGAGAAGCGCGCCAAGTTGAAGGAGTCGGAGGCGGAGCTGGCGCGGCGCCACGAGGCCACGCGGCGCGCGCTCGAGGCCCAGGCCCGAGAGCTCGAGGACCGCCAGCGGGCCCTCGCCGCCGAACAGGCCGCCTGGGAGCGGGAGACCGGACTCACGCTCGACGACCTGCGCCGCCGCAGTCTCGAGGCCAACAGCAAAGAGTCAGTACCACACCTCGCCTTTTATCTACACTCACACCTATACACATAAACCTACTCGAAAAAACACGATCAACTATATAAAGTCAACACAATATCTCGGCTTAATTGTACCAGTTCATTTGTTGGAACAATTTGAAAGTATCCATAGCCACATTAACTGAGCTACACCTCTTAAAAATATCTCACTACACTCGTGCACACAGAGACACTTTCAACTCGAACACCAGAGTTAGTCCAACTTCATTGCTTTCATTTGTATAGTCAAATACGGACCTTCAAATTTAGAGACACGGCCTCGAAGCCAGCTGCAAGGAGTCAGCGCAAAATCTCACTTAAACTGTACTTACACATTCACACTCAAACGTATTCATACAACATAATATCAGGACTAGAAATCAGTACAAAATTTTAATTTAAATTACGCATAAATATACATACGCATACACGTACACACAGGGACATAATATTATGTACTTTCGAGATCAGCACCAAGAAGTCGTCAACTCAATTCCCCGGTGTTTGTCTACCTTAACAGACACGTAAGTACGCAAACGCACTCACACACGCAAACTTGATACGTATCCGTAAGCGGCGTACACGCACGCTTCGCGTTGGTTGGTGTTTTTATTGATGTAATTTATTTTGATTTACAGGACCGTCGATGGCAAAGAAAAGAAGGATAAGAAAAAGAAAGGTTTGTTCTAAGGCCGGAATTTTGTCGGTCTATCTCCCACCGTAACACTTGCGTGACTAACAGACCGAGTGGTTGCACTCGTTTAGATATACTATATAACGTTCAAAGTTAAATCGACATTTTGTCATTGCAATGTTTTATATTCATGTTGAATTTCGCTGTCTTATGTACCAGTGGATTTCGGCTTCCGCTAATTCACGCGGTTTTCACGGAACAGATCACCGCTCGGGTGTGTTGTGATTCAGGCGTAAATGTGGCGGAATTGCTTTTACTATTTTACGTGCGATCGAGCTCCTGTTACGTGCACTCGCCTGAGTTAGATGAGGCTTTAAGTTTATCGTTGGATGGACTGCATTTAACTACGATTAAAGTTCAAACGCACGTACTAAGGTTGCTAAAACTTGCTTCCATAAATTAAGGCGTTTACACACGGCGGTAATTCATACATACACTGCATATAAAGTTAGACTGCAGTGATGACAAAAACGAGCTTTGTGGTGGCGTTGACTAGTTGCTGGCTCAGGGGAACACTCATAGATTTAAGATTATCATGTATCTAGAATCATAGATGTATGTCAATGTCTTTTAGATATAATCATCTGTTATGTCGTAAGTATCGCTTGACAATATATAATACTAATACAATAGATCTATGATCCTAGATAAATTTAGGAGCACGTACATGCACTGCGAACTGCAGTCTTTCTTGTTTTTTACAAATTATTTTCTGAAATGAATATGTCTTGCAGAAAATGAAAATATCGCCGTTTGCAAACTACTAATTATATAGGATTTCCGAAAAAGCTAACTATATACGTGGACTGGCAAGGCCTTCCACCGATATTCTTAATGGTACTTTGTATTGTTTCTTACTAATTAGTTACGGTTTAGCTAACTGGGGCAAATCAAATAGTTTTTTTTAAATCTTAAACCAGATAAATACTAAAATTTTTAGGGAGTACGCACGTGATAATGTTGAGACGTGTATTGTTGTAAATTGCTTAGAGTATGTGATTTTGACAAATGAGGCAATGACACATAATAAATCAAGTAAGGTGATATACAAAAGACAATGTAACGATGACACATTAGATATATTGGCTTGTATATTCTACAAGGAATTTTACAAATAGTCCTTATGCATTTTTGTATGTTTTAATCCCAGTTCTGATGGTTACTATAGTCTCATTTTGTCTTAAATAACGCAACTGTATCGTTGACATATTTTATTTCCAGTTGTAGGGGTTACTATAGTATCCTTTTGCCCCAGGTTAAACAATTACTGTATCGTTGACATGGAGAAATTTTATTTATGCTTATAATTACATATCGTAATTACTGTAACCTATCGAAACTCATACTAATATTGTTGAGTGATAATAATGAGATTAAATTATTAGTATGTCGATGTCATAATGTTAAAACATCGTAATATAGTAAATTATAACTTTCTAACAACCTGTTAAAAAAATACTACTAAATTAATACTATAGAATTGCAATTTAAGGTTATAATTTGATTGAGGGAAATTTCAAATATCATTAATAAATCATAGCTCTAAAAATTTTAAATACTCTTTACGTGTGTCTTAAAGCATGTGGTGGTCTTATAATCGAAATTGGCTAATTATGTCCTGAAAAATTTTTAGAAGCCATATTTTTAAGAAAATAAAAATAAAGAGCATTAAAGCTATGAGCATTCTGTTGCAATTTAGGCTTTATATTTTAATATAGAGTGACACATTTTTGCTGGTTGGTCGGTTACGATTTAAAAATTCTCTTTGTACAAGGATATTTTAAAAACATTTTTACATAGACAATTTGTTTTAATTTTTTAATTTAAATATTTTTACTTCCGGCACTGCTTAGTTTTTCGTCAAATTATGTCATGTTTTTCAGTAAGCTTCCATTATGAGATTGCACTCTTACGATGTCTTAAGATTGTGATGTTGAGTTTTTATAGTGCCATTAATGGATGTCGCTACTCACTGTTGTAATAACACTTGTTTTTTTTTAAATTAATATTCCACGCTATATGTTGATGTATTCGCATTTCAATTTGACACAAAGACCAGTAAATGATCTCCTAAAAATATGTATATATTAGATACATTTCAAAAGTGGATTTTTATTTATTAATATACTATTAATATTTATAGGTCACGCTAAGCTTTTTGGCCGATCTGAAAGCGAGGCGTATTCGAGTTTGCGCAAGTACATACGTTCGTTAACTTCCGAAAAACCCGATGACACCTAACCTTTGCTCCTGCGACGCGTCACGTTCCTACATTCAGACCGGTCATATAGTTTGGCACGACTTATAACCCCGTATGACCTGAGTCGTATAACATATTGTATATATGAATAGATTGTAATGTTATAATTTCCTTATAAATTTCAGATTGGTCATTTAAGACTGTTACGAGTGGATTAGCTATGTAGAACGGACATTTCACTATATTGTAATCTAAAATGCTATTGCCCGACCTGCGTCAAGTATATTTGTTAACTTACTGGTAATAAGCTACTTAATTTTAGTGAATATCCCTATTATAGCAGTGTAATCATTTAATTACTATGTACTTTGCGGATTTTAGATTAAAGTCCGCCACATACATGCGAAATTCTTTTACGGAAACCCTTTTCGAAATTCCGTAACGAAATTTTCGCCCATACAAATCCATTTGTATTCCGTACGAAAATATTACGAAAGTATGTGATAGCTCCATGGATTTGTATAGATATGTAGCGTCCGATTTTTTTTTGAAAAAACATTGGAATCCCGTAACTAAATTCCGAATGTATGTAACGGACCTTATATTTAAGGTTTGACGATAATATACATGAAAATTTGAAAGAAAATCACTGCCGCTACCAATACTGCTAAACTGAGAAATCATTTTTACAAAATTTATATATACAGGCTGATTTATGCTACATATCATATGATACATGCTACTCACGTCAGGTACAAATCAACAACCATAAGACAATATATAATTGATACATTCGATACCGGGTTCTAAAAATATGTATTGGATATTCAAATGACATATTTAAAGATGTATTTATTGTAGATATTACTTCACTGCATTACATCATTATTGTAATCACCCTGTATATAAGATTATACTGTACGTTTAAAGATTAAGAGGCACTCTTCCAGAATCGCAAGCCTAAAACACAGTTCTGTATCGTTTATGTTTCTTATGTGTGCTGAAATACCCTTCTAATGTATTTTAAGCTTTGGTAGTCATTTGCAATAATTCAGAGTCTTTAAACTAATTGTATAGGTGTTTCTTGACTCGAATACTATTTAATATACGTATTGTTCTTTACTAGTAGGTATTATTGATTTAAAAAAAAGTGAAAATAAATT
>NJDC01002087.1:288357-355860 GCA_002245475.1 Calephelis virginiensis | reverse complement strand
GTGCTCTTTCACTGAACAAATTTGTAGAAAATGCCACCAAAATTGACTAATTTCACTCAATATCAACACGAAATTCAATAATTATGAAAAAAGTTCGACCATCTTTTCTCTCGATGGCGCCAAAACTCTAATCTATCAGCTATACTGTAAAGAAGTTTAATGTTTAAGAAGTTGTTATTGTTTGTATAATCGGGCACATAAATGACTAATTATACTTACATGTAAGAGATATGGAATATGGTTAAGACTCGTTGGAAAATAAAAAATAAATTTACAATTCGGTTTAACCAAAGAGTGTCCCTAATTAGTTGACCACGACTGTATATGTAGGTATACAAAAAAAACTCCACTAGTTATATCTCTATCTGTAGATATATTATTGAAATTGGCTGTAAGTTAAAGAGATTGCATCGCATATAGATCGTTACGTTTTCAAATAAAAAAAAAATGTGGAAAATGAATAAAAGTCAGTCTCAGTTTTATAAGAATTCTTTAATTTAGTAATTTATTCGATTACGAACATGCCACATAAACACCATCTGTGTACACATACACGATTTTACCTTCATCGTTAATTTAAACCAACTTATTTTATAGCCTCGATCTCACATTAACGAACATGCATCTGACACACCAAAATACCTCAATTATCCGTATTAAACAAACTACGTCTAGTCATATATTAAATCTTTGGCAGCCCTAGTGAAAATATAATTCTAATTTATTATAATGAAAATGCAACTTCGAATATATCGTAACAATCACAACAGTTTCTTGACAATACTATTTTATCTTAAGCTATCATACGACGAAACGTATGCGAGTAAATTAGGAATATATGTACATTGTACAATAATATTGGGGGTTTACACCTTCATTTATTTTATGACACCTTCATTAGTCACATAGTACAGAAATTAGAAGACCAAACAGAAATCTTAACAGCCATTGTGCTCATGTCCACAGATTAACTTCAAAACTGAGATACGTTTAAAAATGGAACATCCTGATCAGAATTGATATTTTAATTTACAACGTATGTGTTTCTAAGTTTCTAATTCTTAAGAAATTTAAAAGTACAAATAAATAATTAAAATGACTATTATCTTATCATGTTCTACATATTGTCGCCTTTGTGGTCTAGCGGTTCGGGTGTTGGACTTGACTACATGAGGTCACGGGTTCGAATCCCGGGTCGGCCGACAAAAAGAAAATTGGATTTTTCCAATTTTCTAATAAAAAATGTTGGTCGGGATTGGAAATGTGCCCGGTTGGCGATAGGCTTGCCACCTATCACATTGTGGGACTTAGTGTCTTCGGCTAGTCGTGGGTGCCTTGGTTGTACCTCTGCCTGCCTCTTCGGGGATATGGGCGTGAAGATACTTTTACATATTGAGAAGTACTGACTCTTAAAGCAAAGTTTGCTATTTTGTCAAAGTCAGAGGGTAGCTTTGTGTTTTTTGATGCAAATAAATATTATTCTTGTCTATGTCGGTACTTATACATGTAATTCGTGTAGGAAGAAATGATTAGATAAAGTAGTGACATGTAAGTGGTTGTGCTTAAATGATTCCAAAGCAGGATGCTTTCAATAACTTATCTTTAAAATTTTATGCACCAAAATTTCGGAAATGTTTTTTTTATTTGATATGTCAGCGAATGAGCACGCTGGTCTGCTGAAGGTAAGAGACAACAATTTTAGAAAAATACAGTCAAGTTTGAAGAATGTACTGTAAAGTGAATAAATATCATGGGGTTTTCTAGACGGAAACAGAAAGATTTTTTACGAAGTCTCTGGTTTAGAGGATCCTCGTTTGTGGAGGTCGCGGGACTTTCGCTCCGGTTGCCTCGCCTATGTTTTAATCAGCGCTTGCCTCTTACGAGCTGCTTGGCAGAGAGGCAGATGCTCTATTCTACTCAGCGGACCCGGACCATCGCGGGGAAATGTTAGATAATTCGGTACAATTAATGAGCATACATTGTGTTTCAAGTGTAATTATTACACATCTACTCTTCCGCAAGTATTAACTCTCCCGTTTCATTAATTATGAGTTAACTTAGATTTTTGAAATTATGATGACTTTGGAGTATACGATATACCTGATGTATACTCCAATTACTTTTAAAACTTGTTAAGAAATTGAGTTTTCCTATAAAAATATAATGAAATTCTCGATTGTAACATTCAAGTTAGACTCAATGATATAAGAATATTACAGGATTTTTCATAATAATAAGACTTATGTTTAGCCTTAAGGAAACAGTAGATCTATGTAAATCGTGATTGGATGGAAATTATTACTCACTATTGTGGTCTTAGCAGATTACTAACCAAACAAAGTGGCTATAAGATTACCATTTGGATATCTATACTTCTGTTTTTATATTACGAGAACAGTAAATTTTACACCAACGTACTTAGGCTTAAACCATAATACAAGCAATAAAATAAGGCTATATTAATCAAACCTTACTTCCTTGATTCGTTTATATTTTTCATTAAAACTAAGACTTGAAGCTGGAAACATATTATCGGACGCGGCGGACGGACCCGACTTACATGATATCTGCCTAATGAAAATACACTGAGCCTTGGAAACTATCGGACGTAAGTCGCGGACGTGACCTTGAGCGTTCGGACGTCCGATAGATGTCTGGCGCGCTGGATGTTTATGTCAGCCTTAAGCGTCGCGGCTTAAGCCTTTATCAGTCGCGGCTGTAAGTCGCGTCCGATAATAATATTATGTTCCCAGCTCAACAAATAACTTTCTGTTAAACATCTAGCTTTGACATTGTCACTTTCAAATTAAAATGCGGAACATCTAAATTTAATAAAAATAATTTTCATTGTTTCTTCAAAACTAGCACACTTCTAGCTTTAACAAATAACAGGCATTATAACCGCCAACCCTGTCCAAAAACTACATTTATTCTATTATAAATATATTCTATGTATTATTAGTACTTTACTATTATTGGTGTTCTCATTGTGTCCTACTAAAGATTCTACTTTAAACTTTGAAATTTTTGAGGACGTTCTAACTCTCATGAAATACTTTGTAATATCACAAATCTGTAACACTAATTAATATTATACTATTCTAACCGGCAATAATATTATCTTTAATGCATGGAAGTCAAATTTCTATCTTTCATAATCGAAATGTAGGCAGAGTTTATTTAAAGTTATTAAATATTTTAAACGTAAGCCCTAAGGTAGGGCACATTTTTTTTATCTATGAACATTTTTTCTTAAAGTTTGATGGTAAAGCCTTTAGATGAGGGAAAAAAATAAGTAAATCATTTACATTGATACAGAGTCCATTATCTACTTTCCTATCTATAAGTTAGTAATTTTAACTTTAAATGAATAAAGTGTATATAGAATTGACTTTATTAACAAAATCATGTATTAACTATTTATTTGAGATCTTGTGAATATAACAAGTACATAGCTATTATTCTTATTATCTTTCAAGGAACAACTATTATTGAAGTAGAAGCGTAGTGTTATAATACATACCAATTGAATAAGAGAAATTGATTAGATGGCAAGAGAAACAAAAGAAGAAAGCTTAGTTTAACATTTGTATCAAAAGATACCTAAATATTAGACTAATTCGACCGATACACGATTTACTATAAAATTTATTTAAAAATTTGAGATGTGAAAAATCTAAGTGGATCTTACAAACTTAAGTACGTAGACTTTAATCGAAGCGTTAACTAACGTTGCTACTAACGTTAAGTGGCCACATGTTCGTTTCACAACTCTTATAATAAAGCTTTATCAAGCTCTTTAAATTAATTTATTAATGAAAATACATTTCCATAACAAGCCTTAACTAACCGTAATAGTTTATTGAAACGATCTTATACTAAATCGATTGCTTACTTAATTTAAATTAACATGTAATTTTAATGTACACGTTTAGATAATATGATATGTCTACAAATGTAGACGAAATGTTAAAGTATGAAACAGGAAGTGTGTTATATAGACCTCGGATAGCCATTTTGAAAAAACCACAGACAAGAATTTGCATAGACAGCAAAAACTAAGCAATTCTAACACTAAACATTAGGTAAATATGTCATGTATATTTATAATCTATGTATTATCACCCATTATATTGGTTAACATTGATATTTCAGGAAAATTAAGTAACCGTATTACACTTTCAAACGTTTAATAATCTGTTCTCATAACTATACAGACTAGTTTATAAAACTCATTAATCAATATAATCTTCTTGTGGGATTTAATATGAATATCCAACTTGGTAAAGTAGGCTTTCTAAAGATATATTTTGTAAAGCACTCATTTATTCAACGGTGCAACGTCAGTACGGTCGATATCGCACCAACATAACAATAAATACTTAAACACTAAATAACGATTATTCACTTGCGTCTTGCAACGATTATCTACTATGATGATATGTTTGTTATTGCTGTAACATATTACTATAAATTGCATCTACACATGGGCGACATGCCGAGAAACATTTTGCGTAGCGGTTCTTAGCAGCCGTAATTCACACAACATGCATGATGGCAGAATTTTGTCGGCGATTTATTTCGGTGTAATGCTAATGCCGGGTCTATATAACACCAGGTTCCTGGAGCGACGTGAGGGCCTCGGCCACCAGGGTCAAGTTCCCCCGTTCCAACATCCGAGAAGATGAAGTACGACATTCATTACTATAACACATAGACACATGCAACACACACCTATTTTTTTCTTTGACCACAATCATGCAAGATGACCGTTTTTGTTTTGGCTCCGATTTGTTCACACGCTGTCTAGTATTGATATTTACATGAACCCGTCATATCCAATGATAATGCAGTAACATACGATGCAAAAGTTGAGAGAATGCTGTGTAGTTTGAAAGTGGTATGTCTCGTTGTGGGGGAGGATATCTACAACATCGATGCTGAAAACATAGAGGGAAGCATCGTGCATAAAAATGAAAATGTGCAAACGGACCATGGAAAGTGCAGTAGGTTATACATAGAATATTATAGGCAAAGAAAATATAACAAGGTAAAAATAATCGAATACATTTTACCTCCGCAACATTGCGGATCACTGGATCATTACAAGCTAAGCTATTACTAAGAAAGGGTAACATAAAAAAATAGGTTCGTCTGATTTGTATCTTACGTATTTTATGTAACAATGTGTAACATTAATTTTATGTAACAAGTTTTGTATTTATTGTACGATTTCACTCTTATTTTACGTAATCACAAATTTCATAATGAGGCAAAATTCATAATGTGAGTTTAGTACATGTCTGCTCTATACCTTAAATAGATAGTGAAAAAAGTGAGAATAAGTAACTTTAAAGTCTATACTAATTCATAATATAACACGTTAAGTACACAGCCAAATGCGTCGTGTTCGCTTGAATGCGATTTAGTCGTCCTTACTATGTAAAATTGAAGTTCACTTTGTGTGTCGCAAGTGGTCTGTTAAAACTATATCGTACTGTCCATCTTAAAACTAAACTGCCATCTGCGTAATAACAGTAAAATAATTACCCATTATTCAACAGATTTGCAGTATAAAGTCGGTTAGGCTCTACACACACTGTATCTATGTTTCGAACTCGATGATCGTTTTGTGTTCGTTTATGTTCGGTTTTATTTTATACATAATTTTATACAACGTTCCACATATTTATGTCTTTGTTACGTTTTGTTTAGAACATTCAAAAAGTTTAATTAAAAGTAATTGTGAAAAATTATCTCAACATTGCATAATACCATTTATAATATAGCGAATACATAATTTTATATGCATAAATATTCACAATTTAATGATAAGTGAATCATTATTGTATCTCGCTCTATCTAAGAAAACTTACGTTCTAGTTCTCATAGATGACAGTGAGTGAAGAATCCAGGTCAAGCACTTTAGAAAGTCTTCGTGAACAAATTATTTTGTAAATGAAACAGTAATATTACGTTAACTTGTGCAAGTTGTTCTTGAAAACTACATAGCTAAGGACGTTTTTCCTGTTAAGTGAATTTTTTTGCTCACATAGTTACGGTATCTGCTTGCGTGACCAGGTTCTTAGTAGTTAATGTCTACCATACACCGCGCGACAGGAGGCATTGCGTGACAGAATATAATAGTACACAGCAAAAACTTTTTAAATTGATCCTATCTAATAATATTAGTGTCGGTAACTAACCTATGTAAACTTATTCCACGAAAGAAAGAACGTTGTGTAATAGTAAACGATCACTTTATGCCTGCAGGGCTACGATGCGCATGTAGAGAACATTTTTCTTACACTTTAACCTAAGTACGATTGTCATAGAAATAAAATAATAATACAAAGACCAGACTATTCTGAAAATGGCACAAAAGTTATATCCACTGTAATTTAAAAATATGTTCGTACATCTTAACCCTGCAAGAAAGTAGAATTAGAGCACCGGTCAAGCTAGGAAAGTCTATAGGAAAACCGTCCTCAGTGCTTGTCCAACCGACATTGGCGACGAGTTTTAAGGCATTGTGCTTAAAACAAGAGGAAGCTGACCCTGGTCCGGCGCGCGTCGCCCTTGCCGCGCCGGCCCATGCCGTACTGTCACATGGTGGTGTCGGCGGAGCTGCCCCCGGGCTTGGCGTCCGTGCCGCCGCCGCCGCCCGCCTCCTCCTCCCGCGCGCCGCCGCGCCCCGCGCCCGCCGCCGACAGACCCGTGAAGTCCAATTTGTACTGCACATATACCACCGTTAGCATAAACTGCTTTTCTATTACAACAGATATTTTTCTAATAAAACGCTTTTCTAAAGCCACATCTGATTTACGAATCGCAGTATGAAACACGTAGCGTCCTATGACGCGCAACAAAGATCAATTTTACCACTGTTCTGTATCGTCATTAACGGTATAGCACCTAATTTTTCAACTGAAAGTTTCAAAGATACTCTAAGCCGTCTAGTAAAAGGCAAATCACCAAAAAATATTAAACACGACTGTGAAGTGCAAAACATTTGATATGTACCTAGTTGTTTTAAGTGTTTCGTTTGTTGCGCGTCAGTTACTAACTAGTGTGATCTGGCTTTAGAATATGATTACGTATTTTTTTTTAATTTGGTTCAAAAAATGGTTTCAATAATTAGCGTTTTATTAAAAAAATATTATTAAACCGATGTCTACGACACCGCTACCGCACCCATTGAAATGACATAACACCATGCACGTCGCCAATAGTATTGTCTAGAATTTTTTTCAAGTTTTTACGACAAATTTATCCAATTAACATCTCAAAACTCAATTGTAGCGAACTTTTTGGCGCTTTAGTTACTAGCAAAAAACTCCATCAAAATATAGCGTTCAGCTTAAAGTTTATAACAAATTATAAACTTTAAGAACATTCGTTAATCACACAAATTCTAAGCTAATGATTATAATAAATGTTTAATTGCAACATCACATAAACAACATTCATAATTATTAGTCGCTATCAGATACACCATCAAACATTTCTACACTATAAATACTTTCTCATGTTATTTCAGAGTTAACGTTGTGAAAGGCCAAAACCAACAATTCAAATCCACACAAATACCTACATCATCCATTTAATACACTATTTTCACTCTTAAACGTGGATGCTTTTCGTAAATTTGGCGTCCAATGCATAGCAACTCTCTCGGGCATACAGAGTGAGTACTGAAATTATATTAACAAAATAAAATAAAAGAAAAAAAGTAAACGTCAGAAAGCTGTAGCGTTGGGGTTTAAAAATGTAAATGTTTTGCAAACTTTATATAGTTCGTGGCAGTTGCGTTAATGCCATAATAAAAAAACTTTATAAATTATAAGGTCTAGCTTTCTAGCGTAATGTTTTTAAATGGACAAACACCATATGGTTCTATATTGATTAACTATAAACTGTCAAGAAGAATTATACAATGCATGCTAAAGTTTAACTACATACAGACAGGGACACACAGTTACGTGAACATTGTTGTTTCGATAGTGAAATATTGAGACAGACCGAATCGCTGGATGTACTTTTTGAGGCTTGAATTTTCGATTTGGTCATCAGAATACGACCCTGGGCATTGAATCGCCCAGTGTATAGCAAAAAAGAAAAAGAAAATAAAAAACAAATAAAATTCTGGTACATAATACTGAATTTAATAAATGGGATTGACAAATAAACATAATATTCTAAGTCTATGCCAATCTAATGTCTAAATGCTATGGAGTCTTTATTCTTGTTATTTTTTTAAATGCACTCTTTTGTTATTTTTAAGACAAAATCGACGCGAGTATACTTTTTTATGACAAAAGACAAGCACGCGGCTCTGTTGATAAGAAGAGATAACCGCAATCTATCACACCATGGATATTGTAGGTGCGTAGCTGTCCTAATATATTAATTAATAATTAACACATTGTAATTTTGGGTAATATTGAGTGTTAATAAAATTTTTTATCATACAATAATTTTTAGTAATTTACATATTTTTATTTATATAGAACTATATTTTTGATGTTTAAAGTGATTTCAAAATAATTAGGATTTAGTGTTCTGTTTGATATTTACTTAAAACGTAGAACTAAATGACAAATTTGTAAAAGTTTTGGTAGATAAGAATTTGTTTTGCCTATGAATGATAGTAAAAACATTAAAGGTAGTCACTGAGCAGATGAATTACAACGAAAAAACATCACTCAAACTGTATATCATACAAACAATGTTATGTATGATATATAGTTTTTAAAACAAGAATAAATCCTCCTTTCGAAAACACACTTCAATGCCCCCGCAAGTCTAACAGTCACGAACGAAATATAATCTGTAAAGTACTTAACAGGTGCAACACTCTGGTGTCTTTTTATCACTCCCACACTCTTCTCCCACGGCATGGGTACCTAAGGAACATTACGTTCCAATGCACTAAAATTTTTATATTGCCTACATTTCTCTAAACTTAAAATTGTGCCAAGTGTTGTTCGAAAAAAACTTATTAAATTAATTTAACAACGTATTTCTTCAATGGTTAATGATCTGAATACCACTTTTTATAACCGTTATTTTCTATTTTCTATTTACTATTATTATTTATTACTAAAAACTAACTTCAATTCCTAAGTTCTCTTATTTTTTATAAGTTAATAAATTTAATAAGTTTTATGTAACATATGTTTTATATTTGTAGTATTATGTAGCTTAAATCTTTTAATTAATAATAACAACGTCTAAGGTATATTTAGATACTGGTCGAAATGAATTTCAATGAAAGCGAGAATTAAAAAATTGTTCTTGTGAATTCGAAATGTGCCACGTTTAGATTTCTCTTGCATTTGTTTGGTTTGTTCGCCAAGTATGTGAAGGTATTATTATAGAAAAAGAGTGTAGTAAATAATATTCAGGTCATTAAACATTCAAGAAACACCGCGCATAGTTATAGATCACCTTGTTCGCGCAGTCGAAACATGTGGTAACAACTTTACTGATAACATTCATGAGGTGCTTCGTTTCTTGAATAACTTGGTCTACTTTGCTAAATGTCGCCGCTCTGCCGACCGTCGGCTCTTTGACAGTAAATTGTAGTTGTTGTACATACGTCGGGACTTTGTCTAAGTGTTCTAATAACTCTTTTTTTACGGTCCCCGCTGGCACCTTTGGAGCAAACAAAAATACAATTTTATTATCATTTTTTATTTATTTTATTATAAGTATCTTATTATTCTGCACTATCATTTGTGCTTTGACATTTTGAGTAGCTATTAAAATCCATTTATAAAAAACATGAAAGTAGATGCTTCAAAGAGATGAAAAAAACTAAAAAGCTTGCTTTTTAAAAACTGAAGGGTGAAATGTAATTAATTATAAATTATAATATTATAATATACTTTGACTTTGTTTATCTGTAAACTTACATTTGCTGACATTTTGGAGTCAGACATATAAATTTTACTAAAATGCATAATATTTTGACATGATCCAAGTCGATGTTTTCCCAATTTATAAGTATAAGAAAAAAAAACAACTTCGTAAAGGCAGTATTTTTAAAAAAACTGGCTATTTTTCTGGTCACTATGAAATAAGTTTTAGTAAAATAATATTTGGCTTTACTCAAGAACCCGGGATGACTTAGTATGACTTAAAAATAATATTAAATACAGAAGACGTAGCAGCATGGTATAAAGATCTTAGTCGTCCCAAAAAAGGGGCAAATTAACTGAAAAAAAATGGAGGGTGGAAAAACTTTTTTTTCGTATTTAATGAACTTTGTGTTATTTATGAATAAAATTGGTAAGTTTAGGTGGTTAGTTCAGTTTTTTTCAGTTCAAGTGCACAGGTGAAATAATTATGAAAAAAATTAGTGTGTATTTCCTTGTTGTCGCCAAATCTCACAAAATGAGCTTGAGTGAAGTGACCACCGCTTTACTCAAGACCCTGACATGACTTTGTACATAGTGACAAATGACTGTTAATAAGAATTATTTAATACGGAAGACATAGCCGGCCCTAGAAAGGGCAAATTAACTAATACATAAATAAATAATGAAAAATATGTATATTTTTTTTTCAGAATTACCTGATATGAAAATTGCCGAACTATTTTATATAATCTATTAGCTTCTTCCGCGAAGTACTCCGCTTGTGTGAAGAGGTCTTGAGTTGTGTTTAGACGACCTTCACCTTTTGTAAACTGATACATAGCGAAGGCCATGGAAGACATATTTTTCGCCCTGAAATTTAAGATGTTAATATTTGGTTTATCTACTAAATAAATAATATGCGTGTCATCTTGGTGGTGGTCTTCTGAGATGTGATCCTAAAGAAATGTCTTACATCTTAAGTTGTGAAACTAGTTACCTAGGCATTTCCAAATAGGTAGGATTTAGAGCTGGTTAGGATATTGGAGTGCTGTTGGCAGTAGGTACGCGCTACGCCAACCGACGATTTTCATATGTGGTGTTAAAGAAAATTTAATTTTCTTTTTAAACGCAGTTACCTATTTCCCAGTATTTTTTTGTAACTTTGAGTTTGATAAATCTGATGTAAAAATTTATAAAGTAGTGCGAAAGAACATGCGTTTTCGTATTTTTTTTGTAATAAAGTGAAGCTGTAGGCATCGAGTTTTGAGTTGTTAATTAATCTAGAATGTTTTTCGGATTACGTTATATATTTTTCTTCTAACAAAACAAGCATAATTTATGGTTTAAAATTGTATCGAAAATAGGTAATTTCAAATGGCCTTAAGAACCCTAAATAAAGTAGTGAAGTCATTATTTTAAGGTTACACAAGAAATTAGTCCACCTTTAAAAGTTATAATGCCACAGACACACACAGACATGTCAATCTTATAACACTCCTGTTTTTCTGTCAAGGTTTAATAAAATAGTAGGTACACATGTTAATAAATTTTAAGAATATACGCACATTCAAAAAAAGGAATGATGCACTCATTCCTTAATCGACATCATCCACAATAAAAGTGCATTCATTTCTTTAAGGAAATCATTTCTTAAAAAATTAGGAAACTTACGTATAATGTTCCTACGTTCATAGAATTATTTATAAAGTAAAATACATCTATATATAAAATAATAAAGTAGTGTTAGTTACACTACTTAAAACTCAAGAACGGCTGAACCGATTAGGCTGAAAATTGGTGGTGAGCTTAGAACCGGGAGAAGGACATATGATACTTTTTATCCTGTTCGATTCTAAGGAAACTGGAAAAAAACAACATTTTAACTTTTCCCATACAAAATGAACGGGTGGAACGAAGTTCGCGGGAACAGCTAGTATACATTAAAACAAGACAGGAAAACAGTATCACTACAAATGTCTTATCTACCGCAATTGGCTTATATACCCAAACGCAATTACCGACTTACCGTTATCGTTAGCTCTCCGAAATCCTCTTAGATAATCAGAAGTTAGTACGTTGTTTCCCTTATCCTTTCAGCAAGTGATTATCATAAAGGCGAACTTAATTTGCTGGGAAACGGTTTCTAGCAAAAATTGGTAGATTTAGTTATTCTAAACGTGTTAAGGCCTTTATTGCAATAGACTTGACTTTATAAAGGGATAAAATGATTAACCAGACAAATACATTTATATGACTTATTGAGGTTAATTTATTGTTAAGTCAGATAGCGATTTACCCTGACAGCTATTTAGAAGGTTTATGTGTTAAAAAGCATATATATTTAAAGCTCTTTTAATTTTTTTGTGAGTAAAAGCTTTATTTAAATCAGGAATAGCCTCCCGGGGTAGAATTCAACTGGTTGAGCTGTATGTAAAAACCAAATAGGGGTTGAAATACTGGTCGAGATTTCATTTAAATATAAAAATAAGTGACGCTTATTATTACACGATCGTGTAGGTGGCTAAAATGTATATTTTCAGGTAAGTAATATTGATGGTATAATGAATTTATAAATATATTTTTGAATTTTTACATAAAACTGCCAATAATTAGTTGAATCATTTAATATTTACCAGCTCATGTAAAAATATAATTTCGGGTTTCTAACAGCACAAAAACAATATTTTGCTCAAAATAAGTTCCGGTTGTTTTTGTGTGAATTGTTGAAACATCTCTTGACAATTGAAAAAATTCGATCTAGCCCTAAGCAAACATATTTTATCTATAGGAGACATAGGTGTTAGTTAACACATTAATAGAAATACATAATATTTATACCATACTATAATAACATAAGAAACACCAATCAAAAAATAAGGACGTCTAAGTATATTCATAACACATAAATACAAGTACCTACTACTTTATACTTTTTACTCTTTTAACACTTTATACTTTTCTTTTTAAATTGGCTGACGTAATCTAAATTTAAGCGAAATGATTAATTATGTAATAACAACTCTATATAGATATCTTTAAAATAAATTCGGATTTCCGAAGCTTGACGAATATAGCCGAAGCGTATAATTTAAATAGTACTACATTTACGTCAGTCGACACCTTAAAGCAATATATCGGTACGAAGTTGCCAACAAATCTGAATGTGTTTGTACGAAGTCATTGAAAAAAAGTTGCTATTATATCGATATCGATACGAAGAAAAACTTATATCTCTTATATCGACGATTATGCGGAAAAATAGGAGCTGGAGAAGTCTAAAATTTTGGCACCGCTAAAGTTTATTATTGGTATAGCAAACGAGAAAATATAAATAAATATGCATAATAATAAAAGGAGAGTTATAAGTTTGACGAGAGAGTGTATGTGTGTGTGTGTGTGTGTGTGTGCGTGTTAGTCTGTCTGTCTATGGCACCATAACTTTTAAACGGATGGACCAATTTCAATGCCGATTTTTTGGTTTGGAAGCTGTCGTGATCAGTATGCTACAATGCAGACACGTTTATTGGTAACTATTAAACTTTTTAATTTAATAATTATAGAAAATATCACATGCTAGTTTCTTTTTTTGAGGGATTAATTCATAGTTTTAATGATTATGAAACATATACATATTTATAAGTGATGCCAAAACTTTGAACCCCTTTTTACTAAAATTGCGCGGACGCAGGAGCATAAAATTTGGCACAATTATAGTTTATGTGTAGGAGAAGTGCAGAACGCTAATATTCTTCAATAATAATGCTTATAAAGTACATTAAATCAATAAATAAAAAATTACCCACACTACCATGCATTTGACACATACAAACAAATATATTGATGATAAAAATAAAAGATCACAGATGGCGCACTAAAAAGTTGTGAAACAAAGTAGTTGGTCTTAAGAAATGAAGATGACGTTCTCATCAACAAGATATAAAAATTTATTATGGTCGAATTTCGGCCAATGGGCGACCACTAGTAATCTTAAATGTGGTATAACCTTATCCAGTAAGTGGGTTTACTTATTTAAAGCAGTTGTTTATCTGTGACTTCGCCAAAGACGTTCTACACGCCTTCCAACAAAGGTAACCTTGGAGGAAACTTTGTTTCTATAATCCAATTTCCTTTTAATTTTTAATCTACAGTCTTAAATCTACAGTTCAAACGGATGTAGACTAATGTTAACAACCAGTGTTTTTGTCAGGAACCTGTCAGTCTGGAACCCCTATTAGCGTAGCAGAGTTATGTTATTCATACAAACTTTCGTCCCCCATTATAGATCTTTTAGGGATTGATGTTTGTAAACGAAATAGCATGTTAACTTATATTTACATACATATCAAATTAAATTAAAATTGTCTCAGTGATATAGCCGTAAAACAGACAGATAATCAGACAGACTTTCACATCATAATGTTATAGATAATTTCAACTACAATTTATTTTAAGTGTTACTTAAGCGACGACTCTTTTGCCCGTTCACAGAGTAAAATAATAAAGTTTCAGTTTGAGCTGAAAGAATTCTATTACCTCTTCACAATGTCATTGTTTTCGTCGGCGCCCTGCCATTTCTCGGTCTCAGCGTCCATCTCGGAGGACATCATTTTCATTTCCAGACCTGACTTGGCTATTTTCGCTTGCTCATCTGAATCTAATTTTACTGCTTTCAAAGGTTTACTCGTTGTTCCATGCTTCTGCAAAGTGATGTCTTTGTTAGTAAGCACTTAAATGTTTCATCTAGTTTTTTTGCAATATTTTATTCATTATGCGCTTCGGCTATATTCGTCAAGTGTAAAAAGTGTAAAGCCGAAGCACAAAATTTAAACAGTAGTACTGTAGGGTGTTTTTTGTTAATTTCAATATAATATAAAAAAAAGTATCTTCACGCCCATATCCCCGAAGAGGTAGGCAGAGGTACAACCAAGGCACCCACGACTAGCCGAAGACACTAAGTCCCATAATGTGATAGACGTGGCAAGCCTATCGCCAACCGGGCACATTTTCAATCCCGACCAACATTTTTTTTTTAATTAGAAAATTGGAAAAATCCAATTTACTTTTTGTTGGCCGACCCGGGATTCGAACCCGGGACCTCATGTAGTCAAGTCCAACACCCGGACCGCTAGATCACAGAGGCGAGATCAATATAATATATTTTTCTTAAAATGTCAACAAGTTTATATTTAAAAGTACGAAGAGGTAGTACAACAAAATCACCGATTAGCCGAAATATACAACTTTTATCAAGATGTGATATAAAGCAAATATATCGCCTATCAGGCAAAAATCCAATTCAAGACAACGTTATTTCTATTAGAAAATTGAAGAAACACAATTAGAGTTACCTGTTTTGGGAATTGTCCCTGAGATCTTATGTAATAAACGCCAACATTGGACTACTAGACCACAGAGACGATACAAAGATTTATACATATCTCAATAGTTTAAGTAACTTTATTATAAATCATTGGTTATAAAAAGTTTGCAAATTATTGTTCGAAAAATCGTGACTTCGAGAAATGTGACATTCGTTATAATTGTTTGACTCTCCAGACCCATCCGTCCATCCACATTCGCATTGTATATCAGTTTCTGTGTATTGTCCGGGCTTCTTTGCAGAATAGACCTGCCTTTCTGCCAGGCAACTCGTAAAAGGCGAGCATAGGCTTAACGTCACTAACACCGTGACATCCTACTATGTGTTAGAATTTTGCAGCGACTCGCCCGGATTGGTACCACCGCCTTACCTATTCCTGCCGCCAAAACGTCCAATGCTTGCCGTTGACGTGTGCTGGTTCGGAGGGCAAGGTAGACGGTAAACTTACTTTTGCTCGAAGTCTAACATACCGACCTCAGGTTGGTAACGCACCATTATCACCTTTGGTGTCTCTAGGCGGCGTGAATTTCTTACCACAAAGAAATCCGTCTGCTTTTTTGCCTTCTATTATCATAAAAAAAAATGTATATTAATTCTTACCTTATACTTATCGTAAATCTGGACTAACATCTTTAAAGTACTTTTGAGTTTATTTTTTCAAATGTCTGGCACCGTTGACAAGTTATCAAAATCTATGCATAGCCAAACTTAACTCTACACGCTCTAACTCCACTAGCCCTAACGTCAACATCATGAACTGTACATCTTAGTTGAAAAATACGGCTTGGCCATTTCGATAGCGTGAGGTCAACAATTTATTCAGTTGTAGAGCTATAGTTGCTACGAGAACTGTATAATACAAATAAATAAAAACAATTATGAATATTTTTTTAGAGCGTGCAGAGTTCGAAGCAAAACTATTAAATGATGACCGCCTCGAGTGGCTAGCGTATACGCCTAACTACTTCGACCAACCGCGAGGCTCGGGTTTGTTTCTCGACGAAGGCAGGCATTTGTGTGATGAACATTTAGATGTCTGCATTTCCGGGTCTGGGTGTTTAATAAATATATTCTGGTACTTATTTGAATATTTGTTTGTATTTGTATCGTTGACTAACACCCATAACACAAGCATATAATTTGCTTACTTTGAGGTTAGATTCAATTTGTGTAACTTGTCCAGGGATATTTATTTATTAAAACATTCAGGTAACTTACTCCAGGCCTTGGTAAACTACTATATTGTTGTTTGTCAGGTCTATCTTCCGTGAGGTTCAGGAGCTCCTTGGCGAGCCTCGCAGCGTCCGCGAGTAGCCAGGCCCACATGTCGACGAACACGTCGAGATTCTCCCGCGCGGCCGCGCTGCTCGGGTGCGCCGCCAGCGTCCTCGCCGCCGTCACCACTTGAGGACCGTATATCCTCAGGTTTATTTCGGCAAATTTCGCACTAACTTGAAGGGTTTCGGACAATGCTATATGTCTTAATAATTTACAAACCTGTTGAATGTTTTTAATATTAAGATATGTTTAGCTTAAAGACATTTCGAAGTACAGTGCAAAGATTTTAGCACGGCAATTTTCAGAATTACTTTATGTTTATGTCGGTTACAAATAACAGAAAATGGCGAGCTACAGTTAACAGTGTTTTCGTTAACACGCAATATGAAGATTGAAACTAAAAGTTGACGTTCATGAATAAAAAAAAATAAAAATATGAAGTATTAGCAGACCTAACAAACATTGTACTTAGTTAAATTCGAATGTTAGTAAACTGACAACTAAGTGAAATGTATTTTTCGATAAGTTTATTTAATTTTAAATTTTCATTTAAACTTTTTTTTTATAAAATATTTTTTTTCCTGACAATAATTTATACATAAAAAAGAAATAAGCATAATTGTTCCAATCTATTCACGCGTGACATTCAATATTATACTATTCAATGACCAAGGGAAATAGGAACATTTTTACAGATTATTCCCTAGTTATAAATCTAAAACGAACTTGTCGTTTTTAATTCGACTACAAATATTAACACTAATATTAGCTTAAGTAATCAAGTCAGTCCTGAAAAAGATATATTAATAATTTGATAAATTAAATAAATACTAATATATACAAAAAAAATGTACAAAATATACAATCAGTAAAATACCAACTAATATTATGATTACCTTAATCACTATAATACTGTAATAAAACTGCATGGTCAGGTGTAGCGTATTTACGTATGACATGAGAAAAATAAGTACATAAATATAAAGGTTTTCAAATATTGGTAATTTTGGGGACCGGTGGTAACGGTCTTGGAGCAGTACCAGATACCAAAGTTGTACCTGTTCTGTCAGTACCGGTACCAGGTCTTTAGCGTTTTGTACAGGTACTGGTTCAATATTACCGGTAACAAAAAATATAAATTACGTACTACTTCTTTTTTCAATCGAAGATAATCTATGTTCCTTATTCGCAAATTTAACCGATACCAATACCTAAAAACGAAAATTGGCAACGACGTATCTGTATTTAGCGGGTACCTTTATTAGATACAGGTAATTATCGGTATTGGCTAGGTATAGGCATCGGGATAGTACCGGAATACGGAGTACAGGTAGCCAATTTGGAAGCGGTATCCAGGTATTGAAATGACAAGAACTACTAAGTACTATACCGGTACAATCAATACTTTACCGGTGTAGTACTTAGCAGTACTTTTGGTAACGCTTCGAAGCCTTGTAAGTAATTAAGTTTATAAATTTTCATTACCAGCCGATATACAAAATAAGCGAGTTGTATATAAAAAAAGGACTTTTAGTCGAGAACATTAAAAAGTTGTCAACATTTTACAATTTACTTTAGCTAACAAAAATTCACACCAGCTAGGACAGTAAAACGAAACGATGTGTATTTTTTAAATTTAAATAATGTAACAACTTTTTTTTACTTTTGTTTTAAAATAATGTAAGAATAAAATTAATGTCATTTTTTGCTATTTTATTATATTTTAATCCTATTTTATTAGACATATATTTTTTCATCGTGATTAACCGTAGGCCTCATTTAAGTGTCGTTTGGCAAAACTTACAAAATCTTAAATTCATTGAGAAATGGTGCCATCAGGACATTTTTCGAATAGAAAAAGAACGAGTTTTCGATAATAAAGCGCATGGCCACTTTTGATGGGTATGCAATTTTAGGCACTCGGCGTCGAACGAGCTGAATTGCAGAATTTGTTACAACCGGTGTCCGTCTCTAGTTTTTCACTGAAATGATGGAGGAGGTTTTAAATTTCACTTTTACCTGTTTTAGTATTTTTCATATTAGACCACCAACACATAACTTTTTAACGGTAGTGACTTTGACAATTACTTTTTATTAGATATATTTGCCATATTAACTTTTTATGAGCCACTTGCTCAGCGTTTTTGAATTTTTGATTTTCGTTTAATTTTTTTTTAGACGACGAACATTGATATAGAAGACGATTTTGCTCAAGTAAATCATTATTTATAAATTAGGTTTTTATCTCTGTCATATATCTTTACAACTGACAACAATAGACATAATTGTGTGTCCTTATCTCTGAATACATTATAATTGTAAAAAGTGTCTAAATTGAAAACATTTTCGACTACACAATGTTTTTTTTTAATTTCTTGTCATTTTAAGCATCAAACTGTTAATCTAATTTTTGCCTGCTTTGTGTCATAAAAGGGTGAGATGTAGAATTTGAAATCTAGGCCATATTTAATTATAGTTTCAGTACAGTGAAACTTTAAAACACCGACTTTGATTTCGTCATTATGTCATAAAGTACTGAAGAAAATTAGTATTTTCTTTGATTTCCCTGGCTTTCTATTACTTTCTATTACATGATCCAGACTTGGTGGCAATATCACCTCCGAAATACGCTCTTTATAAAAAAAACATTTTAAAATTGCTTCTGCATAATCGAGAGTCTTAGACCCAGAATTGGTGGCAACGGTCAATTTGAAAGCAAAATTAAAAAAAAATGTTATATCGTTTTACAAATAACTAGAATATCGACTGTGTTCTTCATAAAAAAATAAAGTCGAATATAACATAACCTCCTCTTTTCTAACGGCCAATGTTAATAATGTATCTCAATCTAATGGATTTCGAGCAATCTAGATAGCTGCGTATCCGGCGGCCTATCCCATACCTAATTGCCATATTTATCCTGTCCAAAGATATGTTATTGGCAAGCGATAACATAAAAATTGATCAAAATATCAATCTTGGACAGCAAGTTTTGGATTAGGATTGATTATTAATATTGGCCGTAAGCCGATAAGCTATTCAGTATCTATTAAGTGATGATCACTACTTAAAGTGTACTTCAAATAGCTGTAATACGTAATCAGCCCCAAATAATTTGCAGAAGTTGAATCTTCAGTTAAAGGAGTGAAATATTTAATAACGTTTAGCCATAACCACGGACGCTGGTTAGTATAGAATTAACCAAATAACAAAAACTTAGACCTGCCTCAATAATGTGATCTAACTGTTCGTGAAGTTGGCTGGCTATATTGTGCAGTCTCTCTGATTCTCTCTCACCACAGGAACTTGCTGGAACAAGGATACGCTTGTGAGATAACATACCGGACGTAGGACTAAAAGCGAACACTCTTGTGCTTATTGCTTACGAATGGTTAAGGCTCTATATGTCCCAAATTTGTCAAATCGTCCTCACGAATATTTAAAACTAGAGCTTTGAGAACGCATAATTAACAATAACTTTTTATGTATAATAATAATTTACAATTTTTTAGGTAAGTTTGGTACTCGAAACACACTTAAATAAACATGCCTTGATAGAAAAAATCGTAAACTTTCACAAAAACACAGTTGATTTTTCGATTGTGCGGTCGATTGTGCTCCAACACACAAAATTTGTGTGTTGGTACACACAAAAGTAAATAAAAATATATCACTATTTTTGCAGAGATACATCCAAAGCGTGCGAACGTGCAAATATAATGATAATATATTTTCATTTATTTCTTAAAAAGCAAATGTTTGGTTTAAAACAACTGAACTGATACTTAATTCAAAGGATTTCTTGGGATTACCCATATTTCTTTATGTAACTTTACCCGTGCTGGTCCGGGCTCCTTTTCAGAATAGACTATCTGGCTTCCTGCCTGCAGGTCGTAAAAGACGAGCATAGTCAACGTCAACGTCACTAACACCCTGACATACTACTAGGTGGTAGAGTTTCGCAGCGATTCGCCCGGATTGATACCACCGCCTTACCTATTCCTGCCACTATAACGTCCAATGCTTGCCGTTGACGTATTCTGGTTCAGAGAGTGAGGTAGCCGGTAAACTTACTTTTGCCCGAGGCCTAATGTGGTTGGCCACACACCATTACCACCTTTGGTGTCTCTAGGCGGTGTGAATTTCTTACCATCAGGAAATCCGTCTGCTTGTTTGCTTTCCATTATCATAAAAAAATGTAAATATATCTTCAATAGAAACTAATGCAATTCTTTCCAGAGAAGGGAACGTCAAAGAGTGTGTTTTTGTGAAAGTTAATGATTTTTTTTATTGTCTCAAATTTATTTAGTCGTGTTTCGATTTCCAAACTTACCTAAAAGAATTTTATAAGTTATCAGTACACATTAAAAGTTACTGTTAATTATTCGTTATCAAATATTTAGTTTTAGATACTCGTCGGGACGATTTTCCGTTTTTGGGACTTATATCGCCTTAATTGGGGCGTTAGTGCAAGTTTCAAGTGATTCTTTACCTTTCTCAGTTGCGCAAAATTTCAGCTATCCAACTAGTATTTGCTTATGATTTTCCCTTAAGAAGTGGACTTCCAAAAACTTTCAAAGGATGTCTACTTCTTAGCTTGTTTTTTGTTAAATTTAAGCAATATTTTTGGTTGCTGTTATATTGATATTTGTGGTTTACTCACGTTTTCAGGTTTGACCTTATTTCTATAACTTGTTTTGTCAGTTAAGTGTAAAATTTCTAATTATATGTTTTTACTAGCTGCTACCTGCGGCTTCGCCCGCGTTTTCACAGAAACCCGGTGTGCGATCGGGATTAAAAATAGCCTATATGTTAATCCAGGTCACAATCTTTCTGTCTTGCAAATTTCAGACAAATCCGTTCAGCCATTCGAGCGTGAAAGAGTAACAAACATCCATACATCCATACTTACAAACTTTCGCATTTATAATATTAATAGGATAGGATATGTAGTGACCAAACCGCTCCCCTGATGGTAAGAGCCAACCACGGTAAGAGATAAACGCCGTAATGCAGAACAGTCGAGTTCTACCTACCCTACTTCAGATCCAAATACTACAATTTTAAAAACCAATTTAATAAAAATAGTAATATAGTAAAAATAGTAAAACAGGCAAGTTGCTTTAAGCTTTGGGTTCTATTTGGTTAGGTATGTGTTAAATGTATTTAAGTATGGTCTATCGTTAATTATTATTCTCATAATCATGTTGTTAAATTCATAAAAAGATTTTGATATACTTGAAATTTTCACCAAGACCACAGAAGTAAAGGTTTAGTCACACACAAGTGTTCGCGTATTATGTAAGTACCACTATACCTATTTTTTGTCGTAGGTTACCTATGTGCGCGAGGTCGGAGGCGAGTTTCCTAGCTTCCTCCGCAAGCGGTGCCAAGTCTCGAGCTTGTTCTCTCGCAGCGGCTACTAATGCTCTTTCTAGTTCTGACGCTGCTCCCGTCGCCCCCGCACACGCACTTTCTAACCCAGCACCACTACCTCCTTGCTCCTCCTATAATACGATACATGCTTTCAAACAGTGCTACATAGGTAAACCTATCTGAAATGAAAATATCCTTACTAAGCTCACAGCAACAGCGACTAGCCTTTCCAATTCATATGCTATCCTTTCAGCTAACATAAGTATCCTTTGTCTATGTTCATGTGAGGTATATGCTGAGTCTGTGAAGTCATGTGTTCTCTCTACTAAGGCTCTTAACGTCGATGCTAGTGCTCTTCTTCTTGAGGAATCTGCTCCACCTCGTGCCCGTGCCGCTCTCACTTGTGATGATAGACCCCGCAGCGCCCCAAGAGCTGTCCCCGCTTCCCACTGAGCAGCCTGGAGACAGTTCAGAAACTCAGTTCAAAAGATCAATTACAACTCGCTTAATGCTGCAAAGCTATTTGGTTGCATTTTTCCACTACATCTGTGATAGAATATTTGCAATGATTCAAAAGTGATTGACTATAAAATTGAGTGCTTCTATTACCAGTTTGATCACTATATAAGGTACTTGCGCCTAAGATGGGCATGTTCTTAAAATGGCCCATTTTCAATATACTGTATTTTTTGAAGTTTCAAAGAGTTTAAATTACTACTATGTTCCGTAGGTAGGTAACTTTAAAAAATGAAAAAATATTGCAAATGGGCCATCTTAAGAACTGGTCTGTCTTAGGCGCAAGTACCTTACTGATACTCATTTTGTTTTTGGCAGAAGCGACGTGAACATTGTATGGGCGAAACCTAATGAGTTTAAATTAACAATGGTGGTAATTCTGGTAAACATCAACTAAAATTGTTTTAGGTACGTTCAATTCGTAAGAAAAAACTGTACACTCTGCTGGAATGCGACCCCTCTCCCATTACCCCGCGCGGCACCCGCATTCGCCGCAAGCGCTCAGTAGCGAAAGCATCTTTGTTACTGTTATCAAACCGATCTTTCATCTACTTAAAAATTATTAAAGAATGAAAAATGATAGATGAAAATGACAAATGACGTCACAACATGAGCTGCACACTAAATTCCTACGAGTTTTATACTACATTTTTCCAATGAAACAAAAAGAAAAGAGTTGTAACATTTAAGACATGTTGACGTTTACAAAGGAATATATTAAAAGTCTATAGAAATGTCTTGTACAAAATAATCTGACAACATTATTAAACGTGTTTTGTCTCTTTCTATTTCATTGAAAAAAGATAGCGATAACGTAAAATTAGTTTAGTAGATGCGCTACAAAATTACCACTATTGTCAATAAACTAACCTTTTATTAATATATTGTGATCTAGGTACTGTTTCTATGTTTTATGTGTAGAAATAAGCTATTATAAATATGATACTGACTGTAGTAGGAGCGCATTGTTGAATACATCCTACAAGCTTTTTTGCTTAAAAATCTAAATCTAATATTAATTATAAATTTAAAAAAATTAAGCGAAGCCTTTTGCTTAAAGCAAAGATTAGCGTGTTTAGTAATTTAACGTTTTCAGTAACAGTTTTTACAACATTAATAGTGCTCGTATTTTGAAAATTAATTATTCCTTATACTGTACATTAAAAACTGTAATAGTTAATATAAGGAAGAATCAAAGCAAGGACTTTTTCTTTCAATATAAAGAGTACATTCATATATGTCGCAGGTAGTGTGGATGATTTAGTTTAGAAATAGGAGAAATGTTTTAAAATCTTAATGTTTTAAATTCCCCGTGTTGGTCTGGGCTCCTTTGCAAAATAGACCATCTGCCTTTCTTGCCAGGCAGCTCGTAAAAGGCGAGCATAGGCTTATCATCACTAACACCGTGACATCTGACTAGGTGCTAGAGTTTCGCAGCGACTCGCCCGGATTGGTACCACCGCCTTACCTATTCCTGCCGCCATAACGTCATGACGTGTTCCGGTTCAAAGGGTAAGGTAGCCGGTAAACTTACTTTTGCTCGAGGCCTAACATCCTGACCTCATGTTGGCAACGCACCATTACCATCTTTGGTGTCTCTAGGCGGCGTGAATTTTTTACCATCAGGAAATCCGTCTGCTTGTTTGCCTTCTTATAACATATTTTTTTTTTATTAAAAACGACTATTTAAGGGTGTCTGGCAGAGATAGCGAAATTATCTCTGAAGCGATAAGACCGCCATTGTGCACATAAGTTAGATGTTATAAGTGAAAGAGTGTGTATTATTTTTTTTTGGTGCATAAAAAAGTGTGTTCCTTCATTCACTATTTCATTAAAAACGATAAATTTATATTGAGGACTAGATTAATAAATAAAGCGTTTTTATTTTTTAAGTTTGTAGATTTAATTTTATAGTTCATAGATGTATTTTTATCTGCAATCAAGAAATTTTAACCAGTAGGTATTGGTTTTAATGAGAAGAAGAATAAGACAAAAAAATTAGTTTGGCTTACGGTGACAATGTTCTAAAGAGATCTTTTAATACTTATTTTTCTTTGATTTCTATTTGCTATGTTGGTTCGAGTGCACGGTATTTGCACTAAGTACTACAATGCACATAAACTATATCTAAAGTGGTTAAAAGTTAGACAAAAAAGAACAACAGATAAAATTAATTCTATAGCAATGTTGATTACAAAATTAATTGAAAACATGTATGTAAATGTGTATCAATTAACATCTTCTACTAACAAATTACATTTTTTACAAATTTATCTAACCCCAAAGTAAGCAAATAATATGCCTGTGTTATGGGCATTAGTCAACATAATACGTAGATAATGGAACAAATTTAATAATGCCCAAATCTGGAAATACAGAAATGCCTGTCCCCGTCTGGAATCGAAATCAAGTCTCACGGTTGAACGGTGGAGTTAGGCGTGTACAGTAACTCCTCGGCCAACGAGGCAGTCAACCGACTTGATGACATAAAACTTATATTTCCAATCTGTATTCCATCACCAACTATGTAACCAAAAGTTATTTAAAAAGTCAAAATACACTTTTTCGGGTTCCGGAGCATTATTTCAATATGTTTTAAATTATATTTCATTCAAATTTACATTCATTTTTATTAAGAAGTTAATAACAGTTTAAAATTATCTATAATTATTATGCTAGAATAATAACAACATGGAATTTAATTTTAAATAAAATAAATCATGGCAATTGAAATAAAACAAAATTTAATCCAAGTAAGCGATCATCCAAATAAACAATAAATTACTAATAATAGTGTTAGTACTCAACATATTTCAATCATAATAATAGTGTGTCTAATAACTGCTACCTGCGACATTAGGTACCTCATATATCTGAAAAAGTGAAAAAGCACTCATCTACCTACATTTGTAGCTTATACCTGCCGATGACTATCCGAGTAAGGTTGCAACTACAAAAAAAAGTGTCCTTTACGTTTTGTACGGAAAAGGGAAGTCCATATCGCCATTCATAAGTAAACTATTATAAATTAAAATAAATTTAAGGAAATGTTACTTTACTTAAGTAATACTATATACTTACATGAGTGTCCTGTCCAAGTTGAAATATGTATAAGTAAAACGTAACATTACTTATCGTATAAATATTTTACGACTAATTAAAAAATCATAAAATTCAAAAACTAAATATTCTGTTATAACAGATATTAGTAACTATAATTTCATAGTCTTTAGTCAAGAAAGAAATTGATTTCATATAAATAACGGGGTTTTAGTGCCACCGAGAAAAAAGATGGTCGTAGGTTTTTTGTATATTTTTTATTTTGTGTACATATTTTACTCAGCACCTAACATGACTTTTTATGACGACTAGTGGCAGCGATTTGACTTGGGAAATTTGATAAAATTTTGAACTTGCCTAATGCCAAATGCCCACTCCAAAAAAACGAAGCAATGATTCAATATGTTTATTTGATATCTTGCATTTAGACTGACAATTAAATAAATAAAGACCAACGATATATTAATACACACTTTTTATATAAGGTTGTACTTTTCCACAATACGATGAAGTGTAGATAAGTTGCAGATTGGACGATAGGATAGCCGGTAGACTTTCGAATCCCTTTATCGTCTTTATTCTCTATATTATATCTCTATATACGGTTGTCTCTAACCATTAGGAGAGTCGTGTGCGTATTCTCTATATTACCACATAAACTAAATAAATAAAATACGCACAAGGATTATAAAATATGTAGGTACACATTAGATATCCATCAAGTGCTGACGATGAAAACAAGCTTCTAGTTACTAAGTTCATAAACATTTATATGTAATAAATCAACATTTGATTGCAATATTTATAAGTTGATTTATGAGTTGCCGAGTTATAAATATCTAATAATGCAAGGTACAGATCAAGCGAAGAAAAATAAATTACCATAAACGTTTCAATGTAAAAAGTCGCATCATAAGTTGCTAAAATGAGTTGTCGATATACTATAATGATCTAATAATACTACGTATAGACTAAAGCCTCATTATTGCTATAATGAGTTGTCGATATACAATGGTCTAATAATACTAAATATAGAGCAAAGTCGCATCATAAGTTGCTATAATGAGTTGTCGATATAATATAATGATCTAATAATACTAGCTATAGAACAAAGTTTTGTCATAAGTTACTTTAATGAGTTGTTGATTTATAATGGTTTAATAATACTAGACATAGACCAAAGTCGCATCATAAGTTGCTATAATGAGTTGTCAATATACTATAATGATCTAATAATACTACGTATAGACTAAAGCCTCATCATAAGTTGCTATAATGAGTTGTCGATATATAATGGTCTAATAATACTAAATATAGAGCAAAGTCGCATCATAAGTTGCTATAATGAGTGGTCGATATAATATAATGATCTAATAATACTGGGTATAGAACAAAGTTTTGTCATAAGTTACTTTAATGAGTTGTAGATTTATAATGGTTTATTAGTACCAGGTATAGACTAAAGTTACGTCATAAGTTACTCTAATGAGTTGTCGAAATGTAACGGTCTAATAATACCAGGTATGGAAAAAGCAAAGGACAACAAATGAGCGCGTTATTTTTCGACATCAGATAATAATTAAATAACCAGATAAATTACCAACCGAATAAAAAATAGTCATTACAAATTTAGGATTTCTTTTATTTAAATGCTAGTACTTGACTTTATTAGTTGGACCTATGGTTGGACAGGTTTAAAAGTGCCTGGTATTTAGGGTTTGTTATGAACTGAGATACGAACAGGGGCTGATTATGTAACTCAGTTACCAACTCAAAATGGATGAGTGTACATCGAATCGCTGTCGAATGACGTGTTTTGTATTTGCTATCTCCAGTGACCAACAGAAATACAATAGAGATAGCAAACACAAATGACGTCATTTGATGTACACTTTTACAGTTTGAGTTGACAACTGAGATACATAATCACCCCCCAGGTCACTATAAAGAAACGCTTTTTTTAATAGATGACATTTAATAGGTTTAATCAGAACGAACGAATCTAGCACGAATAAACCGAAAAGTATTTAAAAAAATATTTTAGAATTAAAAAAAACCTAAAATGAATAATTCAATCCAATTCTATATTTTATTTTATTAAAAAAATCATCTCCGAGAAAAGTTTGCATTTACCTCCGAAGTAAAAGCAACGAACGCCATAGACCCGACCCAACTTTGAAAATTCATTCCGTTTGGCACGATTGAGAAGGAAAATGGCCATGTACTGCACTATAAGCCCATCAGTCGCTTTCTTTTGCTTGATCTGTACTTGGTATAAAATGTTACACAAATCAATAATAGCTCGCTTTCTTAAAAAGCAAAATGTCGCTGGATATCGCCATATGTACCCTACATATGGACCTTAAAAAAATAAATGAAGAGATTTGAAATTGAGACATTGAAAAGAACCAAAAGTTTTGTACCCAGAACGTATCCTATTAATATTATAAATGCGAAAGTTTGTAAGTATGTATGTATGGATGTTTGCTACTCTTTCACGCTCGAATGGCTGAACGGATTTGTCTGAAATTTGGAAGACAGATAGATTGTGACCTGGATTAACATATAGGCTATTTTAAATCCCGATCGCACACCGGGTTTCTGTGAAAACGCGGGCGAAGCCGCAGGTAGCAGCTAGTTTAGAATACAAATTGAATGTTGATTTAAAATACAATACACACACATGGAAAACTAATACGATTGAAACATCGTGGCACATTCTTTTGAATAAATTCAAATCCTCGAAGCTTTTAGATAAAATTTGATTTAGAATACAAATTGAACCTTGACCCCGTGTTGGTCCGGGCTCCTTCGCAGAACAGACCATCTGCATTCCTGCCAGGCAGCTCGTAAAAGACCAGCATAGGCCTAACTTCACTAACACCGTGACATCCTATTAGGTGGTAGAGTTTTGCAACGACTCGCCCGGATTGGTACCACCGCCTTACCTATTCCTGTCGCCATAAGGTCCAACGCTTGCCGTTGACGTGTTCCAGTTCGGATGGCAAGGTAGCCGGTAAACTTACTTTTGCTCGAGGCCTAACATCCCGGCCTCAGGTTGGCAACGCACCATTACCACCTTTGGTGTCTCTAGGCGGCGTGAATTTCGTACTATCAGGAAATCCGTCTGCTTGTTTGCCTTCCATTATTATAAGAAATATACAATACACGTACACAGGAAACTAAAACGATTGTAACATCGTGGCACATTCTTTTGAATAAATCCTCGAAGCTAAATGCTAAAGACTTTTTCATAAATCATGGAAAATATACAGTTGTACGGTAAATTATATTTTGTAAAGTTACGGAAGAGAAAATTGTAAACGGATTCTTCATTCAAGCTTTCATTTAATAAATCCAAGCGAAATTTTATCTTAAAATTCATGGAATATATAAGTTGAAATAACAGAAACAAGGAGCGTTAGACGTTTTTATCTTTCTCTTTAAATTAAAATGTCTTAAACATGGAATGTTGTTTTTGTCTGTAGAAAATTTAGTTAGCCTTTTTAAAGAGATAAAAATTGTTATTTTCATTTTTAACTAGCTGTAGCCCGCGGCGTTGCAAGAGTGGTTAATGGTCCCACAGAAACATTTCGGGTTAAAAACTATCCTACGTGTTAATCCAAGTTACCCTTTATGTGTTTAACAAATAAATATCTTATATCACCATCCAGCATCTCTACGCAAAAAAATGTAAATATACTACACTATCAATTCCTTGTTAAAAAACATACAAATACACTTTCGAACTTTGAAATATTATAACGATTTGGGTTTGATAAAGATCGGCGTAATTTGTTTGACGTCGAAACGTTTTCTATCAAATTGGCAGCATTCCGATAGTAATAGAGATGGACAGGTTTACGTGTTGCGAGGAAATGAGGGGCTATAAAAGGTAGTTTTCAAGTCACGCCTGTCGCCTTTCTGGTTTCCGACCTAGTTAAAGTCGGTTAGTTCACTTTACGTCTGATTTTGCAGTATTCTAATGAAATGCAATTAAATCAAACGAAATGAAACGATGAAACGAAATGAACGACAAGAATAGAAAATATTCAATCTCTAGATGTTTCCTACTTCCATATCCATGTAGCAAAGTAATCAAGCACTTTCTCAGAAATACGTTTAAAGTATCTTCACGCCCATATCCCCGAAGAGGTAGGCAGAGGTACAACCAAGGCACCCACGACTAGCCGAAGATACTAAGTCCCACAATGTGATAGGTGGCAAGCCTATCGCCAACCGGGCACAATTCCAATCCCGACCAACATTTTTTCATTAGAAAATTAGAAAAATCCAATTTTCTTTTTTGTTGGCCGACCCGGGATTCGAACCCGGGACCTCATGCAGTCAAGTCCAACACCCGGACCGCTAGACCACATAGGCGATAATACGTTTAGAGAAATAAAAAGTAGCTTTGGTCTCTCTCTCTCTCACACACACACACACAAAATTATACCCATAACATTAATTAAACTAGTGTGGATATCAACACATTCAAGATAAGGTACAATTTTCTAAAATATTTTCAATTGTATATTTTTAGGTTTCAATTCTTTTACAAATACATAATTAACAACTATTGAAAATAGTAAACTTGTCATAAAATATATCACCGTACACCCGCGCGTTTTTTTTCAATCACTCAATTTCTATTTGAACCTATAGAAAACTACATAAGACATTATAGTTTGATTAGATATAATACATAGAAGCGTCTGTTTTAGTTTTTAAACTATTATTTGTTTTAAGGTCAACTTATGTAAACTACACACATATGGTCAAGTTATACATTCAAGTATGGTGGTAATATTGTAGTGCATTTACTAAACTCACTTTAAGTTATTGCTATCGCCGATGTTTAATTTACTACTCGGAAAACGTTAATCAAAAATTTGACAACTCCAGACTAACGTAATATGTCTAAAATGTTCCATCTCTTTTGTTTTTGTTTCATTTGAAAGAGATAGCATGCATCTAAAATACGTTTAATTTGTGAACAACAGAATTGCCCTGGTGGTGTTTTGCTAACAATAAACCCCAGTACAGGCTCACGGAGATCAATATCAGATTGTCTGCGTCACATAATTAATGACTGTGTTGGCTTATGTTACTGCTGACCTAAATTTAAACAGCTTTGCATCCAATAAAAGTACATACATCCTTGTGAAAAGTATAACATTACTGCCATTGTGACCAGATTTATTACCTACAGGTCGTTAAGCTGACACAAATGGTTTCATTGGTTGGACTATGTCAGATTAAACTTGATGATATGTGGCTTGGAAATTCCACAACTGCAGTTCAGGAATATAATAGTGAATAGTCTTCGCTATATCGTAATATCGACTCGTATACCTATGCAAATAATAACAAGTAAACATAATAATAGTATTCTATGTTGTCATAATAGGAAGGATAATTAGAAAAAAGTTTATCAATATATGATATGTAATTAATTTATAGTGATAAAATTATAACGTTTAGCTCAAATAATTTATTCAACTTTAAATTTAATTTAAATTTTGACTAAACTGACAATACAAAATTGAGTTGAAATATTGTTAAAAACAGTTAAGGTCAACTTACGTCATTTAGCGTCTATATCAAGTGTTTTTTACTTATCTATATTTTTGTTTTCACAGAAAAAAGTACAACAAAAGTTTTATCGAAAATGATGTATCACAATTCTAGTTCAATATTTAAAATGCGAAAGTGTTTGTTTGTCCTATGCTTAAGTCGCAACAGAGTGGAAATAGTCAAGAGGCTGGAGAGTGTATAGGCTACTTTTTATCCCCACATATAAACAGATTCCCGTGGTAGAGCTAAAAAGAGAAAATACAAAGGAGTAGAGAGAGTGAGATGTAATATTATAGTAGTAATACTACTATGTAATGTAAATAACGTTAAAATAAAAGGTAGTATTTTTAATAAATATTTTTTAATACGTAGTTAACTAAAATAGCTAAAGAGGAAAGTGTATTGGTTTTTATTTCCCTATCGTTAAGAAAAAATGTCTACTTTCAAGTTTTGTGGCTTAGATTGAGCAAAGTCAGCGAGTCTGAACTTTTTTAAGTGTTGGTTTTGGCCATAGCAAAGTACTGGATTTATTTAAGTAGACGTATTAAAAATGTTGCAAAAGCGAACGTGTGGTAAATACTTTAGCCTTAGTCTTTTTTTTTATTGTAGATACTAGTAAGTAGTAATTTGTATAAATACACTTCTTACTTTTCAGCAAGATCTTTATCTAACGACGACTCCGAAGAAGTCGAATTTGTTAAAGGCTCTACTATTAAACTATTACTTAAACAAAGGTTGGAATTTTAATGCAAAAAAAATTAAGTAGTATTAACATTGGGTATTTTAAAGTTTGCTAAGGTTTACTTGCACGTTCCTGTATTAAATGTCTCAGTTCTGAGGTTTGAGTCAGCTTCTAGCTAGTGTTAAATCACTTGATATGTAGCAGTTTACGGCCACACTCAGAGATATCAATAATGTTTAAATCAATCATTAATATATTATGTCGACTATTGTAAATACAAAAATGTGACTTAATGACTGATTAAATGTTTCTGTGTAAGGACATAGATAATTACTAAACCTAATTATTTTTAAACTAGGAACGTGCATACAGCCTGTAGTAATGCAAATTGAATTAAGAGCTGTATTTGTAAATTTAGAAAGTTTTGATGCCAATTATCTGTGGTCTAACGGTCCAGGTGTTGGACTTGACTTCATGAGGTCCTAGGTTCGGTTCCCGGGTCGGGCAACAATAAGAGAATGTGGATTTCAAATTTTCTAATAGAAAATGTTGCTTTGAATATGCCCAGTTGGCGATAAACTTGCTACCTATCGCATTGTGGGACTTAGTGTCTTCGCCTAGTCGTGGGTCCCATGTGGTTGGGTGGCCCGGGTTGTGCCTCTGCACACCTCTTCAGGGATATGGACGAAATCAATATTTGAAATATAATTTATCAAATAATGTTTATTTACATATCTTAAATTTTTACTACTTTTTTTTTAAATTTTTATTATAATTGGGTCACACTTTGCTGAAGCTGCTGATTTGTAATTTTACTTACGCTTCGTTTAGTAAATTATTTGTAAAGTGATTGTTACTTTACAAAAATTGTAAGTGTAAATTTCACTTAAATTACATTTTGATTTAGGAAGTATTTGAAGCAAGAAATTACCAACCTCTTGAGTGGTCTCTTCTTGTCCAGGTAGTCCATCTCTTACGACGTAATGTATTAGGTCCATGGCTCGTCGCATCTGGCAGAAGACCGTGTCCCGATTTTCCCGCGCTGACGCACTACTCGGATGTCGCAGGCAAGTCTGCAACAAAATGTTTATGATTTTATGACAATTACCTAGTACCTGGTATGCTATTTCAACCAATAGCTGTCTTCAAGTTAAATAAAATATATAAAAGAAAGTAGTGTTAGTATTGCTATTTATAACTCAAGAACGGCTGAATCGATTAGGCTGAAAATTGGTAGGGAGGTAGCTTAGATCTAGGAGAAGGACATAGGATATTTTTTATCTTTGATTGTGATTCTGATCCTGATCCTTCTGATCCTGATTGTCTTCCTGATCGCTTTTGTGGTCTAGCTGTCCAGGTGTTGGACTTGACTACATTAGGTCCCGGGTTCGATTCCCGGGTCCGGCAACAAAATGAAAATGTGTTTTTTTTTCAATTTCAAAATGTTGCTTCAAAATTGGATATGTGCCCGGTTGGCGATTTGCTTACTACCTATCACATTGTGGGACTTCGTGTCTTCGACTAGTTGTGGGTACCCTAGTTGTGCCTCTGCCTACGTTTTAGAGGATATGGGCGTGAAGATACTTTTTACTCCCATTGTGAGGAAACTGGAAAATACAACATTTTAATTTTTCCCATACAAACTTAAATGGTGGAACGAAGTTTGCCGGAGTAGCTAGCAAAATATTTAAAAGAAAGTCATGTTAGTTATACTATTTATAAGTCAAGAACGGCACAATCGATTCGGCTGAACATTGATAAAGAGGTAGCTTAGAACCAGGAGACGGACATAGGATACTTTTTATTCCATACGACTGTGAGGAAACTAAAAAAAACATCATTAAATCTTTCCCATACAAACGGGTGGAACGAAGTTCGCCGGGGCCGCTAGTTTAAAATGTTGACTGATATGGAGATGTGATCACCCCATCGCCTGCTTATGGTCAGCTGGCTTTTTTACGTTAAGATATTATGACAATGCTACTTTCCGTTAAATAATAATTCTCAAATTTACTAGGTACATAAAGTTAAAATACTACTAGAGGTTACACTTCTAACAAAGACCAGATATCAATTTCCAAATATTTCTGAAATACTCTAGTGTACCGGTCTATCTTTCTTTTTGTCTTTTCCAAATATTGCTGACTCAGTCTTATATATCGACCTCTCTTTCTGAAAGTATTATGATGTCAATTAACCATGTCTAAATGAAAGAGAGGCCGTTACACTAGAGAGAGTCAGCAATATTTGGAATTTAACATCAGATCTTTGTTAGGAGTGTTACCTCCAGCAGTATTGCTTAATGATATGCTGTTATGATAAACTGACGATTTTATGACGTCAACTTGAATCAATCCTGGAATAGCCAGACACTCTTTTCTAAAACTATAACATTTACAACATTCAAGGTCAAAGTGCAAGCAGTTCCAAGTAGAAAGTGGCTTGTTTGGGACCGCTCCAAAAAGCACAATTGGCACTGAAGATATAGGTTAATACAAGACTGAAAAGAAATTCTGTCCCGTATTACTTCCCTCGTTGTTTTATTTTATTCTGCTGACATTGCGTTTTGATTCTGCCTTATGTCTATTTCTTGTCCCTAATATCCTTAGGTAATTGTTATAAAATGTCTACGTTTAGTGATTTTAATTTTTTTAGTTAAACATCTTGTATCTTTTACTGTAAGGAATAAGCAGGGGCAGATCTCCAAGCGACAATTGTATTGCAAAAACGCTATCTCATGGCCATTTTAGATCACAGCGATCCTACCGGCTAGCTTTTAGTCCGAGTACTGACGCTATGGTATATGGCCAATATTAATAACCTATCTAAGTTATTTATATCGTCTTTATGGTTTAGCGGTCCGGCGTTGGGCTTGACTTTTTGAGGTCCTGGGTTCGATCCCCGGGTCGGGCACCAAAAAAATTTGAAATTTGAAATTTTCTAATAAAAATAATGTTGCCCGGGATTGGATATGTGCCCGGTAGGCGATAAGCTTGCCACCTATCATATTGCGGGATTTAGTGTCTCGGCTAGTCGTGGGTGCTCTGGTTGTTTCTTTGCCTATCTCTTCGGGGATGTGGGTGTGAAGATACTTTTTTTATCTAAGACAAGAAACCGTGATATTTAAGATCAATTGCGAGGTAACAACTGTTATTTTTCAACAATTAACAAAAAACAGTAATGTACCACCAAATTATAACTGATAGCACAGAAGCAAAAAACTAGCAAACTCAATTACAGCTAGTAATAAACCATTAACTATTACAACTTACGAACCGAAACACGATACTTTAATACTCACGTATTAAAGTTAAATAGCATAAAAAAACGTTATATGTATTTTCTAAAATTTTAAACTAACCGTCACTTACACCGTGACATCTTATTAGGTGGTAGAGATTCGCCCAAGTTGGCACCACAGCCTTATTTATTTTTGCGGCTATAACATCTGTGCTTGCCGTTGACGTGTTCCGGTTGGAGGATAATAGCAGGTTAATTTACTTTTGCTCAAAGCCAAACATGCCGGCCTCAGGTTGGCAACGCATCATCACCACCTTTGATATCTCTAGGTGCGTCTTGGTGTCAGGAAATCCGGCTACTAGTTTGCCTTCCAAAATCATAAAAGAATCGTAAGCTTCATATTTTATTTTGAATAAATTTTCATTAGAACCGGATTAAAAAAAAACGAAACAAACTATTACGAATACAAAGTATAACGTATACAAAATATTCTTCAACTTGGGAGAAATCTATAAAACGTGAATGAGAAAATAACCCACGACCTTTTGAAATAACCCACGGAAAAGGTCACGGATATAAAATTTCAGTTCTGAAAAAGTTTGAGAGTTGGCAAGCACCTACACACCTGTTACTATGACAGACAGTATCTGTCTGCTATAAATATTATATTTCATTGTTTCAATTAGACCAACAGGTAGCCTTGTACCTTGCCAAAAACTGTTTCCTTTTTGTAAATTAAATATAGTATTTCAATAAACAAACACAGATGGAATTAAGATTATCCATTGGCATGAAACCCGACTAGTATTTTTAACTAAAATGCATAATCTGTGGTTAGCGGTCCGGTGGCCGACTTCACTTCTTGAGATCCCAGCCAACACAAAGGGGTATTTTCATTTTTTTTAATAAAATGACGTTGCCTAGGACGGATATGTGCGATTGACTATAGGCTTGCCATCTATCACTTTATAAGACTTAGTACCTTAACCTAGCCGTGGGTACTGTGTATTGCAATTGGAGTCCGATTTCAAAGTTTTACTGCGTTTAGCGTCTAGAATCAAAAAGTTTTCAGCTTTCAATTGTAGCAAAATAAAAATATGACGTTGCGGTATTTAACTAAGTAAGAATTTAAGAAGCGAAGCATTAAGGTAGATTATTCATGTGTTAGAACGATTTATGGCTCGCTCAAAGGAAAGGCGTACCGTAATGCGGATTTCTCCTTTCGCGAAAGTATATGAATGGTTGAATACAGAAATATATCTTGGCTGTATAATTCTTACATCAAAAAATAATATGATTTTGGATATTTTAAAAGCATTTTTTAAATCATAATGACGTTTTAATATTCAACTAGCGAGGAGAATATTTTAAAGTTTATCCAATCGTTCTAGTGTAAAAATATTCATACTCAACTTAAATCTTTACTTCTTTTACTTATATACTTACGCTACTTTTGATGGTATATTTGTACTTTTGTCTTGTAGCGGACTATAGTATGTTTAAAGAAATAACAAAAACATCTTCAAAAGCTTTGTTAAAAAAATTGTGGCACTAATTTTACAAGTATTAAGTAACTAAGTGATATAAGATCATCTTCACACTCATATTTACAAAAGTAGGCAGAGACATAACAGGGCACCCAAGACTAGTCAAAAACATTAAGTCCCACAATGTGGCAGGCATATCGCCAGCCGGGTACAAATCCAATCCCGGACAATATTGACAATGTTTTTTTCAAATTTCTAATGTAACATATTAAAAAAACATGTTTTTTTTTGTTGTCTGACCCGGGGATCGAACCCGGAAACTCATGGAGTCAAGTCTAACACCGGACCTCTACATCACATAAGCAATTATATTGGACTTAAAATAAATTCAACTATATTGAAAAAATATTAAAAACGCTACTGTGGCTACTGTCTACGATATGACGCTACGAAATCGTAGACGTCATAGCACCAATTTGCTACAATTAAACAACTACGACTGGTTTTAAGAGCTTTACATAATTTAGTTTAAAAATTGTCATATTTTGTAGTATATGTTGTATTTTAAATGATTAACTTTAATCGAACCCACCTCTACCTAAAAGTAGATACATTCTCATCAACAGGATAGGAAAAGCTGTCTGTTCGATTAGTAACACACCATAGAACTTTAATTGACTGCTACAAGTCTACATATTTATTATACTTTCCAAAGAATCACATGTCATCTTAGGACTTTTAGATTTTACTGCTGCTTTGACATCCATAGTTGATAGTACTTGCATAAAATTAGTTTATTTTTAGGATTAAGATTTCTTACGATTTATTTAGATTCCTTATATGTCCAGAGAATATGAAACTTTTTTAAAGCTGCTATGCTCTTACCTTAAAACTAAGATTGTATTGATGTATCATAAATGCGGGAAAAGCTAGATAGGTTTGTAGGAGTCCTAACACTTGAAACTCTATACTCTTTGCCCCCCGTGCAAGGAACTTGGCATGAAGGTATTTATGTAAAATTGTATTGCAATTATTAAAAGTATTTTTATCAATTTTATGGAATGAATGATTTAAATGAGGACCAGCTATGTATTTTGCGACTCAGAAACATATAACATATCGTGGTAAAGGTAGCTCCAGGTAAGATTATGTGGCTTAGCCATGTGAATATGCCGTACATTTGTATGTTCAATGTGGAAATGGCATGTATAAACGTGGTTGGGCCGTAATATCCTGTCTCTGGAACGTTGCTACGGTTAGACCTATTTGAAATTGTAATAGCTATTGCATATGGTGCTCGGAAGCAAACTATGTTTTGATTTATAGAACATATTAGTGGTTGACTGATATATAAAACAAGGTAATCATAATAATAATCGAATATTGATATCTAACATGACATGAACGTGTAAAGGATTAGATTGACAATGCCTGCATAAATGTCAGACATTGGAGTTTTCACGATTTTGTTTCAGATTTTTAAGGTTTTAAACACTGGCCACTAGCAGTATTATTAATAAAACTGGACTAAAGTGGAAGTAAAATTAAGTTATATATTTATTTTACACTTTATTGTACACGTAATAGAGAATTGACAGTGAGAAAATACAAATATAAATATTGTACAAAAGGCGAGCTTATCTCAATAAAAAAAGTTAATAAAATAATAGTAATAATAAAATCTATTTTGCACCAGAATATTTCAGGCTCTCCCTAAACAAAACTTAAGAAAACTATTCAAATTGATAACATAGAATTGAAATTAAATGAACTTTAACTTATAACCAACTAATCTAAATCTTAAGGATAACAAAGAAGAATCTGTTTATATAGGTACATTAGAAGCACTTATAATATTTGGAAGGATTGGATACTAAACTATTTGTATTTATATTTGTATTCCTGTATTTGTTTCTAACCGACTAGGAAAAAAGGACGAAGTTCTTTATTCGACTATATTTTTTTGGTCCCATGATTCTCTTTTAGAAATGTAGGTCATGATTCAGAGGTGGTCTCATATTAGTATTATAATGATCCGACTAGTAGTTTCTTAAATTTCACTTATTAAGTTTAAAAATTTATTTGAGACCATTTCGGAACCATTTGCTATTTTGAAAAAAGAATTTACGAACCGCGAAGTGATACCCAATGATTTATAGCAATTAATTATAGTAATTTGCTTATACCTAAATAAATGTAATAACATTGACAATGTGGAGAAAAATATAGAGACAAACGAGAGTGAGAAAATACAAACTAAAAATATTAGTAATAATTAGAAAATGGTTTTGTCTATGTTTAGTTTATGAGTAAAATTCATGTTGATAATTGTTGAATTATGTACATTTATTTAAATTATTTTCCTAAAAATCTTTTTATTCTAGATTTCATGTCTGACATAGAAAAAAATACATAAACACTCGTTAAGACAGAAACAGAGACCGATGCGTGGTAGGTAGAGGGGTCAAATGCTAATTGAATGCGTCGGCAATTGCTAATTGAATTTCAACAAATTGAAGTTCACCGGGTCGGCTAATGTATGATAAAAGACAAGAGTATGTCGCGTATCATTAATTAAAAATAACGTTTTGATGTATTTTCGAGGTGGTCTTAAAAGTAAGAAAGAATATATTAATTTCACATCGGCCTCACAAAGATTCTTGTGACGACTCTATATAAATCTAAAATCTGCCAACGGAACGGAATGCGGCCACTCACTCAGAAAATCCGGCAAAAGAAACTCAGAGGGTTTGTCTTTTTTTCATAAATCTAGTTTACAAGACTGTATTACATTACATAATATGTAGAGATTGTTATAAGGAGCCATTTATCCCAAGCATTTCTGTCTTCTAAATCAGGACATAGAACGCATATTAAAAAAACTAGCAACATTTAAATTATTTAGACTTACGAGGAAAATAATATAGTCATGCATATTCTATTAAGCAGCTGTGTTATTAATTCTCTCAATTGGTCACATCTTGTGGTTGAAGCAAGTTATGAATAACCTACAACCTAATGAAACCATACCATACTAAAAATTGAACCTAGGACCTAAAGAATTTGAGCTGACAACACTAGCATTAAAAAAAGCATTACAAATAAAGGCGTAAAAAAATATCCGCTTTTCAAACTCGTAGAAAAATAGCTAAAAGTTAAAATTGTTTTCAAATACTCATTTTAAAAGTGCTTTAAGCTCCATTTTGTTTAGTAGTTTACATAATTTTGCTTTAGCTTTAGCTACGTAATTATAAAAACAATATCTCGTTTCTGTATTTGAAATTCAATTGTATGAGGTCAAAGTTCATTTTACTTTGGCAGTGTTTGAGTAATTTGACGGAGTTGTGAGTATAAGTTACACAATAGGCAGGCAAATGAGACCCATTACCAAGACTAAGCCATGTATGTAATGGCTTCCGCTCAGTTTGCTGCGAGGGCTCTTCAGTCAAATTGATATCAAAGACGGATACGCATCTTTTACCTGGAAGCATCGATATCCTTTTTCCAATAATAGTACACTATACATACGTACTTCAAGCTATCTACTGATAACTTTTATTAACAATTAAAATTTATGAATATGTTATCTTACTTCAGTAAATCTAAATACATAAAAAGATTGAGAGCATGTGGGCGGTCAGCTTCTTCCTTAGTATTTGTACGTAATAAATTTGCGAACAAGTAGTCGGCTCTATTAATGGTAAGAGACGAACGTCGTTTTTGGATACCAATTTTGTATGGCAAACAAGCTGACGGATTTCCTGGTGGTGAGAAATTCTCGCCGCCTAGAGACACCAAATGTGGTAATGGTGCGTTGCCAACTAGAGCTTAAGAGCCGGGATGTTAGGCCTCGAGTAAAAGTAAGTTTACCGGATACCTTATCCTCCGAACTGGAACACGTCAACGGCAAGCGCTGACATTATAACAGCAGGAACAGGTAAGACGGTGGTACCAATCCGGGCGAGTCACTGCGGAACTCTACCACCAAGAAAACTACCACCATAGACGTTGCTGGTACATTGTTATATTAAAGCCGGAATGTAAGCCCTCTGGACCAAAACAAGACAGTAGCAAATACTCTCATTACGATGATAGGAACAGGTGAAAGATAGACCCAAGCTGTTTCTGTCGCTTCATTAATGTTATTGTTTGTATTGACTAATATTGGCGATGTTCACTTCTTACGAGCTGCCAGACGAGGAAGAAGATAATTTATTCTACAGCAGATCCAAACCAACACGAGAAAAAATACATTTCTTATATGCATCGAAACATGTAGGTAGGTGTAACGAAATCTATACTAATATTATAAAAAGGAAATGTATGATTTTTTGTTTGGTTGTTTGTATTAAATGAATAGGCTCCGAAAGTACTAGACCGATTTCAAAAATTCTTTCACCCTTAGAGTGTTACATTATTTATGAGTGACATAGGCTTTGTTTTATCAAAATCGGTGCAGTAAAAGCCAAGTTACGCAGACGAAGATGCGTGAAACTGCTAGTAGTATTTAAAAAAATTAAAAATTGAAAAAATAATAATTTAACTAACTGACCCAAAAAAACGTTGCCCGTCTTGAGTTTGAATATAATTCTAAAATTTCCGAATACTCATCCAAACTTTATTATTATTCTTAACTCTTCATTGTACACAACAGATATTACATATTATACTTGAAAATAAATAAAACAAAGTATTTTTATTTTAGCACTTGCCGTGTTCTTGGGTAAAATTTCTATAAAATTTATAGAAAGAAAAAATACCTTGACAGAAACGAAAGCTATGGCCATTATAAATGAGAATTTCATCTGTAACGATGAACTCATTTATTAGATATTCAGAACTGTGTATCTAAAGGACATAACTACCCACGTTAACGGGTTAGAAAGGAATTAAAAATTTCGCCACGGGACTAGAATCCTCAGTAGTTCAAATGGTTAGAGCATTCGTCGGCTTGAGACAAAAGGTTACAGGTTCAAAGCCCGTCTGAGGCGAAATTTTTTCTTTCTTTAAAATTTATAGAAATAAAACAAAGTCCAAAAGGCCAGCTTTTACTCTAATAAGGGAATTCATTAAAGCCCACCCGTAAAAAGAAAACAATAAATAATAGAAGTAGACAAAATTACAATAAAGATAAATAAAAATAGTAAACTGACACACTTTACAAACTTCTTAACTCGAATTTCTTAGTTCAAAGTTTCACAAAAACTCTCCTGTAAATAATTAACAAAAACTCTACCAACATTTTACAAAAGTGTTCCATCCGTTCATGATTTATGCAGGTGTATGTGGCTGTTTTTGACATTACAACTTTTAAACGGATGAACCAATTGCGATGCGGATTTATTGTTTAAAAACTGTCAGATAAGTGGTTCTTAGCTATATTGCACGCAGGTATTGACAGGGATTATAGATTATTTTATAGCTTAGTGTTATTACAGTAACAAATTTTAAGTAGGTACCTATTTTCTCTTAAATGTAACAGCTCTGTTTTTTTTTTACTCTAGCCGTAAATGTAAAATAGTGGGATAACTTACTAAGGCTAAGAACCACGCTATTAAAATAACAAATGCAAAAAAATCTACCTTTATTTAAAACAGAAACAATATTTTATTGTAATGACATTTGACTGTAATAGCAGTTGGTAATATCCTTAAACATTAAAGATTATGTAAATCTTCAGAGTTTATTACGTTTCTTCGCGTCGTCATATTTTTACCTGTACCAAAAGAGGCCCGTTTTTCTTGTTATAGTCTTCACGAGGCACGGACAGCATTTATGTGACTATAATATAGCTGTTTTCTTCATAAAATGAAAGCCAAGGCAACAAAATAAGGCAAAAAAACAAAATAAATTCTTTGTCTTCAAAAATTTAATTATTTGTAATTCAATTATTAGAGATAAACAATATATATGTATACAGATATAAAATAAATTATACTAATAATTAATTCCATTATTTGTGATTCATTTATAACATTTCAACAAAATGTTGGGTTTGTTAATCTTAATAAATGTAATTAAGTTAATAAATTGTGGAGAACAGTTAGGAAGGAAAAGAGAGTGAGAATATATAAACTAAAAATATTAGTACTAATTTGAAATTTGAATGATTGATAGTAAAATTTATGTGTATATCTGTTAAATTCGTTTCCTTGAAACATTTTTAGGGTTTTAGTTTTCATGTCTGTAATAGAAAAAATACGTACTCATTAAGACCGAAACAGGTTTCCGGATTTTTTGTTTATGACAAAAATAGCAAAACATACACAAATATCTTGACTCCAAGTCCCTTGTTGACTGAGACTGAGAGTGTCGAGTGCCAAATAACTTTTATCTCCAACTTCCGATTCCGAAATTATTTAACAACATTTTGATTAAAAGTATTTGCGAGCACTTTTCGATCATCACCCTGCTATTAATGTATTTGCCTACCCACATGATAATGTAAAAAATGGTGTTTGGTTATGTACGTGATGAATACTGCGATTGTATAGCCGGATCTCAGACTATAAGAATGTAACAGAAATGGCGGCTTACAAAGCGAGCCTCGTAGACAAAGCGCCGTCGGTTCTGATTGGCGCAGAGCCTACATAATTGATGGGGTAAAGCCTTATAAGACTCGCTTAATTTACACAACGGGGTGGATGGCGTACAATTATAGAATATTTATGTTCTTTATGTCTACAATTGAGATAAGACAATTGGACCGAGTTATGCCAAAATATACCAACCCACAAATTGTCAAAAAATGATTTATTGACACCGAACTGATCAGAATGTGCTATATTACTACTCAGTAAAAACAACCCATCCTACATTCACATTTGACACAAAAAAACATCTTTGAACCAAGCCACATATAAGGACTAAGTCTATAACAATTCTGCTATAATGATCCAAAAGCATGTGGTGAATCCTTGATAATTTAAATAAATACTAAATGAATTTGGGTCAATGAATTTATTAAAATATTTTAAGATTTTTACTGATAACAATAATAAAATAATAAAGATAGTAGAAGCACGTGTAATTACAAATCTAACCTTAGACGTTGCCTTCTCGAAATCAACTTTATGCAGTTGGTTCATTTTGGCATAACTCGGTCCCATTGTGAACCATTAACGTTTTCAATTAGATATATTATTGTCGAGATGTTTTTTTTAAATGAGTCCAAATGGGAGGAGTTTCTTTATTCATCTTTAGCCTTTATCAATAAACACTGAGTAAAGTAATCCAAGGTTGAACCTGATATTATACCTCTAATACAGAGATGATGTGCCAAACAAACGAACTATTTCTACTAATATTGAACATGCTTATGTAAGTTTCTTTGTTACAATTTCAGACGAAACCTTAAACAATCTTTATGAAACTTTGTATACACATTATTGAAGGCATTAAATGTAACATTTATTTATTTATTTTCTGGAACGAGTTTCTGTATTCGTCTTTAGCCGTCTTATTTAATAACCACTGAGTAAAGTACTTCAAGGTTCAACCTGATGCTAAACTTTTTTTTATGACATGGGAAGGCAAACAAGCAGACGGATTTCCTGATGGTAAGAAATTCACGCTGCCTAGAGACACTAAAGGTGGTAATGATGCGTTGCCAACCTGAGGCCGGGATTTTAGGCCTCGAGCAAAAGTAAGCTTAGCGGCTACCTTGCCCTCCAAACCGGAACACGACGTAACGTTATGGCGGCAGGAATAGGTAAGGCGGTGGTACCAATCCGGGCGAGTCGCTGCGAAACTCTACCACCTAGTCAGATGTCACGGTGTTAGTGACGTTAAGCCTTTGCTCGCCTTTTACAAGCTGCCAGGCAGGAAGGCAGATGGTCTATTATAGATGGTATATGCAGAGGCAGGAACCCGGACTAATACGGGGAACCCGGACAAACATGGGAAAAATTTCACGATATCAACTTAACTGCTACGTTAGTATATGTTTATGAAAGAGAAAGTTTTAGTCTATATTTGTTATACGATTACTTGCTCTTCTGATGAAGAGGTGATCATGGTCTGTGCCCGGGATTCTAAGCCAATAGTAAGTCAACCGTCTAAGTCAATAGTAAGGCAAGTCTACCGGCTACCCATACCCGACTCTCTGGCCCGGAACATGACATTGTCATTATGGCGGCAGTAATAGCGGCAGTGGGCCCCTGCCCGGGCAAGTAGCTGTACAGCTCTCGACCACCAGTGGTCTTGTTAGTCATTAACAACTTACCCGTTTCGCCTTTGCTTGCATCTTACGAGCTGCCTGGCTTTATTTTGATGTTTTTTTTTACAAAAGTATATATGGGGAAGAAAGGTTCTCGAGTGGCGGCCCCGCACTGGAGGACGGAGTGTTGAACGACCTCCCACCCGGTGGAATGACGATCTGGTCAAAGTCGCGGGGAGCTGCTGGATGCAAGCGGCTGGTGATCGTGACTTGTGGCGCTCTATGGGGGAGGTCTTTGTCCAGTAGTGGACCTCCTCCGGCTGATGATGATGATGATGATATGGCCTACATCTTATATACAAATGTAAGTCGTGCTAGTTACACTATTTACAAGTCAAGAACGTCTGAACCGATTTGGCCGAATTTTCATGGGGAGGTAGTTTAGAACCAGGAGACGGACATCAATACTTTTTATTTCGTTCGACTGCAAAGAAATTATAAAAAACACCATTTTAAGTTTTTCCTTACAAAGTTTGTTGGAACAGATAGTTATTTATACTTATAACTTAAGCAATTTACCTACTATGGTTCACAGTTACTACGTAAGTAATTTTTTTATAGTTTTAATCTTTTGTTGCTATTCGCTAAATAACCGAAACTCGAAAAACGCATTGTTTCGTCCAATCAAAATCAAGGGACGAACAATAAAAAACCTTTAAAATGACGAAATAAGTAACAGCTACTTTAGTTGTATCTTTGTAAATTAAAAAAACAAAAAAACGTTTTTTGGCCCTTCTACATAATTGTTAAAAACGACTTATGTAGTGATAAAATAAACGAAACGGACGGTAGGTCAAACGTTCCGTAGGCATAATACGAGTATCAGTTAGTATATACGTATTCATTACAAAAAACCGTACCCATTGTTGTAAATATAAATAAAGCGATCTTTCAAATGGAATTAATTTAAATGTGAAGTTGAAGAGAATGAGCACTCATATAATGAGAAGTTTTATAACAGTGACGGAAAGCTTTTTATAGCCTTTTTTATATTTATAGCTTTTCATTACATTAAAAGATTTTATGTTGCTTCTTAGTATGATTCGCTGTAAGTTTGTTAAAATGCCTAATTTCTTAATGCTTCATAATATTAAATTAAAGTATTAAAATCTATCGTAAATGAAAACTTTTTATATATTGTTAGCTTTTCATAAATTTAAAAGATTTGATATTGCGTATCAGTATGTTACGCTATATTTTTGATAAAATGCCAAAATTTTTAATCTTTGAACACATTAAAGTGTTAAAATATGTCGCAAATAAAAGCTATTTCTAATTGTTGTAAATGTAGAAATTTTCAGTATATTAATAGATTGTATGGTGTATGTAAGTATGTCAAGATACAAATTGACGTTTCTTAATACCCTGAACTTCACGTATCAAAGGTGTGTTTTTATAAACTTTAAAGTATAATAGTAAAATAATATATAAGTTACAAATATAGTAAACAAGCAAATAGACAAAGTAACATTACATAACGATTAAAATACATATTATTCTAATTATAATAACCATGTACTGTTTAAAAAAGTATTAAAAATATTTTATTCAAAGTCGTCTCACACATGTTCATCAAAGTTACATGTTTAACAAGAAATAATTGCAATATTAGTTTAAGTTATGTTAAGTGTATGATCATGGAAGACGTCATTTCTGTTTGGTACTTAAAAAAACAAAAAAAGGACTATATATGAATTTATATACACTAGTGGTCGCTCATTGGTCGAAATTCGACCATAATACATTTTAAATTCTTGTTGATAGGAACGCCATCTTCATTTCTCAAGACCGACTACTTTGTTTCCAAACTTTATAGTGCGCCATCTGTGATCTTTTATCGTTATCATCAATATATTTGTTTGTGTGTGTTAAATGCGTGTAATGTCTTACTTTTTGAATTAATGCACTTTCTAAACATTTTCATTAAAAAAATGTTAGCGTTTTGCATTTCTCCTACACATAAACTATAGGTGTGCCAAGTTTCGTACTCCTCCGTCAGCGCAATTTTCGTCCGAAGTTTTTTCTTCACGTATTTATATTATGATGATTAGAAATACAAAATATAAACAGACGACGATTTAAAAAAAATCAAGTTTGTGAGAGATAGTGCTCTTTTAGTACCTAGTTTACTATTAATAGATGCATATATAATACATATGTTTAAATAAGAATCGTTGAATGGTCTATGTGAAATAAATAGTTAATTTTCCTTAAACTTATGTCCATGGACGTAGCGAGGTACGGACAGAGCTAGAGGAGGGGTCACTTAAACAAAAATTGACATAATTATTGGAATCCGTTTAAACGGGCTATATATAAGAGTGTATTTAAAGCGTGACCGACAAAATTTGTTGATTAAAAAAAATTACAGAAAAGTTTTAAAAGATTTTTTAAAAAATCGCGCAGAATATTCGTTAAGTAAAGTTATTTCCCACTTCTACTAGGTACTCGTACTCATAAGATAAAAACCACGATTAAAGCAGTGCAATATAGGATTTTCCCTCCTCTAAACATAATCCTGGCGACAGCTTTGCTTATATATAAAATGAAAAATGAGGCTTGGGCATTTTAGCCCATTTTCATTTCATTTCATTTTTGTTTATCGTAAACCTGATATCAAAAGTTTTCATGAACAAATCTTTACTAATATTATAAAGAGGAAAGGTTTGATTTTTTGTTTGTTTGAAATGAATAGGCTCCTAAACTACTGGACCGATTTCAAAAATTCTTTCACCTTTAGAACGCTACATTGTCCCTGAGTGACCAATTTCAGTGAAGTTTTAAATGCAATTTAATTTTTTTACATATTTCTTAAAATCTTGTAATTTACAAGTCTGACACAATTCTGGACTATGCTGACCATTTAAGACTTAAATGAGGCGGATCATATGCGGTAGGCACAAAGTTGAATTTAGGATTTTAAAAAGTTGAATTTGTTTATTATTTGAGCTTAAAAATAGTTTAACAATTTCCCTATTTTTTCGGAGAAAATTGTAATTATTGAATTCTGCAAAAATAAAATAATTTAGGCGAATTTGAGAATCGGGTCAGTCAAGAATCGGTGCAGTAGAAACCAAGTTACGCAGGCGAAGCTGCGTGAAACTGCTAGTTATAAATAAATTTGATATAAAACCAAATACATTACCTTTGAAGATGTCAGAAGCATTAACGTGGATCTTTCGAGAACGTTCCTTGCAGCAGCTACTTGCGCCCTCCTCCTTTCGTCACGTAGGTCAGCCCTCCTCTCAGCTGTCAACCTCGCCAGTTCCACCATTCCGCCACCAAACTCCGTGAAAGCACGTACAAACTCCGCAAAGTTAGATACTGATTCCAGCCGGTCCAAAGATCTTGCTACCTGTCCCCATACACACAAAGATATTAAAATTTATCTTCTTTTTAATTTTAAAAACAACACAAAGATACTCGTTGCAGCATCAGTTGTAAGTTTGGAACTAGTGCTGACCGTGTTCGCATACCGAATAGGTACATTTTATTCAATCAAAAAATGTTAGAGTTTTTTAAAATAAAATTGGCATTGACATTGTACTGCGTAAGATATCAACTCCAGTCGATATAAAGACCCAGCTCAAATACATTTATCCGTAATCATTTTTTTCCGTTTTTTATTTTAATATTTACCCACATTTCAATTATGTAAGATTCCTTGTTACTGTCATTTTTTATTTTTTGTCAAATAAATTTATTTCGAAATATAAACTTATTTCGAGCTGGTCCACACCGATTCATCATGGATGAATCCGTCAGTCATCCAAATTCACAGAATATATTTAATTTCAATTGTTAGCCCATAAAGTTAAAAAACATTCTTTTTTTAAATTATAATTTATTTTAGCTGCACATTTTAGCAGTTATAGATACCTAATTCAGAAAACTCTTTTTTCTATTTGTAATAAAGTTTTACAAATATTTATGTTAGGGTTTGGAATGAGTATGGAGAACTATAAAATCTTTCTTTCAGTAGCATCCATAAATACATATAATCACATCAAGTACCTTGCAGGATAGACAGAGAGCATCAAGTTCTAAATGTTGAAATTTTTTAAGCTTCTTCTATATTCTTTACAAGTAATATTTCAACAGATATAGAATCACGTAGGGATATCCTATGTCTCTTCTTCTTCTATGTCTTTGTCTCTTCTATTAAGTATCATATGTATATTTAAACTATTTTAAACATAGTAAACCAATTGTTAAAACGAATTGTGTTTGCATGTAAAAATCAAATTTAAACGGGCTATTACGGTTTACGAAATTTCAGGTTTACGAATTTAAAGTAATTGAATTTAAATTTATTTTGATCGCTCTCAGTACGGCAGACGATATTGATATCATTGCATTTCGTAACCAAAACCCTATACTGAGTAGTGTATTTTTAGTGCCCAATCAAAGTCCTAACTGTAAATGTAATTTATGTTTATAAATTGCACTACTATTTCGAAATATCCTTATTGCATTTGGTCCAATGTGCACAAAAACATACATTGATATTTTTCGTTCTAACGTTAGTATGTTTCATTCAGTTTCAACGAAATAATCATTTTTAATATGATTAAAATGGAGGATTTAGTTCGACTGTATTTTTGTTATGTAGTTGCTCGTCAAATAACCAACACGTTATGATACTTTCTTTTATAAAAAGTAGGTCGTGATTCCGAGGTGGTCTCACAGTTTATCAAGATCAGATTAGTGGTTTGTCAACTGTATGTTTGTTATGCAATTGCTAGTCAAGAAACCAATAGATTTTAATACTTTCTTTGTCCAAAAGGTGGGTCACGTGTCCGAGGTGGTCCCACATTTTATCAAGATCGGACTATTGGTTTTTGAGTTAGGTTTAATAACACACAAATTTTCATGCACCTTGACGACGTTGTGACACGATTACAGGCTTGGAGTTCTGCTATAACTTTCGAAAAAGGAGTTATCAAATCCCGACTTAGTAATAAAATTTGTATAGGTTTTTGCAGTTTTATTCCGCTCAAATTATTCTATATGTAGTGGAAATTAGTAATAAATGTACCTTTTTAGACAAAAGAAAATTAAGTGTCAAATTTACTACATAGGTTATCTAGATATTTGTGTCTAATGAATACGTAGTTTTTAACATATATAAAATGGGCACTACTATGTTCACTAAAAACCTTATATAATCACCGATTTAGCTAATTTTTTAAGCTAGGTGTAGGCAAATTTTTTGAATATTGACAAATTGGTATCTTGAGTGTAAAAAGTCGATAAATATGTCTTATCATATAGTAGAGTTCTGTAAAATAAAAAAAAATATTTGCCCTATTAATGTTTATGTTTTCATAGTAAGTAGTAATAAATTAGTAAGTAACTTCACGCCCAAATTCCCTAAGGGATAGGCAGAGGCACAACCAGGACACCCACGACTAGCCAAAGACACCTAGGACTCAATGTGATAGACCACAGAGGCGATAAGTAGTGTTCATAGACGTAAAGTAATATTATCTTTAAACATATAACGGGTATCTTTACGTGCACTAGACCTGCAGGATTGTGAGCATTAATAATCAAAATTCTGTAGAACAAATCTACAAAACATTTGTACAGTTTAAATGAACAAAAAGCGCGTCAGTATTTGATTTATTGCACATATGTGTCTCTTGTTTGATATCTCTGATACTTGATTTTAGAAACCTAATTAAAAAAAAAATAAACATTCGTTGAACACATGTTCTAATTAGCACTGTCTAAAATTGGATATTGAATCAATAGCTTGCTGCCATGTTATTGGTTGGAAGTCAATTTATGATGGTGATAAATTTAACAGGCGTCTAACTTTTTTTGGTAAGGTAACTAATGCCTTAGTCAATCTCCAATCGTACTAATATGGTCAAGTTTTGACAATTAAATGTATGCAAAATGAGATAGCTCTTTCTCAATTTATAAAAAGAGTGACTAAGTTTTTTTCATGGAAACAATCGAAACTTATAACTAACTAGATAGTGTAATAAGCAAAACCGCTAGGCTCATACATTATTAAAATGAATAAGTGGCATTGAATAAGTTTTATTTTTTTGAAAATATTACTACGATTGATATAATTTAAAAGTACGAGTACATTGCGATTCTAGATCCTGAAACATGAAATGAAATAAAAAATATGTGTCTGTGGAATATGTATGTGAAAAAGATGTTACAAAATTATTTAAACATTACAATATATTCTTCTACATTGTTGTATGCAAATATTTTAACATTAAAAAAAATGTTTAATTAGATATAAAAAATAGATGTACTTCAATATTCATAACAAATATATTAATAACAAAATTAACTACCTACTTATCACGCACAATTTTAAAATGCAAATAAATTTAACTTTTTTCTAAGGTATACTACCACCGTTACTAAACCTTGCCAGTCAGCACAAGAAATGGCAAAACAAGCTCCCCAGCTTTTGCTAATATACATGTTGGGGGGTTTTGGTGCCATCGAGAGAAAAGATGGTCGAAGTTTTTACATAATTATTAAATTTCGTGTTTATATTGAGCGAAATTAGTCAATTTTGGTGGCATTTCGTACAATTTTGTTCAGTAAAAGTGCACAAATGAAATAATCATGAAGAATTTAGCGTATCGCGTATTTCTTCGTTGCCGCCAATTATCATATGAGCTTGAGCTATAAGGCCACCGTTTTACCCAAGACCCTGACATGACTTATTGACGACTTATGACTAATTATTTTTGAATCCCTATTTCGGTAAATTTGATGCAAATTTCTACTTGATTAATGGTAAGATACTAAAGTGAATGCCAAAACCTGAAGAAAGAAAGAAAGAAAGAAAGAAAGAACATACATGTTGTTTCTATATTCATGTTATTTGGATATTTATCTTTTTTGCTTATGGTTTAATTTGAGTTGCCTCTTATTTACAATTAACCCGCATGTAAAAACCTTTCTACAACACTTCAAGGAGACAAGCACGGCAATATAAATAAAGTCTTTATAAATGAAAAGTATATAAATAAATAAAAAAATGAATATAACCTGTCTGCCTGGTTGTTAAGGCTAATATAAAAAAAAACAGTCACCAAATTATCTTTATCGTGTTTAAACTGAACTAAGAAACTCCAGTGCATAAATCAATAGAAGAAGGTTTATTGCAAGTATTTTATACTGACACAAAGTACTAAAACTTTATTATAAGCATACTCTTACTTTTATTTATACTAAACTTTATACTAATCGCTGTTCCAAAACGAATAAAATGTTGAAGGGGCTAGCTTAAAATATGAGGCTATTTATCACAGATCGTTCGCTTTAACTATAAGTAATTTAGTCCCATTTACGAGAAGCTTCCGTCTTGTCCTGGAGTGTAATATTGAGGAAAAATGTGCAAGACGGATGCAAAATAAATTTGGTGTTCCTTTTTTGAATTGAAACGTGTTACGGAGATCGGTTACAGATGTGTTTTTTTTATTGCACAGTAAGTCGGCTAACACCTAATGTTTTTTGATGTTTCTTTTTTCGAAAGGTAGATAATGATTCAAAGGTGATTTGATAAGGATCTGACAAAGTATTTTTTGTCCGGATAGGATCTTACGCTTTAGGCGATTAACACACGTCACCGCGCACCGCCGCGGTAAAATGTGAAGCGGATCTTAAGTTGCATTGGCCTCTTATAAATTCGTGGATACCTAAAACACGAATACCGCTCGACAGCGCCTTCAAACGGTGCTGTTACCGCCACCGTCGTAGGTGCAGGTATTTTATATGATATCATGAACGTCTCATTTTAAATTCTGCTTCGTAGAAGTATATGAACACAATATTTATTTATGTTTTTCTTTTAACTCTATAAAAGCCAAATTGTTGCTACTACTTTTGTGTCCATTTTTGTGATCTTGATCAAACTGGTCACAATCGTCTTAAATGTGATGACGCCGGTGACTGACTGCGCGGAGAACAGCTACGAAATCCGCTTTTTTGCTTCCGCCCGACGCGACGGTGACTGACGCTGTGATAATCGCCTTATCTATTCCTGCCACTATAGCGTTCCGGTCCGAGTGATAGAGATAATAGATTAAATGTTAATTGACGTCTCTAAGTGCGTTCGTTAGTACCATAGTCAAATGGAATTGATAAATATAGATTTAAGCGGGGTGAAACTGCAAAAAAAAACAAATTTCATTACCACCACACCTAGGTACACAAAATACGCATTTTTTTATATCTCTCACAAAGCGAACAAGCACACAGGTCTCCTGATGGTAACAGACAACAGTGGACTATAGACGTCATAGATGTCATAGGTGCGTCCTGTGACCAGGATGTTAGCCCAATTGTGACAATTTACCGTCTATCGTACTCTCCAAACTCGAACATGACAGTCATTATGGCGGTAGGAATATACTCGAATAAGAGGATCCCTCCCTGGGCAAAGTGTTGCACAGCACTCTACTACTCGTGGTCTTGTTGGTAACGACCAATAACCTATCCTCGCCTTTTACAAGCTGTTTGTCAAGGCCCCCCGAACCCAATATTGATAACCGATATGTTGCTAACCGCGAGGTTTTTACAACTTCACCGGACTGTATTTGTGGACCAGCACGGAGAGAAGTTCCTTACTATTCAGAAAGTGACATTTTAAATTATTTCTTGTTATAATAACTAAATAAATCACGCAAATTTCAACAGCCTGCCAAATAATTCCTTTAGCTATGAATATTATGTAGCGTGGGCTCTCTATATATAACATTATTATAAATGTTTAATTTCAAAAAAACATATGAATAGCTGTGCCCTTACCATGAGTTTTGGGTTCGTCGAGTTTACTATACCCGCTACCGTCTCCGTAAATTATTTGAATGGAAACTTTGAACAGCGCCTCTACCGGTAACTAACAGAATAACTATTCTTTCTAATAAAGTTTGGTGGACTGGTAGAGCATGCCGTGTAGCATTAAGTCCTCCTTTGTACACATAGTGCATGAATTTTAAATAAATACTAGCAAATAAATAAATAAACGACCGCGTATGATCTACGAAATCTATGAGAGCGTAATGATCTATGATTGTTCCTTGTCCAAATCATTAAAAAGTCTTTTATTGTTACAGGTCGAACCATAGAGCGGGTGTTAAATTAAATAAAATAAAAAATAAATAAATATAAATAAATAAAACGATATGTAAATTATCGAACGATATCTATATCAATTCATAGTAGGAGCTCTGGTTAGCTATGCCAAGATCAGCGTTCATACATCATAATAGCGTTATTTGTTTTTAACAAAGAAAAGCTTAATTTTGTTATGGAGATGAAATAACATAGCTCAATATTGTTTGCAAGCAAAACCTTATACTAAATTTTCAAGCTCACACAACTAGGGAGTCTTAGAACGAAGTTCCTTTGCGTATTGTGGGTTATAGTTGACTTGTGGTTAAAATCGTCAAAGGAAAGCGTTGTGAGTGACCGCCATTTTATTTCACATGTCAGTGTATGTTTGAGGTTTAGAGTATGTAATTTTGGGATTTTTCCATATATTTTTTGGAAAGCAAACAATAAACCTTATAGATTTAAATTAAATAGTTTAATAATTTGTAGCGTCTCGCGAAATTTTGCAGACCGTCCAAACCGTAATGCATTAGCTTGGATATTATGGCAGCAGGATAGATTAAATGTAAGTAGGATATTGTATTTAAAAAGCTTGAACTGGAGAAATATGTAATATTATTAGTATTTTGACGTCCCCTCCTAGCAAATATGCAGACACACAATCATGGCAACTACGACTAGTCGACGAGCCTAAGTCTCACAATGTGATAGGTATCAAGCCTATCGTCAACCAAGCACAAATCCACTCCCAGGCAACTTTGTTTTTATTAGAAAATTGAAAAGCACTTTATGTCGCCTGACATCGGGAACAAACCAATCCCGAGCAACATTTTTTCATTGGATTGAATTTTCCAATTTTTGGTGATAGGCTTGCCAACTGTAACATTTATGGGACTTAAGGCCTTCGGCTAGTCGTGGGTTGCCTGGTTGTGCCTCTGCCTACGTCTTCGGGAATATGGGTGTGAAGATACTGCTGCAATAATGCGGTAAAGACAAGTTGCTGCAAAGCACTTTAACATCAGTGGTAGTATATTAAGACTACCATTAGGTAATGATCCATTTAGCATTTTCTCGACTCTTATGAGCTACTAGGCATGATGACAAGCAGTCTAATCTACACAGGAAACGGACTAATACGGAGAAATTAGTTACGGGTACATGATTAGTGTCAAATAAAGCTGGTCAAGGAAAAAACGTTCCAAAAAAGTAGTTGACTCTTTCTGTGTGATTAAATGTGGGATAGTCGCTCCCCGAATCCCCTACACCTAGAAATCACACCATCTACGTAAACTTGGCAAATTGGATTATCTGCAGTTAAAGAGATTGACGAAAACGAAGAGAAAAGAAGCGGACCCCATGCCCTATTCAAACATCTTTGATAGACTGACACAGCGTTACTTAACCCGAACGGCATGGTCAAATATTCGTACGGCCCGTTCGGAGTGATAATATATATGATATGGTTTTTTTTGTGGAAATCAGCTGCCATGTTAAAAACGGTGAGCTAAAAACCACTTGGGAGCTGGTCTATTAGATCAGCGATTATTGGTAGTGGACATTGATCTCTGCGGGACTTTGAGGTCCCCTCATGGAATAAAGTCCAATACCGGAACGCTAGACCACAGAGGTGATAGGTGTTAATTTTTTTTTGTGTCTAATAGGGTATCAAATTGAAATGAAAAAATAAGCAAGACGTATTCTTATCCGGGCGTGAAGTATCCATGATAATAGGTTACCAGGCCCTTATAACTGAAAAGAAGAAACTGCGTGAGGAACTTCGTCCTTGGATTAACTGCACATCGTATTAAATATTTTTTGCAATATACTTACAAGCGCAAACACAAATGCTGTACATTTGACAGCTATTTCTCAACAGCTAACATAGACACACAATATTGGCCGCCATTGAGTTATATTTTACCTTATCCTTGGCAAGTAATAATTGTCGTACGACTACCATATCGGCAAGCAGGAGTACTCTAGTGACCGAGGCTAGAAGCGCGCGTGCGGCTGCAACCATCCCGGCTCCATCTGCTCCCGCGCAAACCCGCTCTATGGTTCGACCTGTAACAATAAAAGACTTTTTAATGATTTGGACAAGGAACAATCATAGATCATTTCGTTCTCATAGATTTCGTAGATCATACGCGGTCACATGCGCCTCCCGGATAATCCCAACACACACGTTGTCGTCGAGATCAGCGGCGACGGAGACCTCTTCCTACATCTTTGGACATAGAGGTTTGGACCAGTAGTCTTTTTAGTTTTTTGTACAAGATATACCATCAGTATCAGGAGTGTGGGAGGATGTATCAGTAGAGTCACCTACTGGCTCCCTGTATTATGGCAGAGAGTCTTATGTGACAGATAACCGTGGCTTTTGAGGATCATAGATGTTACTAGAGAGTAGAAAAGAAAAATGAAATTTATTTATTTGCGGAATATGTGAGTTTAAAAATTGTCACAGAATACTTATTCGTACCAACATATTCTACCACATTGCGGTGTGCAAATATCTAACTTAACTAAATATATTGTAGTTTTTATTTTTATTATTTATATATTTTTACATAAAAAATCGTTATAATATATTTACTACTAGGCTACTATCTTAGGCGTTACTATGTTATAGCCGGCTCTTAGGTAACGTATGCACAACACAACTAACTTAACCTCCAGCATGGAATAGACCAATGGCGTGCACTGAAGTTATGGTGGAAAGAAAAGGTAAGGTTCTTCGTACTGAGTAGTAGCTTTCGGGGCGAATGAATCTACCACCTATTAATGATTGAGTGCGTACGGGGTCGTCACGTCCCGACTTCCAAAAAACTGTTAATGCTTGAGACATAACTTTGCTAGTTTTGGAATGGCTGTGATAATTAATTAAATATCCTTGTAATTTATTTCATAGTTTCGGTAACAAAGGCTTAGTGGTATTAGTTTTAATTATGAAATTCCACGAGGAAGCCTTCACTTAAGGGTTACAAATGGTTCTCCTTTGTGTACAAAGAATTTACAATTACGGTTTCCATATATATGGGTCAATTTATAGTACTTCGTTAATTATTTGCATTTTTGGCGCGAAATCCTATAGTGTTGGCACGCTATGATGGCCAGTTTGACACATTACAAAAGTGATGTGATAATTTATTTTATAAAAAATATAACCTAATGCAAGTCAAATTAATAACTTTTAGTATTTATAACTAGCAAGGCAAGTGACAGCTCAATAAAAAAAGACGGGGTGGACTCCGGGAGTGCCGGCAGAAGTGAAAACTTGAGTATTAACGTTGTGGATTTTTGATATTTTGGAATGGTTAGGGAATAATTTTGCACGAATTGCTTTAATTATCACTATGAAAGTTGTATCATTTATGTGGTACTCGTATAATACAATAGTCTTGTGCGTAATCGGACAATTTTGGATTCGCACTGTAATCGTACAATCCGTAAAATGCATTAGTACACCTTATTAGTACTATTAGATAGTACCTACCTATTGGTACTCTGTGCTAAACCATGAAACTTCAGTACGCTACCTACTAGTACGGCCACTTCACAATAATTTACCTCGGCCAGTTAAAAGAGCATTACTTTTGAGATAAAATATGATGAAATATTTAATTTTTCAAACTTATACCTACATAATTCAATGCAATATAATATATATGTGTAGGTATATCGATTTTACTTTACTTACAACTTTCGAAAACAGCAAAACTTCTTCACAATGTTATACTGTAATTTCTATTAACTAAGAAACTATAATATAATTACACCTACAAGTCGGAAACAAATTAAAAGATGTTTTACTAAACTAATATCTATTTTATCTATCACAAACGGCAAAGCATTCAAAGCAAGAAACAGTTTTCACTTTACAGTACAATTATTTAGTATCCTCACGCCCATATCCACGAAGGGGTAGGCAGAGGCACAACCAAGGCACCCACTATGAGCCGAAGACACTAAGTCCCACAATGTAATAGGTGACAAGCCTATCGATAAATGGGCACATATCCAATCTCGGGCAATATTATTTTTATTAAGAAATTGAAAATACACAATATCTATTTTTTTTTGTTTCTCGACCCGGGAAGCGAACCCGGAACCTCAAGACCACAGTGGCGATTATTTAATCCTGCAGAACAACGCGAGAAGCTGAATCACAGTAGTTTTTGAGATTGTTTTACACTCACTCGTACTGGTATTATCCATTGCGAATTCTATACTGTTCGGAAATATTTGAGCAATACAAAAACAGGAATGAATCTACGTTTTATTTTAGATCTCGCGCAAGCGACCTTCACCACCGTCTTGTTCGCGCATGCGCAGTGCGCCGTCTTACGTTCTGACGATCTGACGCAAAATTAGAAGTTTTTACCCATTCCAAAAAAAGTGCGCAACGCCGCTAAAGAAGTTTTCATTTTAAAAATATTAATAAAACAAAAACGTAAACGTTTACATACGTAATACAAATATCAAACCGGCCATCATAACGTGCCACAGGTATAATAAATTTACAGATCTCTAAAATATAGTGATTTTGGCCTGACAATTAATAGCTCATTAAAGAGTTTAAGAAAACAAAAATGTAAGAGTTTACATAAGTACCTAATACAAATGTCAAACCGGCCATCATAGCGTGCCGCAAGTATACTTTATAGGTCTCTCAATTATCGTGATTTCGGTCTCAAATTAAAACACGCAACAAACTGAAAGGGTCCATTTCTAAATGTGTTAAAACACACATAGCAGAGGTTTGTTACTCGTAGAATAATTTTGATTTTGAGAGGTTTGTTGCAGAACAGACAGATCTTTCCCTGTTTCTATAATTTTTTATATAAGTATTTTATAAAGTTTCTATTATCATTTCTTATAACAGAAGTTTTACAGGGGTAAAAGAAATTTCTTAACGGTGTTCAGTAGTATTAGAGATTACATATCATTAATTCTTTAGATATTATCAACACAAGTATACTTTTTCCAACGAGTTATATTTATACAGAAGATAAGTACCTATTACAACTCTATTAGTTAACAAATAATGTTGATGGTTATTTTTTTTTGTAACATAGGTTATGATTCTGATATTCACATATAATTTTTATCAATATGATCGCCTCTGTGGTCTAGTGGAACAGGTGTTGGACTTGACTGCATGAGGTCCCAGGTTCGATTCCAGGGTCGGCAACAAAAAGAAAATTTGGTTTTTCCTATTTTTTTTTATAAAAAAGACGTTGCCCGGGATTGGATATCTGCCCGGTTGGCGATAGGCTTGCCACCTAACACATTGTGGGACTTAGTATCTCCGGCTAGTCGTGGGTGCCACGGTTTTGCCTTTGCCTACCTTTTCGGGGATATGGGCGTGAAGATACTTATCAATTTGAAATACCCTAATATCAAAAACCACTAGTGTGATCTTTATGAAATTTATACGAGTACTTCAGAATTATCAACTTCCCCCGTGGTGGGCCGGGCTCCTTTGCAGAAAATAACATCTGCCTTCCTGCGATACAGCACGTAAAAGGCTACCATATGGCTACCGTCACTGACACCGGGTCATCTGACTAGGTAGTAGAGCTTATAAGCGATTCGCCCGGATTGGTAGCACCGCCTTACCTATTCCTGCCGCCAAAATATCAGTGCTTGCTGTTGACACGTTTCGGTTCGGAGGATAAAGTAGCTGGTATACTTACTTTTGCTCGAGGTCTAACATTTCAGCCTCAGGTTGGCAACGCATAGGATATTGGAAATATTTGGTGTCTCTAGGCGGCGAGGCGTGAATTTTTTACCATCAGGAAATCCGTCTGCTTGTTTGCCTTCCATTATCATAAAAAAAAAATTAAAAAAACACTCTAGGTTGCGATATAATATTATCCGTCTGAATATAAATAAAAATATTAGAGGTTCTAACTTTTTGCAGCACGATTTAAGCTTCAAGATGGATGAACGTAAAAGAGAATGTCGTTTTGTATTGGCGTCAAACCGTATTCATTATCATTTTTTTCACGTACAATAACGTGTTTATTTTGATAAAATATTTAATCAAAAAGAATATTGCGTCACAGAAAGTTTTATTAGTATTATAAAGAAATCTACCTTCACGCTCATATCCACGGTAGAGGTAGGTGGAGGCTAACCTACATCGACAAACCGCGAGGCTCGGGTTCGATTCCCGACGGGGACAGGCATTTGTGTGGTGAACATTTACATGCCTGCATTTTCTGAGTCTGGATGTTTATTAAATTTATTCTGGTATCTGTTTAAGTATTTCTATGTATTAGTATCATTAACTAACACCTATAACACAAGCTTATAATTTGCTAACTTTGGAGTTAGATTCAATTTGTTTGACTTGTCCAGGGATATTTACTTACAATTAAATTATTATCAACCAGTTAAAAAACCAATATTCCAAAGGCTTGGATTAATTAATTATTTCTAATCCACATAAATTATTCAACTTAAAATAAAGGTAATACAGAATATTACAATCATATATTGAAACTCAGCCAAACAGTGTACCTTATGTACTTGTGTTATGGGTGTTAGTCAAAGATATAAACAAACGATCCATATAAATGCTTATACTAGATATTATATATATATAGTAAACACCAGACCCAGAACCACAGATATCTAAATTTTCATCACATAAATGTCTGCTCCGTCGGGAATCGAACCCAAGTCTGGCGGTTACACGGTAGATTTAGACGTGTAGGCTAACCCCTCGTCCAACTTGGCGATGATATTTAAATATTCTTGATTTGAAACTTAAATAGTATTAATGGCACCCGACTAACGGCTAATATTAATAATTAATCCTAATCCAAAACTTGCTGTCTAAGATTGATATTTTGATCCATTTTTATGTTATCGCTTGCCAATAACAAATCTGTGGATAAGATAAATATGGCAATTAGGTATGGGATATTCCGCCGCATACGCAACTATCTAGTTGCGTATGCGGCATTTTGTTTGAAATTTGTTTGAAAGCCATTAGATTGAAATACATTATTAACATTGGCGTAAGCCAATGTCCCTATTAAAGCAAAGTTAAAGACCCATCCAGAGTCGTACTTATGTAATAGGTCATATTATGCTCGTTTTTATAGCTCATAGATCAGCCGTATGTCGTTGCCAGAGGGTTGGCATATATTAAGCATTTCAAAAAAGTACTCGACAGCAGTAATATTTTTGTCCGCATATTATGAACCTTTAGGAAGGTTTTTGTTGATCAGAGTTGTGAGTGAGTTTTGGCTTTGTTTTGGCGTCATCGTGACAGAAGATGGTCATAGCATTTTCGTAATTATTGATTGTAGTCTTTAAGTAAAATTAATTAATTTAGGTGTCTATTTGTTTAATTTTGTTAAAGTACACAGCTGAAATATTTATGATGGTTAACGTATCATGTATTCCTCGGTGCCGCCAAATCTCACAAAATTAGCTTAAATAAGGAGGCCACCGCTTTACTCATAACTTGACATATCATTCTACAATGACTTATGATTATAACAAATGAAATTTATGAACTGAATTAAAAATAAAAGTCAGTAAAAAGAATTTATTAATACGAAACACGTGGCAGTACGGCCTTATGATCTAAGCCTGTATCAAAAATGGACAAATTGAAGAAACAGTAGAACACTAGAACTCACCATGCTTTTTTATGTAAACAGACAGCTAATATGGCTCTCTCGATGGTAAGAGACAACCGTAGTCTATAGACACTATAAATGTTGAAGGTATGAAAATTTTGAACATCGCCTTTACTGGTAATCAAAAGAATAAAATATTCAGAACAAAAGCATTATTTATATATTTCTATACCTAAAATTACCGGACATAACAGCACCTCAGGGTTAAGGCGTTACTTTTAAAACAGTAGGATTACTCTTAAATCTCGATTTAATGTAAATTGAAAAATGGAATCGGATATTTCATTTGAGGTAATCTAACGAAATACTGTCGAATTATTAACATTTAGTTCCAAAAAATCTAACGAATCCAGTACACTAAATTATTTATTATTATTAACTAAAATTGGGTCACTTCAATAAACACATTTGACAAATGTCAATCTCTGTAAATACTTGTGAAAATCAAACATAAAAATGCATTATTTTGACATTATTACGATAAGCTTAACCTTTCCATTTTAAATACATATATTTAAAGTGGAAAGGTTAAGCAAATGTCCAACATTAACTTTAAACAATGAAATAATATTATCGAAAGACACTCATATTTCGTTGAAGTGTCAAATAAGATCTATAATATCGACCCAAGTATAAATATTAACAATACGCTATTATTACGTTTTAAAGTACCTAAAATGACGTAACCGATTCTAATTTCGAATTTGCATGAAATCGAGATTCAAGAGTAACTCTACAGTTTAGAACAGAAGTATTGATTTGGCTATTCAATTAATTATTTCAGTCTTATACAAAGAGCATTCACGTTATATTTTTAACGATTATTTACATTCCGTTCCGTTCCGTTTACATTTGTATATAGATGCTTACATTTGTATCTCAGCTTAGTGTTGAATCCTTGAGAGTTGGATCTTCCCTAGAGATTTGTTTCACTTGGCTAAGTAATTAGTTACGCCAACGCTTGTTCCGTGGAAGTATATTATTCTGGAACATTTCAGCATTTACATCTGAATATTTGAGTGTTAAAATAGCTCATTATTAATCCCGAAGGGGAGCCAAAGTTGCCATTAGTGAAATCGTGACGACATAAAATCGAATCGATTGTTGTATTTTTGTATGATGTTATTTAGAAGAATTAAAGACCAACAACGTATAATACGAAGATGAAGCGTGTAAATAGATTAGTTTGAGCACTTGGGACCTTTTCTTTACACGTCTTGTGAAATTGTGATATTGTAAAAGTAATATATAATATGATTAATGAAATTAGTTCCTTCCTTTTTAATAGTAGTTGCAATAGTTATTTAATTTTACGAAAAAGTATATTTTTCCCTGGGTAGGTGAAATAATAATTAAATGACATTTGAAATATGAGTTACCTAATATCAACATGCATACCATATTCCCCACCCTAATATCAGAAATGAAAAGTCTTATAAAGATATATTTAGAAATGTGTTTGTATTTTAATCACACCTTAACACATGCTCCAATCTTAACAAATTTTATCAAGTGAGTAATTTAAAATCTGGAAAGGGACACCTACATGTTAAAGCTTTTTTAATTGCAATTAATATATCGATTGAATCTACATCAAATTAGTTTAATTTTTCAGTGGATAATATTGATGTCTACATACTACAGCAGTAAATGGTATTACACCTGGAGATTTAGCTACAGAGTAGATGCCTTTTCGACAGAGGAGTGCCAGACATTGGGTGCTTCAAGTAATCACAGTAACCTTAGTTACTGCAGGTTTTTTTTCGATGAACGAACGTTGAAGTAGATACGAAAGTAAAAAGGTATCTTTTCTCCCGTATCCTCGAAGTAGTATGTAGAGGTATATCCATGGCACATACGACTAGCCGAAGATACTAAGTCCCACAGTGTGAGAGGTGGCAAGTCTGTCTTCAACAAGATACATCCAAATCTGGGCAAATTGCTGCGCATCACTCTACTGCCAGTTGTCTTGTATGTTGTTCGTTGGTTATACCTATACCTTAATATGTGCTCACCGCTTACGAATTGCCTGGCAGAGAGGCAGTTGATTTATTCTAGTCAGAAGACCAAAACCAAAACGGAGACAATTAAAGAAAATGAATGCTAGAAATCTCTACAAAAACTTTCAATGTACACATGTAATATACAAAAAAAAATGTAACATGTAATATACTTTTGTAAATCAGATTTATAAGAAAAAAAGACGAGTGAGTGGTCGCGTTCCGATCCGGTGGTAGTTTTTAGAATTATATAGATGCGTCACAAGAATCTTTGTATAGATCTACGTCAATAAATATATTTTGAATTTGAATTTGAATGAAAATTTGTTTCGAATAAGATGAACTAAGCAGTTATATGATACAATTTCAAAAACTGCGAACAACTTTGTCACCATCCAAATGCTATGAAAAGTAAAGTTATTATTTGTTGGCAACTTGTGGCCTCGAAAGAACTTTTTATTTACCTCTATCGTGAAAAATGGAGAAAAATTATCCACAATAGTTAAACAAAAAAGAAAGAAAGTTGTAAAAGTAATGGTCATATTAAATTTTTAGTTTAATATTTCACATTTAAATGAGTCTTAGAAATTCCCAATATTATTTACTAATGTTAGTTATTTATAACAGTTATACAGACTTGAGTATAAAGCGATTTTTCTTTCTATTTCCTCTGTGTTTTGTTGACTTGAGTTCATAAGTTCAAGGGTTCGAATTCCGGGTCGGGCAACAAAAAGAAAATGTGGTATTTCCAATTTTCTAATAAAAAAAAATGTTGCTCGGGATTGGATATGTGCCCGGTTGGCGATAGGCTTGCCACCTATTACATTGTGGGACTTAGTGTCTTCGGCTAGTTGTGGATGCCCTGGTTGTGCCTCTGCCTTCCAGTTCGGGGATATGGGCGTGAAGATACTTACTAACTTCTTTCTATTTTATAAGCAGTCACGTGATGATTAGTGCTTATCAGGTTTTTATTGGCAAATATTAATTTTTCTATTTCTCTGACCTTATATTCATAAACGTATGTTTGTTAATTAAAGAAAATAATATATTTGAAGATTGTATCGTTATACCGAGGGGTTTAGATGCTTGAACTATTGTGCGTGTTTGCGTGCTAGCATTTGAATAAAAATCATAATTCTTGGTATTAATAAAATTTTAATTAAATTCAGTATGATTTTTACTTCGGCGTTGCTTTGGTTGGTTAATATTGTATCCAAATATATTTTCTGGTCTTAAGTTCTTTGTACTGAAGAAAGGTCTTAGTACTAAATATTTAAAGAAAATCTCTTGATTCTATCAAGAAATGGTTATAAGAACATTTCCTTATTAAAGTTTATGCTTTTGTCATATCATATGGCAACAAAACATAATATATTCATATGTTTTGTGTGTTGCGTAATAAGTATTAGTTGTTTATTTATCTGTACATCAGGTATACTTATTTCATTTATTACTTAGGTATTTCATCAGAGCTAGCTTTTTATACTTTTCTTCTATGTAGGTACCTTTAAGTCTGTTAATTAATTATTAATACTTAATATCTGTTGTGTGAGTTATTAATAATAATCAAAAACGTTTAGGAGAAGTCAGTCTTTTTTTTCATGATATTGGAAGGCCAACGAGCAGACGGATTTCCTGACGGTAAGAAATTAATGCCGTCTAGAGACACCAAAGGCAGTAATAGTGCGTTTCCAAACTGAGACTGGAATGCTAGGCCTCGAGCAAAAGTAAGTTTACTGGCTACCTTATCCCCCGAACCGGAACACGTCAACAGTAAGCACTGAAGATATGGCTGCAGGAATAGGTAAGGCAGTGGTACAAATCCGTGCGAGTCGCCTCGAAACTCTACCACCTAGTAGGATGTCACGGTGTTAGTGATGGTAAGCCTATGTTCACCTCTTACGAGCTGCCTGGCCGGAAGGCGGTCTGCAAAGGAGCCCGGAACAACACGGGGAAAACAGTCTGTCTTTAAATATTTCCAGGTCTAGGAAAAAGTCAAAAGGCATGCAAGTGTAGCATTGCTTGATAAAATTATTCTACTATATATTCAGTTATTGGAAGCCATTACCATCGACTTTTATGGGCATGTGTTATGGGCAGGTTGCCCAAATTTATTCTTTTAATTTATTGTTTTAAAAAAAGAACATACTCATTCCTTAAAGGTCGGCAACGTATTTATGATACTCCTAGAGTTGCATATATCCGAGTGCGTTAATTATTTATCGCAAAGTGACTTAAATACGAGTACCCATTTGCTACTTTTCTAAAAATAGGTTATAACACAGCCGAAATTAAACATTATATTGAAGTTTTAAAGTAAGGAAAAAATTCGCCCCAGTGGGGGTAACCTTTCGTCTCAAGCCAACGAATGCTCTAACCATTTGAGCTACCGAAGATTCAAGTCCCGTGGGGAAATTTTTAATTCCTTTCTTTCCTGTTCACAAGGGTCGTTTAAGTTTTTTTTTTCTTAAAATTTTTGAAGAAATTTAACCCAAGCACAGGGCAAGTGCTAATATAAAAATACCATTTTATTGAAGGTTCAGAAAACATTGTTGAGATAGTAAAAGTCAATATCACATAAGCACTTACTGCAAATGGAAGTAGGAATATCTACGATTCCATTTAAATTTGAATTAAATTTCCGTATTCAACAGTGATTGTTGATTTTTCATATTCAAGCTGATTCAATTCAGATTCATTTTCATATTCAATCACGACGTATTCATATTCAATTATTGTTGGTTATCTTGATTACGACGAATCTGTTTGTATTTTTAAAAACAAGTTTTATGTTGTAAATTGTTTTGTGATTTTGAATGTGTATTGAGTTTTATTATATTTGTTGCTATCAATTTTAATAATGATTCAGGTATACACAACTAATTAATGTATTTTTACATTGATTGATTATTATATTTATATTTATTTGTTCTAAGTTTATACTTACAGCTATCTACTCGTATAATTGTTTTTTTTTTACACGATGCCTTCCTTTTATTGTGCACAGCTTAATTTTATGGGATTGGCTGGAAGAAATTGATGTATTTAGAGATAAGCTTGCCTTTTGTGCATTTTTACTACTCTTGAATTTTGTAAATTTTTGCTTTTTGTCTGCAATAATGTATGAAATATCAAGTATAAAAGTTAATACAAGAAGGCGTTACTTTGCGGAAATCCATACTTAAATCTAAATAAAATTATTTAATTTGCAATTTTTGGCGGAAAATTGCAAATTAAATCATTTTATTAAGATTTAAGTATAAAAGTATTAAATAAAAATAAAAATAATAATAACTAACTACATAGAATATGGTTAAATATTTAAAAAAATCAAACTCGCAATATATAAAACATTCACCAGACGCTCACCATTTTTATGGGGAATTATTTTTCGTGGGAAAGTTGTTTAGTTTCACTTACTTTTGACAATCTTGTTCACGAATTCAATTTCGCTATAAATAATGAATTTCATGCTAACTTTTTGTAATAGCTACTCGATCGTATACACGCATATCTTACGGATTCGCTGGTTTATAAGTCTTGGAGGTAGGCATTAATTTATTATTATTAATGTAATTATACCTACAATGATCGCGATAGGAGAACACACAGAATGGAAATTTAATTACTTTAAACTACATTATAATTACATCTGATTCGCAACATAATGACATAAGCGAGAAGTAGTTACTTTTGGTCAACTGTTGAGGATGATAGGTGACGCGAAAATTTTGCCACATTGTCCGGAGTTATCAGTTTACTCGAAAATATTAAATAAATTAGCTGCTGCCTGCGGCTATGCCCGCGTTTTCAGAGAAAACCGTTGTGCGATCGGGATTAAAAGTAGCCTATATGTTAATCCAGATCACAATCTATCTGTGTTCCAAATTTCAGATAAATCCGTTCTGATATTCGAACGTGAAAGAATAACAAACATCAATATATACATACTCACAAACTTTCGCATTTATAATATTATTGTACGATATTCCTGGATAAATAACACAAATTGAGAGAAATTCCAGAGTGATAACCGACAATACTGAAACAAAAAGTACTAAAACAG